>CM045768.1:126351161-126896161 GCA_025200525.1 Camellia lanceoleosa
AAGACCTATAAATAAAAGTAATTAAATAACTTGATCCACAAGATGATCCATCCTACAGCCCATGTCAGCAAATATGAAAATTATCAAAATACCCTTACATAAATTTTTTTAGGAAGCATGAAAATAATCATAAAATAAGATTTTAATAATACTAGAAATATAATTATATAAGATTCCTATTAGTTTCTCTTTAAAATCATGTCAATGTCCAAATATCGTTGTTTCTTTGAATTTAGCTTTCCTTGAGCTTCTTATACTTTGTATCACGGAGTTGCATGTGAAGGGGAGTGTTAGCTTGATAAAAAAATGTAAGTAGAAGTTTCTTTTTTTAATATATATTTTTGGTTTCCTTGCATTCATTTCATGTTTTATTTTTCTCATGATTTTCTGGTTAGGGTGGGTATTGAATCCATTCCCTTGGTTTGTGTTTTATAAATAGCTTTGGACCATGAAATTAATTTGTGTTTTCGAGAGAAAAGTATTGACATGAAATTTCTGTTGAAGAAAACCAGCTAAATTTGCATGCCAATATCTTCGCACAACGTGCATTTTGCTTCTACATAGGAAGGTTTTGGAGTTTGTAGAGTCAATAACAGTGGTAGGAATGTGGGAGAGTGACCTTGGTATATTCTCTTGATTTGGCAAATTATCTTGCTTTGTTTTCATCTAAATCACGGATTTCCTCTTGTTGAGGAGCATTGTTTATCTTTTCATAGCTGAGCATTAAACTGAGTTGAAAGAATGAAAAACAATATTTTGGAAAAAATCAAGGGTTGAAGTGCTGGACTCCGACCATCCCCCATTTGGACTAGATTTTCTGTAGAAAGTGCTTTTCTAAGAACATTTTGTTTTTATAGGACATTTTGTGTTGATGGTTGAATTGGCAACCCGTCCAATGTATTCTCTTGGTTCCTAAGATATCAAGGTTTAGAATCACTTAAGGAACATGAATGTTCAATAAAACTCACTCAGAACAACAAACAGATATTGCCAAGGGGAAAAAGCAGGTAAAGCAAATAAAATATTTAAAAAGCATATATTTCAAAATTTTTTGTAAAAGATACTACTAAAAATTTGCTATCAGTTTGAACTCAACACGAGGAACTTTTCATTTGCTAAAATAATAGTATTCATTCAATCACTTCTGAACAAAAAGAAGGGGATGAAATTTTCTGTAAAAGATACTACTAAAAATTTGCTATCAGTTTGAACTCAACATGAGGAACTTTTCATTTGTTAAAATAATAGTATTCATTTAATCACTTTTGAACAAAAAGAAGGGTTTTCCCTTCAAAAATTTTTTTTCTCCCTTTTCTAGTGATATTTAAAGTGATGGTGATTAAATCCCAAAGTATTTTATGGTCCGCTGGCAGTGACATTTATGCATAAGCCAATTTATGAATTTTGATTTGGGATGCCATAAATGTCTTCATGATGTTTCTAGAGCCAGACCTTTCACCCACCTTTTAAAAGACCCGTACACAATTCAAAAGTTCACAGCCTGCTTCAGCAGCCCAGGTCATGACATGACTGTTTATGTGATTGATTCATTTCAAAATTAAAATGAAATTAAGAAAATGAAATTAAGAAAATGAAAGACTTTCTAATAAATCCTATTACACATAGAAAATTTGCGTTGAATAAAAAAACTCATATGTGGAATAAAGAAACTAGAAAACATGACACATGAACTAAAAAATTGTGTGTGTAGAAAGCTAGTTATGAAATATATAATTCCATAAATTAGGAAAGAGAGAGCTGAGTAAATTATATAGGTACTAAGAACGTGCCACATGCTTTATTTCAAGAAAAAATGACTTGACTGGGAAAAAAAAAATTGAATTGTCTCAGTTGCAGCAATTTGGCTTGGGAAGATCATTCTTTAAGACAACGCGTTGAAGATGGAAAGTGTAGAGGAGCAGAAATCCTAATGTTGACTTTCTCACTTACGTAGCCTAAATTAGGGGAATATTTATGATAATTGGAGTATGGGCAAAATCCTAAGGAAAGTGGGTCAACAAGGAACCAAATGGAGTCTGACTTACTGGATTCGAAAAGACTACGTGTAGTATAAGTACTTGAGGTAGGACCTACCGCGGTTGGGGTGGGCATTCATCGAGATGAACCAGGTTCGGACCAAGCTAGCATTACATAATAAGAGACTTTGTGTCTGTCCAAACTCGGCCCAGCCTGGGCCTAACATCGGGCCTTTGCATCTACCCAAGCCCAGCCCAAAAAATAATTGTAAATCCCAAGCTCACCCATCATACTATATGTTTAAAAAAAAAAAATGAAAATATTTCATAATTAAATTCAATCACTTTATATTTCTTAAATAAATATACTGACATCATCATAAATTAAAGAATTTCTTAAATAAATTCAATCAAACATCACCACAAATATGAGTTTCAATAAAATCAATAAAGATAAAGTCTAGATCCTAACAAAAAAGGTATATTATAATTAATTAATTAATTTAATAGCAGGTTGGGTCAGGCTAGGTTGAAAGTATAAATCACAAGCCTAACCCATTAATATATCGGGTTAAAAATATTGGCCAGCCTAGCCCTATTGGCTAAAACAATCTTTCCAAATCCTAAAAAAATAAGGCCAGGTCGAGCAGGCCAATGGGCCAATGTTGACCCCTGACCGTGGTACCAGTACCCAAGTTGACACATTGAGGCACTACTCTCGTTGGAAGACCATTGTTGCCCCACCTCCATGGCATGAGTACTTGAGGTGTTCCTCTTGAGGGAAGACAATCTAAGGTGATTGTAGCCTCAGGTATCACTATCTGAGGCAAGACTCCCCAAGGTAATTGCAGCCTTAGAGGGAGGCCTCCTGTCACTATCCTAACTCGTCCCAAATAGGATGGTGTAGTGATCGGCCAGTAGTCCTTAACTACGAAAGGCCTAACAAAACAAAAGCAAGGCGGACTCTTAATATAATTGGGGCCAGTGTTTTTAAAGGCTCAAGGCGCACCGTTCTCGGGGCCTAGGCGCAAGGTGAGGCGCAAGCTTTATTGAAGTAAGGCGCACAGTCTTAGTAAAAAATAGAAAAATTAACATAGACTAATCATTCATAGTACTAAGACAATTTTTTTTAAAAATAAAAAGTAATCAAGATTCAAGACAAATTATAGAATAATTCTCAAAGCAATGAAATTACATATTACATAGCATTCCAATTTTCAAAGATAAAATAATCCACATTCAATAAAATAAATATAAAAATTAAAAAAAAAAAAGATAAACACTAAACATCTAAAACATAAATATCCAATAAATACTAATATATGTCTTAACACTTAAAAACATCAATATCAAAAGAAAGGGTAGGTTAGGTCAATCAGTCAATCATCATCCTCAACATCAATGGCAAGCAAACTAGCATCTTCTTCTCCATCAGGTGATTTATATGCCGCAACATCTTCCTCATCTATGTCATTTGAGTCCTCTACCTCTTCATCTATTAATTGAAGTGGAGTTAATCTTGATGATTTAGATATCCTCGGTTGTGCCTTTGAGCGTGAACTTATTGCTCTCCTTGCATGGCTACTTTCTTCTACTCTTGAAGCTCTAGCAACAGTGGCCCACATCAAGCCATTATCATCATCAAACACAGCCTCATTATCTTCATTTGATTCTCCATCCATCTTCTCAAGCAATCACTCATTGCTTTCATCAATATTTTGCAAAGATATGGAATCAATAGTGTTGCACATGTCATACCTAAATCTTAATGTTCTATTATATTTGACAAACACTAAATCATTGAGACGTTCCAATCTATTTCTTTTCTTACTATGAAGCTGCAAGTATTAAAAAGATTAAATTCTATATAATGAGAATAAAAAATATTTGAATTCAACAAAAAATTAGTTAGAATGTTAAATACTCACATGTTCAAATGCACTCCAATTTTGTTCACAACCCGATGAACTACATGTTAGGCTAAGGACTTTTATGGCAAAAGTTTGCAAGTTTGAGGTTTTAGAATCATATGATGCCCACCAATCAGCTACAATAATCACTAGTTAGAAATAATTGTTAACAAGTATTGAGTTTTACTAAAAGTATTACTAGAAATAAACTCTATGAGTCTATAAAATATTACCTGGTGCCCTTGTATTTCTTTGCCTAATCGCATCAGACTTGCCAATAAGGCTCTCAGCCTTCGTACAAACACTTATCTCATTAGTGATCAAATCTTGAACAGTGACATCCAGGACCAACCTTTGCATGCATTCATAAAACTCATTCATCACTTCATGATCTTTTTGCACCTCTAATGCTTTTGGGTAAAAGAATTCTGGGTTAAGAAAGTGCGCAACTGCATGAAAAGGCCGATGCAATTGGTCATCTCATCTTTTGTCGATGATTTCGAAGATTTCATTGTACTTCTCTTTTTTATGATCAAATGAACTTGCAATGCATTCTTTTGCCCTATCCATTGCCTCATAAATGTATCCCATGGGAGGTTTCTTCTTGGTATCAACCAATCTAAGCACTTTGACGAGAGGACCCGAGACCTTAAGGGCAAACACAAGGTAGCTCCTTTGCCCATTTGCTTGAGGTCCAGCCTTCGGAGGTGACCATTTTTCTCAAATTGTTTTTTTGTTGATGCATCCTAGACAAAGTCAAAAAGGCGGTTGCAAATCTAGTTTTTGCAGGCTTGATCAAATTCTTCAGATTTGTATAGTGCCTCATCATGTTTAGCAACATAGGCCGGTTGTAAATGTAGCCATGTACTGCAATACCCCTTTCAAATGTCTTTTTCAATCTAGGTATCTTGAAAATGTCTTCTAACATCAAGTCCAAGCAATGAGCAGCATATGGTGTCCAATACAAGTGTTCATACTTGGCTTCCAAAAACCTCCCTATAATGTAACAATAACAAAGAATTATTATTTTCAAGTTTTTAAATTTTAAATACAAAACAAACTATGAGTAAACAATTTTGATGTAAGGAAGGAGGAAATATTCTTACCTGCCAACACATTATCTGTAGCACTATCAGTGATAACTTGCACCACATTCTCTTTTCCAACTTTCTCCACAAACTTGTCTAGTAATTCAAATAGCTTTTGCCCATCCTTTGAATAGCCAGAAGCATCAATCGACTCAACAAACATGGTTCCTCTTGGACAATTAACTAAAAAGTTAATCAATGTCCTTCCTCTCTTATCAGTCCAGCCATCAACCATTATGGAACACCCATATTTTGCACAATCCTCTTTATGATTCTTCATCAAATCTTCAGTATGTTTCACCTCTTTTTTGAGTTGGGTAACCTGCACTTCATGGTAAGTTGGTGGCTTCATGCCAGGACCACATTGCCCAATGGCTTCAATCATTGGTCCAAAACTCTCATAATTTACTGCCTTAAAAGGGATACCAGGATCATACATTCACCTTACAAATCTTTGCACTACCCATGTTCTCATTTCTTTTTTGTAAGGGTCATTTGCATCAATTTTGGTTTGCTTCCCTTTTGCTTGGTCTCTTCGATTTTTCACCATTGATTCAGGATTGGGTGTGAAGTAAACATCCATAGGCCCTTTTCTCTTTGGCATTTTTTATTTGGATTTGGATTTGGATGAACCTTGGCTGCTACTTGTCAACTTACGGCGTTGATTGACATTGATCTCAACATCATCTTCATCTTTATCTGCATCTTCCATGTCCATGTCCATGTCCATGTCATCGAAATCAAACAACATGTTCATTTGACATTCCTATAACCTCCTGCGAGGTGTTGTTTCACCCGATAAACACCTCCATTTGATACTTTACTACAAAAATTACACTAACTTATTTAAATCATTCTCCTCTTCCAAATGGGCATATTGCCACGTTGGATCTTTTCTGTTACTTTCAGATGTCATTTTAAGGGCTAGTTTGGCATGTACTAAATAAGCCAAAAAGTCAAAAAGTCACTATGTTATTTAAGTCACATCATCTTATTTAAATCACATCATCTCTCTAACACATCACATCAAACCCAACCCAAACCCAACCCAAACCCACCAATAAGTCAAAAAGTGCACTTTTTTAAGACATCCCAAACCAACCCTTAGTACTTGCCACACAACAATAAAAATAAATGAAAGAAACAATTTCAATATAATGTAATGTATGTGATGAATTAATTATTTGTGTTTTATTTATTTTTTAAACAGAGACGAGACTCAAAACAAAGGGAAAAAAGAAAAAAGAAAAAGAAAAACAGAGAGAAAACTAGCAAAATAAGAAAAAGAAAAGAAGCAGAATAAGAAGGGGGAAAAAAAAACAGAGAAATTTCACCCAACAACCAGCAACAAAGAAGGGAAAGGAAGAGGAGAAGAAGAGGAAAAAAATTCACCCAGCAACAAGTACAACCAGCGAAGAAGAAGGGGAAGAAAAAAAAAAACCAGCGAAGTAGTGAAGCAACAGAGAAGAAGAAGAAGAAGAAATTCACCCAACCTAACCCAACCCAGCAACCAACGAGCGAAGAAGAAAAAGAAAATAAAAAATAAAAAAATCGACAAAGCTTCGAATAGCGAAGAAAAAAAAAAAATTTGTCGACAGAGGTTCGAACAGCAAAGAAGAAGAAGAAGAAGAAGAAGAGTACCTGGTTCGAGAGTTGAGCCCAGTCGAAGTGGACACAGATTAGGGATTTGAGTCGAGTTGTATTCTGATTTGGGTTGTATTGTATTTTACATGAGTTGTAATCGTATGTGTTGGAGGCTTTTGGAACACAATTTGAGCCGTTAGATCTGAATAAGGAAGAAAAACAAAAGCCCACCTAGGCGCAAGCCTTGCGCCTCACTGCGCCTCTCCCAATCACGTTCAAGGCGCACGACTACTTTACTGCACCTCGCCTTGGCCTCCTTAAGTTGCGCTAGCTGCGCCTAGAGCCTAGGCGTGCGCCTCCTTTCACGACACTGATTGGAGCAAAATTTCTTTTCTAATATGCGGAAGCCATTATTTGTTATATTTGTTGGAATGTGTCCCACATCGCCTGGAGTTGCCCATCTATGCTAGTTATAAGGTTTTAGTTTTCCTTTTCTTAATATCTGGGCTTTAAGGAAATGTGTGGGCTGAGCTTTTCAATTTGGTATTAGAACTTGGTTGGGTCTGTGATTGGTGTGCCGTTTGTCTGGCTACTATATGTTGTGGTCTAGGAGAGTGTATTGGAATGTGTCCCATGTCGCATAGAGTTGCTCCATCTGTGCTGGTTATAAAACTTCAGTTTCCCTCTCCTTAACACCTGGGTTTTAAGGAGAAATGTGGACTGGGTTTTTTAATTTGATATCAGAGCTTGGTTAGGCCTGTGATTAGTGTACCATTTGTCCGGCTAGTGTATGTTGTGGTCCAGGAAGGTGTGTTGCAATGTGTCTCACATCACTTGGAGTTGCTCCATCTGTGTTAGACTAAGGTTTCCGTTCTTCTTTTCTTAATACCTAGGTTTTAAGGAAAAGTGTAGGGTAGGCTTTTCAATTATATTGAGTCCATTTACAACATCCATTTAAAGCAGTGCTTAATTATATGAAATGAAAGCATACATTTTTCTTGAATTATTATCTTACAACACTGCATAACTTCAATAATGAAATAAAATACAATACTCAAGTCACAACTTTACAAATCAGTGCAAGCACACAAGACCGGTTTCTAGCGAACTTCTCTCTATACGTGAACTCTTCGTCACCTACATATATATAAGGAAGAGGGGCGAGTAATTGCCCAGTGAATTGCAATAAAGTAAGGCGGTAAATAAATGAACATCCATGAGCTTTAGAAATATAACATTTAACATAACTTGTTCATATCTTTAACTTGAACAAGGCAAAACATAGTTGACTTGCAAACATTACATAGTGATGGACATTTCAAGGATAACAAGGTGGTTAACCGGCCCGGATACTGGCTAAATGTAATAAAATGAGCTCAGCCATCATATTTGATTGGATATTCCCCCAATTGTGGGCCTGATCCATGAATGTCATCCAAATACATGATAAAAGAGTATAGAATGTTCATTTATAGCAAAACATATCAAAGCTTATAAACATGATCGAGTTTTGCATTGAAAAACATAATTTGACAAACATAGCATCACTAAATTACTACTCACAAATGGCTCTTGAACAAGGGTTTCTCCTCCAATGCTTGACCTACACGAAGCATGAACAAGGCATTGAAATTCAATTCAATTTGTAAGCTCCTACTTCAATTCAAGTGCCTAAACTTACTTTAATATTTCTCATTTATTTTCTTAGACTGTTCAAAGTCTTCCTAAGCTTATTCCAAGTCTATATCAAGTGTCAAATGCATGCCTAGAAGCATCCTAGGTGATTAAGGTCTGAAGAATGTTGAAGTGTGTCTAAGACATACGTTAAAGGGCCCAAGTATTCTACATCAATTTCATATACTAAGCATTAGAAAAATATCATGTTTATATATTTAAAGTTTAAGGAAAAAGCAAGAAATGATAGGAATCTAAGTTAGAAAAGGAATAAGCATGAAACAGTTAGGAAGAAAGTGAGCAGCCTTCACTAATTTAAACATATCTTTTTGTGTATTTATAATTTGGATGTGAGACCATCACCATTGGAAACTCACTTAAAACCGAGTCCAAATGAGAGAGATATGCTCATTTGAAGTTGCAAGGTATAAGCTGAAATAGGGTTGGCCACAAGTGCGCCCATCTTGGCCGCACGTGCGCCCATCTTGGCCGCTTGTGTGGTGGCTGGGCCGCTCAAGCGGTGGACTTGGCCACTCAAGCAGTGAGTCAAGACATGCAAAATGTGTTCTGTGCACTCGTGCGCTCAGTGCTCGCCGCTCGAGCGCCCAGCAAGCAGAAAACAAACCTGAAGCTGTTCTTTGAGTTCTGAGTCTTCCCAACCTGATTTTCTTCATTTCCAAGCCTCAAATCATGATATCTAAGGTACAAATACATAGATAAATGATGCATGATTCATGGAAAAACACTTATGCATTGAATCAAAATTTCATGAAACAATTCATAGATTTTGTTAGAAAATTCAGCATCTCTTTCCTTTTTGAAACACTCCATTTTCATCTTTTCAAAGCATGAATTATCCTTTCACAAATCGTGCAAACCAAAAGGAAATGCGGAATTATTACTTTCTAGTTCAACCTCCTCCATTCTTTTCCATTTCTAGTCCAATTTAATCCTAATTTCTTCTTGTTCTTAGATGCTAGGAGAGTTTATTACAAGAATTAGGGTGAAATCTTACCTTAGAACACTTTTTAGATTGAATTTGTTGAAGTTCTTGAGCTTTCCCTCTTTTCTCTCTTCTCTATCTTTTTCTCTTTTCTTCCTCTCTTCTCTAGCTTCTTCATGTTAGTTCTAGGCTGCTGAACTCTCTTCTTCTTATTTGATTTGGGTCTTGAGCTTTTATTCGGTGAGGCGGGGCAAAAGGGAGGTGTATGCATAATTCATTTGTATGCCTCACCAATTAATCTAATCTCACTTGCTTAGCTTAGTTAATTGATCTTAGGTATAATTAATCAAGGTTAGTCTCTAATCAATCAAGGTTTAACTTAATCTTGCTTAGCCTAATTAATCTTGAAAGGTTCACTGATCCTGCTTAATAAACACTAATCCCGATTAGCAAAATGATATATGGTATTAAAATGACAAGTACATTAGTCGAAGATCTTTAAGCTCCTTAATTAGTGCATAAGCACATGCTAGCATTCACAAATTCTAACTTAAGGTGTCCCCTAAATCTTAATAATCAAGTATTTCTATTCTTAAGTTTGTCTTATCAATGCATGTTTTTTATTTCTAAGTTTCTTGCCAATTGTGTTCATCTTTTAGGGTTTCATCTTATCAATTCCTATTTCTATCTCTAGAGTATTGTAAGATGATGAAATTAAGGTAAATATTCATTCATGTCATATATAAACACTTTTGATATATTACATGCTTGCTTGCCATGCTCAAGAGCGAACTAATTCTTAGGTCTTAATAGTGGATGGTAGAATTCTCAGGTTCAAAGTCTCCTAGCTACCCATTTCGAAGTTTTACCTTAAATATTTGTGTAGTAAGATGGTTAATTTGACTTAGGGTATTCAAGGATAGGTACTAATATAATTATAACACATGGTGTTCTTTGGGGTGTCACACCTCTCTATGAAAACAGAGATCACTGCTTGGAGTTGACAGCAGGCCCCAAAGCTTATTGGTTGGAGCTGATAGCAAACCCTGAAAGTACCAGTATACTGTGACAAGTTAGAATTATGACTCCCACGAAGGTGGATGAAGAGAAGCCTGAAAGTAAGGGACTTCCTTTCCATTCTCCCAGGCTAAGGACCTGCCTCGGTCGCAATGGCCAAACCAAGGAAGCCCCCTGAGGCTTGGTATAAGGCATAGCCCGGTTGATCTAGGCTTTGCTGTGACCCGAAACTAGGAAGTTGGGGATCTTATGGTTTGATGGCTAAGAGTAGGGGAGTTGCTGAGGTGGATTCAAGTGTGGTTGAATGCAAGCTATAACTCCTGAGTAAGTCATGCTGAGTAAGGTGGTACCGAGTGAGCTATTACCGAGGTAAATACCCTTGAGGGAGATACCACCTCGAGAGGTGATACCGCAGGAGGTACCATCAAGGTACATACCAAAACATCACGTATCGAGGGAGACACGTGTCTACAGAGGCCCTGCGGTTAGGACAAGGAATATTCCACGTGATCCCAGAGTTACATGTTATCACCCTATTGGCCATTTGGTATCTTCAGTATCATGGAAAAGTCTATAACTAGAGCTCATTTCCCAAAGTTTGAAAGGAGGATTTTTGGGGATTTAGAGAGATGCCCATTTTTATTGCCATATTCATTCCTTCCTAAACCATTTGCCCTACTCTCACCCGGCTACTCTCTCTCCAAGCCCTCGAATTATCTACTGTTTACATCCTTTTGCCTCTCTAAGTGATATTATTTACGCTTCACATTTCAGACCTCCTACAAAAAGCACCTTATCAAAAAGAGACACTCGTCTCAAGTATGGTGTGGAATCTAAAACTTTGAAACCTCCAAGGCTTCAACCAATGAACATAACAAAGAAGCGCTAGATTTGACTTTTCATATATTAAATCTCTTCCCCAGGGATGTGATGCTTATTAGGGAGCAAGTTGGTCAGGCTTGGGGAATCCATTGGATCAAAATGGCTTGAGTTTAAGACTTAAGATATAGTTTGGCATTGAGAATCACAATTACATCAAGGTTTAACTTGGCACCCATTGGCAGCTCGAACTTTGGCTAGACATGTACTTATGAATCTTGTCATGGTTCGATCAGTGAGAATTTTAGTTTTAAGGTCTTGTGGCCTTCTATTCTACCATCCTAGAATTGGATAATTGTTCTAGGTAATTTGGTCTTCGGCACAAGAATGTTGCAGATCATTTTATTTATTTTTTACGGTTTTTTGGCTGAAACCCCCTTCTTTGTGAAAAGGACAGCCCAAATGTTTTTAATTCGTATACCCCTTGAAGAAGAAGTGCGTCCTTCATGAAGGACAAACAAATTTGTTTCCATTTTTTTGTGGACTCTTGCCCTTTGTAACTTATTTTATATTTCAAACTTTAAAATTATATAACTTTTGATCTATATTTTGGTTTTTAATTAAATTAGTATTTTTAGAATCCTCTTATCAAGATCTATCAAATAAGATCCATATTGGCCATAAAATTCTTTAAAAAATAACATAAAAAAAAATTAATTGTTGAAATTAATGTGTACAGTAAAATTTTACTCTTATCTCACAATAAAATTTTCTTGTGAAATTTTAACATTTTAAGAAGACACACATCCTTCATAAAGAACAAACAAATTTGTTTCCATTTTACTGTCAACTTTTAATATTTACTTTGTCAACTTCTAAAATTTTACTATAGTTTTTTTTTGGTGACAATATGTTTATAAATGATGGTAGAAGTTTACTTTATTTGTTTATAAAATTGACAGTTAACTTTTATCTAATTTGACATTTTTTTTTACTTCTACAGTAAAATTTTACTATGGTAGGCAGTAAAATTTTACTATTTTCACTATTGAACATACATCAACAACAATTTTGTTTGAGATCCCTATCTCTGTATTCGAACTAGTCATAACAAAAAAAAAAAAAAAAAAAAGGCTTTGAATTTAAATAAACTTTCTAAAATTGGGAGATTTTTACAGATCTAAACCTCCAACCTTTATATTCAAATAGATCAGCGTTGGAGACGAGTCAATGATCAATGATTACGTAGAAGAAGTTATTTGTGATGTGAAAACCAACGTGCAAGAGAAATAGCGATGAATCTATACCAAACTGCGATGATTTCGCCTTCGAATAAGGATTTTACAGAGAGTATTTTAGAAGAAAAGAATTGAGAGCGAGAATGGTCTGGTGTATGCGAACCGTCTCTATCTCTCTATATACATACAGAGCTATTATAGTCAATTCACGTTATTTTTTAATGGAGGAGGGTGTTTCGCAAGATGCAATTAATTTGCATCCTTTTCGCACCAAAATGTTGAGCCAATGGGTTTTTGGCCGAAAACCCCTATTTTTTAATTCATAGTTATTTCTCAAATGATTTTTGATTTGTGTATTTCTCTGCTTCCCAAAGAAATTAGAATCACTAGTTGACCTTTTTCTTTCTGAAAGCTCATGCATGTTTTGTTTTTCATGTTTCTGAATTAAAAAAAAAAAGGGCGACCTAGTGTACAAGGCTCTCTCTTAAGCGGGGTCTGGGGCTGCAAGATTTACAGAACCTTGCTCCCATTTTTGGAGAGGTGGTTTATATGACTCGAACCCAGACCACCAAGGATGATAACAGCAAGCCTTACCATTTTGGTCAAGTTGCCCTTAAAAAATGAAAAATAAAAATTAGAAAAAGGATTAGATGTTGCATGGGCTCTTCAGATTTTTTATTGTCCTGTGCAGGGTTCAAATCCTAGCCTCCTAGGTGGGACACACATTTGTCAATCTTGTCAAAAAAACAAAATGGTAAGGCTATAAAACTCAAATGCAATATATGTATTTGGAAGACTACAAAACTCAAATGCAAACCGATGTTTCCCTCAAATTGAGGGGCATGTTATAGTGTTCATAAGCTTTGCTAAAATTTATTTTATAATATGTTCGCTGAGTTTAATGGAGCTTTTGATGGAAGGAAAATTTGTCATTTCGTAAATTTTTTTTCTGAAATTATGTTCCACAAACAAACAATTACAGTTATGTAGTAATACTGATCTAAGGAAATGTAAAATCACCCTAATTTGTGCCATATTGTGTGAAAAAAGTTTTAAATTAATAAGCAATGTGAAGTTTCCTTATCATATGGGTGTTGTAGCTTCTTTTTTTTTTCCCTCTATAAATACCAACTGTCGGTCTGACAATCCTTTTGGTTAATCTTCAGGTTTCAACCGGAGTAGGTTCCCAATCTCAGGATACTCCTGCTCAAGCTCCTCATGCATTGAAGAACTTCTCAATGTCTCAGAAGGAGAAAACTCTTGAAGAACTTGTGCGAGACCAGTGGCTCTGTTCCATCACAGATGGTAACATTGGACTGGGGCTTAGATCCTTCCTTGATCTGCGCAGTTGGTTCCGTAATAATGATATTCCTGCATGTGAAGTTTGTAATGAGGCTGGAATTAAGGTAATAATTTCTCCAATTTTATTTTCCAGATATAAGGAATATACTCTCTGATGAAGTTGTTTATAATGTGGAAATGTTTTACTATTGCGTCTTTAGTTGAGACTTGAGAACATAGAAATTCAGTTTGAAGATCTGAACTGTATATCAACTGGAAGCATTTTCTTGCATTGCTTCTTTTGCTTCCTGAGGATCCAGAAGATTGCATGTCATGTATGACAGCAATAATATGATCAAAGGAAAACTCTGGGCAAAAAATATATATTCATACTTGGTTCCACCCATTTGATTAGGAGTTCGTATCTCTACTGTCTATCCAGTCCCAAGTCTGTTGTTTGTGGTGGAGTGCTTTGAGTAGGATCTGATCTAATCTCAGCAGGCAAACTCCTTCCTGACCCAGCTCACCTGCCTCTGAAGCTGGAATGCCTTTCTAGAGGCAGCTACCCGAGGAATCGAAAAGTTTGAAGTGAGATGTGGAATGTGATTGGTGGTGTGTAGTTTAGTAATGAAATACAGTAGTGCCCATACCCATTAGGATAGTAGTAAGAATCTCCCACATTCCATGTGTGACAATTACTAAAATTTGGGTAACTTCTTGCTTGATCTAAGCTTATGAACATTTTCATCAGCCATGTAGTTTTATATTATTTGAACTAGAATGTAATAATGACCTTCATCTTACCATAATTAGAAACATCTTCAAGCGTTTTACAATTGTTTCTAGGTACATGAGTGTCTCATATGCTACATCCACTGAAATTGCTTTTCAAATTTTAAAGTGACTAATTTGCTGTCAATTTTCTTTTATTTTTTCAATAATCTTCCCCCCCACCCAACCCCAAACCAACTAACGATACTTGGACACACATAAGGTCTTTGTTGCTGCTGTCGAATCTTCATATATTCTGTCGTGATTATTTTGAGCAGGCGGAGTTGTGCGAAAATGAAGGTTGTACTGTTCGATTGCATCAGTACTGTCTAAAAAGGAAATTTTCCCAGAAACGGGTATCATTTCGAACTCCATATTTTCGAACTTCAAATTAACTTAATGAAATAAATTAAATTAAATTGCTGAATCTATGAGTTGCAGGGTGAGAAAGTTTGTCCAGGTTGTGGCACTCCATGGCTGCTTCCTGTTTCCAAAATAGAAACTGTGGAGGAAATTGATGATGACACAAATGGGTCCAGTCAGAACCGGCCACCTCCACCCTCCATGAGAAAGAGGCTCAGAACATCCGGAGCTGTTGTTGATTCCGGTACTGCTGGATCTGAATCCTCTCGTGTGCCGGTGTCTACTTCTGATGCTAGGAGGACAACGCGAAGGTCTGCCCGGCTGAGATGAAATACGTCTAAAAGCTCTACTCTGTTGGAGTACTAATTAAAAATATATTATGTTGTTTATTTTGCACCAACAACTTGGCAGTAGTTAGTACATATTAACCTCGCAGAACCATGTTTAGTGTTCCATAGCATAGCAGCATTTTGTGTATACTCCTTTATCAATCTTTTGTTTATGGTTAATATATAATTTGCTCATCCGTTTCCATCATGATGCTGTGAATATTAAGTCTAAATTTTCATTTCCTGTCACAGCAGCAATTGAGTTACTGAATAAAAAGGTTGAAAAAACAAGTCAGATTATATTATCGTCTTGCTTCTCTATTAGTTTAAGTAGTTCGATCTAAAATATGTGAGAAGTTGTGGTTTCCACAGCAGTGGGTTGCATCACTGTGGAACCCATGACTTCTTTACATTTTTTGGATCAGCCGATTTAGTTATTGAAAAATGCTTCAATATATGTAATTGTCGTGAGCATCACCAATTCTCTTGCCATATTTATATGTACAAATGTTTATGATACTGTAGAGATTTCATTTTGACCAGTCTTAATATTCGGGTGCGCCCAAAGCTCCTCAATGATGAAACAAAGATAGATAATCTTCTTAGTCCTCCCAAAATAGCTATCCAACTGGTGAGATTCTGAACCCAAATCTAACCCCCCTTTTAGCCAAAATGTTTTCAAACCTTTAACAATGTTTTCAAAAGAGTTGAGTATCACTCCGCCCATTTTGACGAGTCTTATCACACTCCAAATCCAAGGCATGATCCGAGGCATGACTAGTCATGGGTCACAGGGCCTTAGCTTAAGGCACACGTAAATCTATACAACAAACCACAATTGAATAGTAAATGGTGCAATTTTATTCTGATATCATAAATAAATCAATACCCAATCCAATGACAACCCAAAAATAAACAAAATAATTCTAACTAGATCTCAACCAAAATGTATGCACAAAATTGACACAACTAGCTAAACATAAGTGTCTTAGAGATCCATGCAATTAGGACTGCAAATGAACAGAACCGTTCGTAAACAAGCTCGAGTTTGGCTCGGTAAGAGTTTGTTTGAACTTGGTTTGTTAAATTTTTTTTTTGCGTTCGCGCTAGAGCTCTAGCTCGTTAAATTTTTAATAAATAAGTCCAAACATTTGTAAGCTCAGCTTGTTAACTGGCTCGTTTAATATTTATTATTTATATGTTAAATAATGTAAAAATATGTATAAAAAATAAGATAAATATGTTATTTATATATTTAAAAAATATAAATGTAAATAATAATTAATTATAGATAGTTCATTTATATAATAGTGGTAGTAGATATTATTATTTTAGTAAAATATTGACTTTTTTTTAGTATGTTTATATGTAAGAGTTTTCTTAAGTGTGCAAGTGCACACCATGTGCCACTTACACAAAAAGTGTAAGTGTAAGGTGTAAGTATAAGTATAAGGTATAAGTGTAAGGTGTAAGGTGTAAATGGGTTGCATATGGTGTACAACCTCAAAAAAGGTGTAAGTGTAAGGTTTAATTTTTCACAAAAGGTATAAGTGTAAGGTGTAAGGTGTAAGTGTAAGGTATAAGGTGTAAGGTGTAAGGTGTAAGGTGTAAGGTGTAAGTTGCACACCATAACCAAACCCTTATATGTATTGTATATATAATTATATAATCAAAGTTTTAATATAACTTTAGTCTCATTCGCAAGTATGAATTTATAAATTTTTTGGCTCGTTAAGATTCGTGAATAGGTTCGAGCTCGAGTCAAGTCTAAGCCAATTCGGCTCGAGCTCGGTTCGTTAAATTTTTATTGAGCTTGAGCTCGAGCTCGAGCTCGAATTCGTTAAAATCTTAATAAATAAACCCAAACATACTAAAGTTCGGTTTGGCTCGTTTGCAGTCCTACATGCAATAGAGTCCCCACTAAGCTATGAGTCTACTCCAAGTCTTTCTCTCACTTAAAAATGTTAAACTAAGTAAGCAGATAACTCATTGAGAAGAAGTATTGATAGTAAATACATTTTTGAAAACAATGTTCAATTCCAAAATAAAATGTATATTACAAAAATTAGATTGATATACAGTTTTGGTAAAAACAATTTAACTCAAATAATAAGATTCCACATTTTAACAATTAAAAATGTCAATGCATCTGAAGAACATAACATAACGCATGTCTCCACTTAAAATAGACAATAGCACAATCATCATCATAATCTGGGTATCATAGAATAATAAATAACATGACATAAAGTTCTCATGTCATTAAGCCCATTATATACAACATCAAACAAAGAGCCATCCTTGGAATGGTAACTCGGGCCTTTTCTCTAAGAAGATTCAATTGAAAATCACCTAGCCTAGCACCAGTCTATTCCTTACAATTGTTGAGCACAAGAGTCATCATAGCCTAACCTAGATTTGTTTCCTAGTGGCCAGAGTCACCATACACAGTGGAATAAGTTCTTTGGCCTTTTATATATTGTCATGACCCCAGCCTGCCACTAGAGGTTAGGGACATGACCGGCTAGTAATCATAAATTATCTACGACCTCTTAACCAAATCAGAAAATATTAATTAAATAGCGAGGCCTAAAGCGGAAGCAAAAATAGAAAGAATATTGACTATTGAGCTGTGCATACATGATATGAACCAAATTAATTAAACCATTTCATATACACACTTATATATATATATATATAAACATTCATCTCATACATACCTCAAGACCATACATATGACTTATCAAAACTCGACAAAACTAAGACTTTACAAAACTCGGGCAAAACAAAAGCTAAAGCCTCAACACTGAGTCACATCTCGGATGGTCTTCACAAAAGGGTTAACTCCAAAGCAAACTTTAATATAGATCCTCCTTATGCTCACCTACATATATAGGGAAAGGGGGGTGAGCTAGAAACTCAATGAGTAATGTCAAAATAAAAAAGTTAAATGAATGATTATAGAACTTTATAAAAAACAACATTCTTCACATGGTCAAAGTATTTTTTAGATATATATGATACATAAAGTTCATCAAACCTGTCAAAGTTAAATAGGTTACATGGTACATCCCAATAGTATTATTAAAACTTGACAGAACGATCTCCACGGATCGAGACCATACAGAATGTCCACAACTGAACGGAAGCATACAGAACGTCTATAACAGATTGATAACATACAGAACGTCTGTGAAAGTACGAAGCCATATAGAGTGATCATACATGATCAGAGCCATGCGGAACGATCATCAAGAATCAACATCATACAAAACATTTACTACGAATCAATAACATATGCAGAACTTCTATGACGATTCGAAGATAGAACAAAAGTTTTCGAAGATCAAATCATATTTTATGTCACATTAGATGCTCAAAAAGGAAACTCATTCATTCTTATCAAAACATAATTTTCAGAAAACTTGTCATATCATAACATTTCAGAATTTCATAGCATAATTTGACATTTCGGAAAAATACTTATTATATTGGACATTTCGTAAACAAAACATAGATTTAATAAAACATTGTATAGTGTAGCCATTACAAAAATATCTTATCATATTATACGAAAATATCTTTACGAAGACATTACTCACAATGCTTGGTCAGACAATACTCCTTGGAAAAAACCTACATAATACACACAAAGAGATACTCATTAACACACTACTTCAATCAAATACTTCTCTTTCTTATTCATTTTATTATGTCGGTTTCTTACTTAATAATCTCTTGTGAGGCTTAAAGCATGCCTAGGAATGGTCAGAAAAAAATGGGAACAAAAATATGAACAAAGAGCAATTTTTCCAAAATGTGACAAAACAGGGTGACCGCTCGAGCAGTGAACACAAGTTCACAGTACTTTCAGACCTGCAAAACATAGATACTGGATGCCTTCATTGTGCGCTCGAGCGGTATATAGACCACTTGAGCAGTCTGCAACATTTCAGAATCCAAATTTCATAAAAATGGCATCCAAACACATTTTCAAAACTTGAATCCATGCATGTCTTAATTGAAACCATGAAAACACTTTAGAAAATAAAAATTCATGATCCTTTAGAAACCATTTTCTCAAAACCTCTTCAATTTGACAAAGATTTGAACTAAAACTCCATGCATGCAAAGCTTTTCAAACTTCTTTTTCTTTGAAGAGCAAAACATGAAATTGAACATATAAACTTATGAATTTATGAAAATATGGCAAATAAAAACTCTCATGCATCCAAGAACTTTGAAACCCAAACCAAAAATCATGAAACACTACATAATCTTTCATATCTTTTCATTATTGCTCAAGTTCTTCATCAACTTGCTAATTTCATGAAGATGATTCTAAACTCTTCTTAATTTCAAGTCTAATATGAAATCATTACATGAATTAAACCTCCATTTCCTTACCTAGAATTGTTGATTTGCAGAAATTCTTGAGTTCCACCTTGGTTTCTTTACTTCAATTCTTTGGGTTTCTCACTCTAGAGTTGAGTTCTCACACTTTCTATCTCTAAGTTGAACTCCAGCAGAATGTAGGAATGAATCCACACTTCTTGACTTAACTCAAATATAAATGTAGGAATGAATCCACACTTCTTGACTTAACTCAAATATAACTCACACATACAAAAGGCTAGAATCCTCTACACACTTCTTCACAATTAATCACGTGAGTAGGAATAACTTAAACACTAATTAGCCATTAGCTTAACTAATCACAACTTAGGTTTTGTTTGGAAAGTTGACTATTTTAGTAAGCTATTTTAGTAGGCTTTAGTAGGCTAAAATATTTATGTTTAGAAAGATGGTTTGATTTTTTTTGTAGTTGGATATGATATTTGTGAGAGAAAAAGTAAAATGATTATGAGTTTGATGTGACATTTTGTCTTATTGACTATTTTAGCCTATTTTGTTTTTTTATAGATTTTAACCCAAAAAACAAAAAATAGCCTTTGCCAAACAAGGCCTTACTCTTACTTAACCTTGATTTATCATACTTACCACATAACTTAATTAATCTAATTAATTCCAATTGGGTTTAATTTCATCATATGTAATTTTACTAAATTAAATCAAACATTTAATTAATTCCCCATAAGGCACTATACATGAAATTAAACTGACTTAACTCATCAATTATATTTTCTTAAGTCATCTTGGATTTCAATTCTAATTCAGAAACAAATCTTTAACAAAATTATATACAAATCAAACACATAACACAAATCAGACACAAAATATTATACACAAATTAGATACAGAATATGCAAATAAATTCATAATCAAATCAGATTATGCAATTAAACATCCAAAATCTCATAAGTAAATAAATGTAAATGATGTGTACTGTTTGGTTATCATATATATGGTCCTAATAAACAATATAATCCAGTTTCGGAAAACATGATAGTTCACTCTTATAAGCATGAGACCTTATCAAATAGTTCACTGTATGTCAAGTTTACACATGTTTAGTTTTAGTGATTGACAGGGATAGGCCCACAAGGATCACGGCCCACCATGAGTAAATCCAAGCCCACCGTCTAGACCCCATCGCACAACCCGGTTAGTGAAACCGATGCAGTGGAAGGCCAATGATGCTTTCGGACACGCGTGGCGGGTGCGAGCGAACCATGTCGTGAGACAAAGATCTGCGGAGTGATGGCCACAGTACATCACCAGTCATGCAGCCCATCAGCGCATTTATTGCGACAGCGCACCTGAGCCGGAGTGGCCCCCACCTCACCCTGAACGAGACGAACCACGAGGCAAGCTGTCGGCAAAGAGGTCAGAACGGCTAAGACAGCGAAATGATTACCACAGGATATAAGCAAAGCTCGAAGACAAGAAGAAGGTTAAGTTTTCCATCCTCTCTCTCTCTCTCTACATTTTTGTCCATCACCTTCTCTAATTCATACGGGAGGGTTCACCGGACTACCCGTTCGATTGAACTTGCTTGCAGGGTACCCAGTGGGCTTGAGGAGCTCGGATCGGTCCAGCCCATTCACGAGGACTCACTGTATTATCAGTTGGCGCCGTCTGTGGGAAACCGGTTTGTCCGTCGCCCGATTGTGTTCATTCACGGAGACCCTTTCCCAGCAACCTATTTTACTTCACCCGTTACGTGCATGGTAACGACCAGATCCATGGCTTCCCACCATAACGCTGCCGATCACCAGACCGACCCTCCCAATCCGAACAACCCACCACAGTACTTCATCGAGCTCACCAATAGCATCAACCGTATGGCGAACAAAACCAGCCTTAATCAACGCTCTGCTCCATGAAACCTCCCTATTCCTCCACCACCTCAGATATTCCACCGCATCGAGAACAAGTCCTGTGCCATCTTGTCCCACAACCCAATCCTCCCAACTCAGGGGGCTTGCAACCCACTCACCCACATATAAATCCACCCCCACGTCCATCAGTCATAGCTCTAGCTCCCGAGGGAGAAGCTAGCAGCGTCCAATATCTATCTCCCTCTGGTGGTGACAACATTCCCCTTTGGGACGCTGAACTCCGAGCCATGAAACTCCAACTCCAAGGGGTCATGCAGAACATCCAACATAAGCCCTCCACTACAGCAAACTCCCCGTTTGTCGCCTCCATCCGAGACAAACCCCTACCCCCCAAGTTCAAAATGCCTACCACCTTGCCCTCAAGTTCCCTACTGATTTCGGGGTCGGAACGGTGAGAGGAGAACAGACCGTCGCTAGAGAATGTTATGTGGCCTCACTTAAAGAGGTCAAACTGAAGGAGGCAATGATCATTGAAGGACTTGACGTCCGAGATGAGGATGAACTGATTAGAGGCGAACCCGTGGAGGAACTCGTCGAAGTTAACATCGATCCCACCAACCCACTCAAAACTGCTGAAATCGGCAGCCAACTGCCTTCCCAAGCAAAGGCCGACCTCACCGCTCTCCTGACCGAACACAGAGACGTCTTCGCCTGGACTTATGCAGATATGCCAGGCATCGACCCCTCTTTCATCACCCACCGCCTCAGTATCGAGCCTCATTTCCGATCTTACCGACAAAGGAAGCGCATTTTCCATCCAGAGCGCAACAATCTCATAGCTGCAGAGGTTGACAAACTTCTCGAGGCCCAGTTTATCCGAAATGTGAATTATCCTAAGTGGCTGTCCAACGTGGTCCTGGTTCGTAAAAACAATGGCAAGTGGCGTCTCTGCGTCGACTACTCCGACTTGAACCGAGCGTGTCCCAAAGATAGCTATCCTCTCCCCCGCATTGATCTGCTGGTCGACGCCACGGCCGGTCATCAAATGCTCAGCTTCATGGATGCTTTCTCAGGGTACAACCAAATCGTGATGCACTCATCCGACCAGGAACACACATCTTTCATCACCGACCGGGGCACTTACCACTACCGTGTCATGCCGTTCGGCCTAAAGAACGCTGGGGCCACCTACCAACGTTTGGTGAATACAGTCTTCCACCATCAGATCGGACGGAACATGGAAGTGTATGTGGATGATATGCTAGTCAAGAGCAAACTCTCCACCGACCACCTCTCCGACCTACGAGAGACTTTTGCCACCCTTCGCAAATATCAGATGAAGCTCAACCCAGAGAAGTGCGCCTTTGGCGTAGGATCTGGCAAGTTCCTGGGCTTCATGGTCAGTCAGCGCGGCATCGAGGCCAACCCTGAGAAGATCAAGGCCTTGATCGAGATGCAGTCACCCAAAACCGTTAAAGAGGTCCAAAGGCTCACCGGCAGAGTGGCAGCCCTTAACCGTTTTATCTCCCGCGCAACGGATAAGTGCCTACCATTTTTCAAAGTACTGCGGCAGACTTTTGAATGGACAACCGAATCAGAAGAAGCCTTCCAACAGTTAAAACAGTGCATGGCCAATCCTCCCCTTCTCTCACAAGCAATTACCGGCGAGCCCCTCTTCCTCTACCTAGCAGTATCAAGCACCGCAATCAGTGCAGCGCTCATCAGAGAGGACGGCTCAGTCCAACGGCCGGTCTACTACATCAGCCGGGCTCTCAGGGGAGCGGAGCAGAACTACCCCCTATTAGAAAAGCTGTCCCTGGCCTTGGTCACCGCGTCCAGACGACTCCGCCTCTACTTCCAAGTGGTTCTCACCGACCAACCCCTGAAGAAGGTCATGCAGCAACCAGAGCTCTCAGGCAGACTCATGCAGTGGTCAGTAGAACTAAGCCAGTTCGACATCTCTTATCGCCCCCGGACAGCAATCAAAGGGCAAGCCGTAGCCGACTTCATCTTGGAATTCACCAATCCAGCCCCAACCACTAACCCTCCACCCCCACCAACTCCGCCAGAGCCTGAAGACCCTCATTGTTGGACACTCAATGTTGACGGCTCGTCTCGCAGAGAAGGAAGCGGAGCTGGCCTCATCCTCACATCCCCCGAAGCGGGTCATTTCAAATGTCCCCTCCGCCTCTTGTTTGCGGCAACAATGAGGCGAATCTGGCATTGATAGCAGGACTTCGTCTAGCCAAAGACATTGGTGTCAGCCACATCCGCGTATTCAGTGACTCCCAACTCATCGTCGGCCAGATCACGGGTGAATTCGATGCCAAGGATACCGATCGCGGACTTACAGGGACATGGCGCTCACCCTTGTTCGTCTCTTCAACACTTTCCAGATCAGACACATACCCAGGGCGGAAAACTCCAAAGCAGATGAGATGGCCCAGCTGGCCTCCGTCGACCAATCCGACCTCAGCCATGGAGTTCGCCTCGAATATCTGACTCACCCGGCCATCTCACCCGACCTGCAAGTGCAATTCCTCCAGTCGGAACCCATCCCTTGGGCATCCGACATCTTCCTCTTCTTGACCACTGGAGAACTCCCAGACGACCAACAGCAGGCTGCCAAGGTCAGAGCTCGGTCGGCTAACTACACTCTGGTCGACGGTGTCCTTTACAAGCGCGGTTTCTCACGGCCATACCTGCGATGTCTCGGCCCAAGCAACCTATGTAATGCAAGAGATCCATGAAGGAATCTCGGCAATCATTGAATTGGCGGTCTCTTGCACAAAAGTACTCGTCTGAGCTATACGGCCGACCCTCAACAAAGATGCCTCTGATTTCGTACTGAAATGCGACAAGTGCCAACGCTTCGCTAACATCCCCCATGCTCCTCCCGCTGAACTGATCACTCTCTGCAGCCCTTACCCATTCGCCAAATGGGGTATCGACCTGGTTGGTCCACTTCCCACTGGTCGAGGCCAGACCAAGTTCGCAATTGTTGTCATTGATTACTTCACCAAGTGGGTCGAGGCAGAACCCCTCGCCATAATCACCGAGCGGAACACCACCAAGTTTATCTGGCAATCGATTGTCTGCAGATTTGGCATCCCTCAGGCCATCGTCTCCGACAACGGCAAACAGTTTGACAACGCTAAATACAGGAAATTTTGTGCAGATCTCCAAATTCAACCATGCTTCTCTTCCCCCGATCATCCCCAAGCAAATGGCCAAGTTGAGGTCACCAACCGCTCTCTCCTGAAGATCATCAAAACTAAGCTCGAAGCTGCTAAAGGCCTCTGGCCTGAGGAACTACCACATGTACTCTGGGCTTACCGAACCACTGCCCGGACTCCTACTGGGGAAACCCCTTTTTAAACAACATATGGCGCGGTCATTCTGTAAGTCGGTCTGCCCACCCCGTGGTCTTACATCCAGTTCTCGCCTCGATCGAAGAACTCCGTCGGCGGACTGGATCTCATCGAAGAACTTCGAGAGGCTACTGCTGTCAGTTGACCGTGCAAGAAAATGAGAACACACTACAACCGCAGAGTCCGACCACGGGAGTTCTCTACTGGCGACCTTGTCTTGAGAGAAGCAACTCTTGCCACAAAGAATCCAACCGAGGGCAAGTTGGCAGCCAAATGGGAGGGGCCCTACGTGGTGAAGGCCCACCCACGGCCGGGCACTTACCGACTCCAAGATATAGATGGCCGAGACCTTCCCCATCCCTGGAATGCTGAACATCTGAGGCGTTACTATCAATGAATCCTTACTTTTGTATTGTCAAAATTGTTGTATTTTCCTTTTTCAATACATAATACAAGTATCGACTGGAGTTCCAACTTCCTATAGTTCAACTGTCTGAATGTAGCTTCCATGAAACTTTTATTTGCAGCGCCACTTCCAAAGCCTCAGTCCGACCTGAGCACTTGCAAAAGCCTCGGCCAGACCGAGCACTTTCCAAAGCCTCAGTCCGACCTGAGCACTTACAAAAGCCTCGGCCAGACCGAGCACTTTCCAAAGCCTCAGTCCGACCTGAGCACTTGCAAAAGCCTCGGCCAGACCGAGCACTTTCAAAAGCCTCAGTCCGACCTGAGCACCTACAAAAGCCTCGGCCAGACCGAGCACTTTCCAAAGCCTCAGTCCGACCTGAGCACTTACAAAAGCCTCGGCCAGACCGAGCACTTGCAAAGCCTCAGTCCAACCTGAGCACTTACAAAAGCCTCGGCCAGACCGAGCACTTCCAAAGCCTCAGTCCGACCTGAGCACCTACAAAAGCCTCGACCGGAGCACTTCAAAGCCTCGGTCAGGCTGAGCACCTACAAAGCCTCGGCGGACCGAGCACTTTCAAAAGCCTCATCCGACTGAGCACCTACAAAGTGTCGGCTAGATCGAGGCACTTTCAAAGCCTCGGCCCACAGGCACTTTCAAAGCCTCGGTCAACCGGACTGAGCACCTTTAATGATCGCAATGTAACTGACACAGGCACTTTCAAAAGCCTCAGCCAGACGTGAGCATTTTCACAAGCCCCAGTCAGACCTGTGAATGAAAGCTCATAAAGCAAAACACTCAGTCATGGTGTAACGCTTAACCACAATTCCAAAATAATTTCACACTTAGCCATATTTTAAAGATGTTCTCCAATATTTCATTTGCAAATCACATCTTCAACGTTACATTTCAGCCACTTTTTCAAGGTAATTTCACACTTAGCCATATTTTAAAGATGTTCTCCCATGTTTCATTTGCATATCACATCTTCAACATTACTTTCCAGATTCCCCCCACACTTAAACAAATTTGCTATTTCACTCAGTATTAGAAAATTCCTCATCCTATTCTGACTTGGATTTTGGCATGACTTTAGTTTCACCTTGCTCCACTGCATGACACAAAATAATCACAAGAAAAACAAAACAAGACCAAACCAACACAAGGAGAAATACACTGGAATCATCAACTAGAACCATAAGTGCCATTTTATTCATTCAAAAATGTGTGTACAAATTACTTACATCCTTTTCAAAAAAAAAAAAAAAAAAAAAAACAAACAATAAACCCAAACTCCTGAGTCTACCCATCATGCAGATCACTCCTCCTCCTCGCTCGAAACGAGGTCAGCTTCTTCAATCCCCTCGTCCAGTGGGGTCTGGGCTACGTTATCTTCTCCAACCACCACACTACTCAGGTCTAAGTCTGGAAACAGCTCCTCAGCCTTGCGTTTGAACATCTTCCAACCACGTCCCAAGATTTCACCATTTCGTGCTTGTAGTAGTCGATTCTTTGAAGCTGTGATGATCTCAGACTCTGTCCTCACCCCAAAGACTGTCCCCGATGACCCAAAGACCCCACTTAAGTGGCAGCAAGCTATCGGCGTCGATCGCCATCTGGAACTCAGGAGACCCTTTGAATTGTGTAATACCAGAACACAAAGATCGTAGGGCGCCTTTCCGAGGTCGCGCCTTTCGTTAAGCTCCTTTTGTAGGGCCTCCTTGTCAGCTGTAGCCTTGGCCCTCTCAGCCTCCAGCTCTTTCCTCCAGACCTCCCCCTCTGCAGTCAACCTTCCCCTCTCTGCTTCAAATTGTTTCAACAGGGCCTCCCTCTCCATAGCTACCCTGCTTCGCTCCTCCTCCCACTCCTTTCGCAGGCTCTCCCTCTGCTCCAACGCCCTAGCACGATCATCTTCCATCTCCTTTTGCAGCGCCTCCAATTTAGCATCTGCCTCGTCTCTCTGCCTGACAAGATCCTCGTTATTATTCATGGCTTCCTCGTGCCGCTCAACCGCCACGTCACAAGCCTTCTTGGCCTCCTCCAACCTCTGCCGCTCGCCAGCAAGTTGGAACTCGAGCGACACGACTTGGCGGCGTGCACCCTCCAGCTCAATTTGGCCCTTGCGATTCGGTGTAAGCGGTCTTCCATCAAGACTCTCCTTGCAAATGCCACTGGTCTTGGTCTCCTCCGCCTTTAGCTTGGCGGCCCCTGCTTTCCTTAGAAGAGCCCCCACCAAGGTGGTCACCTCCATTTGAGCGGAGTATAACCCCCTCAGCAGGTCGGCCTCATTAAATCCACATGCCGACCGCAGGGCTGTTTCATCCACCACCTTCACTAGGCGGTCTGCCGCCGACCTCGCTGGGCCTCCATCTCCTTCCAGTTTCCCAGCTATTGTGCGAGCATGGTAAGTCGTGGCACCCAGACCAGCACCCCTTTCCTGCGGTGCAGAGCCCCTTTGAGTCTGCTCCCTCCCACTTGGCTCAACCCCAGCCAACCTAACTTCTGCTGGCACCACTGAGGCCTTCTCCAACCTCCCACTTGGCTCGCCTCACCGCCTGGCCCACTTGCTCTGTGGGGTCTTCTCCACCACGCCCACCGTTGGGATCGCTATCACCGCCGGTGTCCTTTGTCACAAGGACCTTCGCCTAATCGAGACGACCACCCCTTCGGGTCTCCCCATCTCCCACCCTCCACTTGCTTAGCCCTTCCATCCTTCACTCCTTTCTTCTTTTTTGGCTCTCTCCCCTCCGCCCCGCTCTTTTTTCTTCCCTACCCAGCGCCTCCATCTCCTTCACCGACCTCTCCTTCAGAGGATCTTTTGGAAGCGATCATGAGCGAACTCACCCAAACTCTTCTCTCCCAAGGGTTTGGGGCAGTCGAATCCTCTCCTCGCCCTGGTGAGGAGGTCGGTCGGCTTGGGCCTCCTTGAACCACTGGCTTTCACCAAAGATGGCTTGATCGATCTTCCTCTTGTGCTTTTCTTCTTACCTCCGGCTCACGATCGGTCGAGGTCTCCACCGATCGGTTTTGGGCTAACCTAGCTTCAAGCAGGCTTAAGCGGTGAACTAGCTTCGTCCCTTGACCTTCTCTTTTCCCTCCACTCCTTCACCTTCTTTACCCTCTCTTCCGCCGCCCCAACTTTAGCTCGCATACTTGGTGGCACCTTCCACACTTGCGCACCAACCCCTCTAGAGATGGACACATAGAACCACCGCGGCCTCCAACCTTTAATGGACGTTGGTAAACCAGCCACCAAACCCTTCCCTACCAACGCCTGGAGGGTGATCCGAGTCTCTCTGTCCGGCTTTATGTGACCAAAGAACTCCTCCACCGTCATGGCCACCCCTCCATTCGCCTTTGGCCAAGCACTCGCACACGCCAGCAGGATCTTCCAGGCATTGGGCATCAGTTGCCCTGGTGCTACCTCCAGGTGGTTGAGCACATCAACCACGATTTGCGGCAGAGACAACCTCAGCCCACCTTTTAGAGCTTCCTCGTAGAAGGAAAACGCACCCGCCCTGACGTCAGACGGTCTCTCCGTCGATTTTGGCACCCATAATTCCACCTCCACCGGAATCTGGTACTTCTCGCGGATAGCCCCCAATTCCGCCGCTGTGATAAGGGATCTATCAGCCCTCGAATGCGATTGGTCCGTTCTACTGGTGATTGGTACGTCTTGCTTTCTAGGTTCCCCCTGTTGGACCTATACTGAATCGCTAACTCCTCTGCGTCATCTTCCCCGATGGATCTACGACAATCGATCTCTTCGTGGGCCATCTCTAAGCTGTGTTTGCGAATAGCTTCTGCTGCAGGTGCTAAAAAATTGAAGAAATGTTTCAACGGAGTATCGTGAGCAACGAAGGAACTAACACTTTGAATGTTTTGAGTTTTTATAAAGAAGTAGGTGAATCGTATGATACCAAAAGCCTACGATTTGCCCGTATTCCAAGGATCCAAATTAATGTTCGCCAGTTTGAAAACTTTTCAAATCATCCACCAAAACTGTCTCATCAATACCCATAATGATGCCCCTGACGCTTCACTCATGATCCAACGCTTGGCATTTCTCCTTCCCCCGAAATCCTGCCACATGTATGGTCCAGATGCACTGACTTCTGCCTTCACCTTGTCTTTTCCACTTCAAATCGCCACGTGACACGCCGCCTCTTGAGCCCCGTGCCCTTCCACTCGGCCACCTCCCTGGTCGGCACCTCCCACTCCTCCTTCCTCGCGCTCGGTCCCCCTTCCGGTCGGCCTCATCCGCTCGGTCACCCTTGCGGTTGGCCCCGTCCACTCGGTCACCCTTGCGGTCGACCTCATCCGCTCGGTCACCTTGCGGTCGGCCTCGTCCGCTCGGTCACCCTTGCGGTCGGCCTCATCCGCTCGGTCACCCTTGCGCTTGGCTTCGTCCGCTCGGTCACCCTTGCGGTCGTCCTCATCCGCTCGGTCACCCTCACGGTCGGCCTTATCCACTCAGCCTACCGGTTGAATTCATCCTCCTTATCATTATTCCCTTCGTTGGACTAAAGCTGCACTCGGGAATGGGGGACTACTGACAGGGATAGGCCCACAAGGATCACGGCCCACCATGAGTAAACCCAAGCCCACCGTCTAGACCCCATCGCACAACCCGGTTAGTGAAACCCGGTACAGCTGGAGGCCAACTGAGCAGGGAAGGCCAATGATGCCCGGACACGTGGCGGGTGCAGAACAGGCCATGTCAGCAGACAAAGATCTGCAGAGTTATTGCCACAGCACATCACCATTAATGCAACCTATCACCGCATTTATTGCGACAACACTCTTCAGCCGGAATGGCGCCCCCCTCACCCTGAACGAGACGAACCACGGCGCAAGCTTTCGGCCAAAAGGTCAGAACGGCTAAGACAGCGAAATGATTACCAGAGGATATAAGCAAAGCTCGAAGACAAGAAGAAGGTTAAGTTTTCCATCCCCTATCTCTCTCTCTCTACATTTTTGTCCATTACCTTCTCTAATTCATACGCCGGAGGGTTCACCGGGGGACTACCCCGTTCCCCGATTGAACTTGCTTGCAGGGTACCCAGTAGGCTTGAGGAGCTCGGATCGGTCCAGCCCATTCACGAGGACTCACTGTATTATCAGTGATATAGTAATAATTTACTAGGGTAGTTTAGTTACAAAACAGTATTCACTTTTCAAATAGTTTTAAGGAAAGAGAATATTTATAAAAATATATATATAATATGTAACTACTCACCTAATAAAGGCATAATCATAAAGAGTTAAGAAAATCCAACTAACGCCTTGAACCGAGTATGAAAATTACATGTCATTACTAATCCAAAAGTAACTAAAAAGGGTAATAAACAAAACAACTCCAAGCTAAAGCGCATGCACTCCTACAACCCTACTTAACTCACTGTTATTCTTAAGTAATACCTAAGTTCATGTTGTTCGAGGTTTCGAATTACTTCGAACATGGGTTTAGATCGAAAATCAATTAAACATCGTTTTGAGGTAAAATAGAATTGTGCACAGATTTTTCCGATTTGCCCCCTAACTTTAAAAATTAAAATCTCACATTACACAATTTGAAAAATTCTAAAACTCTCCAAATATCAACTAATATGTCTCAAGTTTCAAACCCAATTGCTTTCACTTGATTTGCATATCATATGAATTATTTACAATTAATTATATCCAAATGAATTGCTTTCTGCAGCACATTAAATAAATTAATGTTTCTCTTAATATATACAAACAATTGATGCAATGCCAAAAATATAGACAATAAAACTCATAAACGGTTCTAATAGCGCTAACTTGATAATTTTTAGATTTATACCAAAGGAAACGATATTTTTAAAGTCAGCCATTTTGTTCATAATTTTAAGACCAAGGATTTCCGCCCACCATTTAAGCATGAGTTTGGCTCCTTAATTTGCTTTAAAATTTTGCGTGAAAATTATATACACAGAAGTTGTTATGGTAAAAAAGGCTAGCCAAGATTTAACTACTAGACAGATCACTCATGCATTAATATTTGCAGCCCCAAGAATATACACAGCACCATAGTTATACCCTAAACATCCACTTGTACTTGCTTGCAAGAACCCACTACGCCTAAAACTTCTAATCACCAACCACTAACTTGGCACCCAATCAGGCAACCCGTTTCTCTTTTCCTTCCCAACAACTTACATAACACACATGCACCATAACTATATATATAAATATAGTGGGTGTTTGAAAAGTAGATTTTTTTATAGGTTTTTTTAGTTGTAGGATATTATTAGAGAAATTTTTTTTGTGTTTGGAAAGATAATTGAGTTTTTTTTGTGGTTGGATGTGATGTTTGTAAAAGAAAAAGTGAAATAATTATGAGGTTTGATGTAATATGTTGTTTGGATTTGTTTTTTTTTTTTGTTTTGTAAAACATTTGACTTGTAGTGAAAAAAAAACAAAAAAAAAATTCAAAAACCAAATTCCCAAACACCCCCTAATATAGTAGAATAAGAAAAGGTTGACTCCTACCTTGGAGTTATATTGAACCACGATGCTGGAACGTTGCTTTCTCTTATGCTGGTACTCTCTTTCTCCTCTCACAAAAGTTGCACCTCTTACACAGTTTTAGAGACCTAATTTGATTTATTGTAGCCCTAAATAATACACCCTCCTAATTAAATCGATAATCCCACGTTACTATGATTATTATTGTGGGGGATTTAGTACAAAGTCCTATTTAGGAAACTTATATCCCATTTAGTCCTATTGAAGTTCTAATATTCCATTAGGTCCTATCTATTTTACAATTCCCATTGGTTTGAGGGCGCCAATGTACATTCTCAGGTCAGTCTTGGGGTTGCCAATAACATTAAACTTATCCGTTTCTTGCATTTTGAACTTCTCAAAGAGCTTCGCCTTTGGGAACAAACAAAGCCCCTCAACATCAAGTATGTAGTCTATGACCTTAGTTCTCCTCAACATGCTCTTGATCTTGTCAGAGGTGATTTCAGGTTGGGTCTTGATGGAAGTATCAAGTATGTTGAATTTTGGGTGATTTGGAATAATGGGAGTAGGATTTGGTATAGGTTTAGGGACAACATGATTTGGTAGGGGGTTTAGGACAGCAGGATTTGGTTGGTTTTGGGGGTTTGGAACCTCCGAGGCTTAATTTAGAATTGCTTGTGCCATGGTAACTTGTCAGTCAGTCATGGCCCTTTGCAAGTCGGTTATCATTTGCCTCAACTCATCAATAATGAAATCCTTCTCAGCTGTTGGACTAGGTGACTTTTCAGATGTTTTTATGAAATATATGTCAGAGTCGACTGTCTGTTCTGACCCAAAAGATTTTCTTTCTTGAACCAATCAAATCAACAAAGGAATTCTGTTTCAATTGCCTGTGTCAACTTTCTTGTAACCTACCTTTCAGTTTTGCCCCTTCATTTCAGAGCAAAATATACACAATAATTTATATATCCAAAACAACGACAGTTTAAGCATGCCTTAAGAAGGGTTGCCCTATCCTAGTTTGGGATAGTTCTAGAGTTGTCTACATGCACTAAAGGCTAGTTTTGGTTACAAGGGGTTTTCCCATGGCCAAGGAAACATCGGTGCATCATCTATTCACAGATTAATTTGCTTGCCAAATAATGTAGGATGCGTGATAGTAATAGGCACACTGAGAGTCGCTTTTGATATACCCTAATGTACTTGGTCACAAGACAACAACAATCCTCCGTGGGATTCTTGGCTAATCAGACAAGGTACCTAGGGATTGCTGCGAGGCTACCCAATAATGTAAAGATGATATGATCTTACCAAATTTAATTTCAAATTAAAAAGATGCTTTTAAGTCAAGTCGTTTATAGTCCTTAGCAGAGTTGTCAATATAAGCATAGTCCCTAGGGTTTTAATTTGGGTTAAGGCACGATGGGTTTAATGCTTTCATATTCTTAATATTCCCCAAGATTGTCTGTAAGTCTGATCAAATAGCCTTTTTATTTAAACCCACTAAGATCCACCATATAGCCTGTATGGATCTTTTATTGTTTTCCTAGATAGGCTAAATGATCAAACAAATAGCAATCAAAACTCAGAGCCGCCACTTGGTTTTAAGGTTCAAGAACCATAAATTGACTTTGTGAAAGTAACTAAACAATCATCACCAGAGGAACTCCAGGAATTTAGGTACGAGATGGGAAGGTATTACGCGCACTCACCTCGCCCGATACAAGATCAGTCTCTACTCATCATCTTGATAATTTTAAATTCAAAGTTGGTAAGATTTATGCATGATAAAGCAACCAATAAATAAAGGGAGAGCTAAAAGTGGGGAACAAATGTATAAGGGGGAAAATAAAATACATAGAAAGAGATAGACAAGAATAGGGAACATGCACGAGGGAGATAACAAACATAATGAATAACCAATCTAATTGCAACCACGTCAATAATGACTAAATTACATATAGATCTTAAGCTTAGTATTGCTGAAAATAAAACAGAAAATAAACTAAAAAAATAGAAGCTGACTCATATGTAACTAACAAAGCAAAAAATGGCTAACCCACATGTAACCAAGCCAACAATGGCTTGATCACATATGGGTCCTATGTCCAATATAACTAGAAAATAAAGGCAGGAACAATAATGAAAAAGAGCAAAAAACTAACCATTTGAAGAGCATAACCACAATGGGGAGCGCTTTACTACCCTCAAATTTTCTCCTTGCTTGGAAGAAATCCTGACTCGCCTTCGGATGAACACACCAAAAGTCTAAACTCTAAAAACTTTGAACTAGGGTGCCTTCGGATGAACACACCAAAGTCTAAACTCTAAAAACTTTGAACTATGGTGTCGTTTGAGAAGTGGGTTGATTTTTTGACTTTTTTTTTTTTAAGGGCCTGATTTGGAAAGGATTTTAGACTTTTTTTAGTTTTTTTGATTTTTTTTGTGAGAGAAAAAATTGTAATGATTATAAATTAAATGTGATATTTTATTTTATTAGGCTAAAAAGTTTAGTTTATTTTTTTGTGGCTATTTTAGCCCAAAAAAAGCCTCAAAACTATCTTCCCAAACGGAGATTACGTCAATGTACAATGGTGCTAGACAATCAAGATTTCTCTAGACTTAGACTAATCTTTTGAATTCAGAAAATGGCTTAGTGAACTCAAATCTTGAACCTAAAATTTATGAACCTTTAGGAAGGATCTGGAATGCTGAAATTTGATGTGGGATTGCACAATTTCATGAACCGATAAGCTCAGCTAAACAGGTGAGGGCGAAAGAGTCCAAAAATCACCGCCACAAAAAACCAAGGGACAGAGCTAGTCCGGCCATCCGTATGCCTTGAAAAAATATGACATAGCCGGTCCGGCCATGTCTAGCTATGCGCACGTTTTTGTGTTTTTTGCTCAACCCTAGGTGGGGAAAATGTTTTCAAACTGGGTTTTGGGCATGGGCCATCCATATTTCTAAAAAATAGTCCAATTTATAATAGAATAAGCCCACGATTAATAAAATAGAAAAATCCCGATCCAAGTCTGACTTGTAGTTTTTGTGAAATGACTCTTTTATACTCTCTTGTCGAAAACCGATGAACAATAAAAAAAAGCCACCAAAATTTTATTTTTTGAAATCGGTTTTTAGCGAATTTTCTATCAATGGAAATCTCTTTAAAAATGCTTCAAACTAACGTGGACCTTTTTCTAAAATTTCCAAGTTTTTCACATAAAATGATGCACTAAAGAGTGTACTAGTTTTTCAACTTGTGCAAGGTTAAGAGAGAATAGAAAGGAATTGAGTCATAGGGACCCAATGAGGCTCAAATTGGTTATGGTTAGGTTTTTAGAGATGTTGGGGTGAACCAGGATTAGTTTTAGTGCATTCATATCCAAAGTAAAGCCAACGAATCGAGAATTTCTGATACTTCCAAGTACATCATTGGGTAGTGTTTCCCAAGTAGGGCAAAGCATTATAATGAGTCATGGGGTGTCCACACCTCCTACCCCACCAAATGCCCCGCTGTCATAGCTAGTAACAACGCCCAACAATCGCTCTCACCACTACCGCCCTACCACTACAATCATTATGGCCTCTGTTTGGGAAGATAGGTTTGGGACTTTTTTTGACTAAAATAGTCACAAAAAAACAAAATATATTTTTTATTTTAATAAGACAAAATATCACATCCAACTTTATAATTATTATATTTTTTTTCTCACAAAAGTCAAAAAGTCTCTCCCAAACGAAACTTTTTAGTCCCAAGTTAAAATAGTCAAAAAATCAACCCACTTCCCAAACAAACCCTCTGATTGAAAGCTTCGTTTCACCCCAAGTCTCTCTAATTTTGATTCAATAGACATGTATATATACATACACTATATATATATAATTTATAATACATACAAATTAATATAGTTTATAAATACATATACAAATGCAGGTTTTATAAATAGAATATATACAAATTAGGTTTTACATACATACAGTATATAGGTTGCATATATATTATGTATATGTGTATATATATTTTTCCTATAGATAACAATTTAGGTTTTGAATGTAATATGTCATTATAGAATTACTATTCAGAAGGAAATTTATTTCCATTTTTTCAAGTTTCATAAACATGTTGGGTTTCAATACACATACTGCGTTTGAATATTTCTCAATTTTGGCTTTCTGAATTACTAAATTATTATAGAAATCTAGTTTTTATATACATTTTTTTTTTTTTTTGGATTTATGATTTTTGTATATAATTAATTTTTTGTGGATGTTTATAAACATGTGCTTGTTTTCTTCCTGCAACTCAATTGTAGTCTAATTGTTGCCTTCATGACAAATCAGTGCTTTGGTTGTCGCAAATATTTGGTGGATTAGGTGGTCATGCACGGGGCTTTAACCTATTTGGGATTTTTTTTTTAATTTCAAAATTTAAAAAATTAGATTGCTTTAAAAATTAATTTTAAAAATGGGTCAAAACATATTTTAAATACTTTTTCATGAAAGCGTATTTACAAAATACATTTTCTGTTGAAATACGAAAAAAAAAAAAACATTTAGAAAGCGTGTTTTGTAAATATATTTTTTTAATTAGAAAGCGTATTTACAAAAATACGTTTTCAACAATTTTTTAAAATAATTAATAAAAAAATTGAAATCAAAGTTTGTTTAAATAAATTTTTTTTTAAAAAAAAATCATTAATAAAAAACTGAAATCATAATATTGTTTTGAAAATATTTTTTTCACAATCATGGAGGATCCTTTACTTATCTCTGATCCTAAGCTTTTCGATTATTCGAATTCTGAGATTCCTTATTTAAGTGAGAATTAGTACATAGAGAAATCTTTGTAATAAATGGGTTACGAGTTTAATTAGGTTTACTATTGCTCAATTTTGTAGGTATATGCAGGCATGGTCTCAAATTTTGCAAAGTATTACTAGTAGTATGCGCTAGTACAAATAAAGATGAAGGATACTTAACTCCGAAGGAGTTATTCTTGTATATGAATGTATGTATAATGTATGTATGTATGTATGTGGGGCTTACTATATATATGTTGTGTTAGCATATATCCAAAAGAAAATATTTAAATAAAGTCATTGTGGTGTTTTGAGAAATTGATAAAAAGTTAACTTTTGACTTTTTTAGTCAAAAAAATTAACTTTTTGGATAGTGACTTAGGTAAAAAAGTTAACTTTTTTAGTTAAAAAAGCTAAAAATTAGTTTTTTGCTAGCTTGCCAAAGCAAGATTATATTGTGGTTCTTAAATAATATATATAATCTTGCACTGAAAATTAATATAAAAATAAAATAAAATTGTTATACTTTAAAAAACTTGTATTGAAAGCAATGATAATAAAATGCTAAAGTGTTCCAAAAAAAAAGGAAGCTGAAAAACACACTAACAAAATATATGTTCAAAACTTGTTTCTATTTTAAGCAATGATAATAAAATGCTGTAAGTGTTAAAAAAAAATTTTAAAACACGCTTTCAACACGGAGGGCCGGCATGGCCTGAGGCCTGTGCTTTAGGGCTTAAAATTTTGGCCTAAAAATAGGGTTTTTAAATTTAATAAAATATTATAGGTATAATATTTTATTTATTTATTTTTAGGACCAATTTAAAGAGTTCCCAAATATTTATTGGGTCTCTAAAATATTTTATTGGGTCCATATATGGTTTAGTTCATATTCATTTATAAGTGTAGTTTGACCCATATTTATTAAAATGAAAAAATATATTTTAAAAAAAAAATGTTTGGACCCAAAAAGAACAATACATATAATATATGGATCCTAATTTTATTTTTTTTTTACTTTCTTTATCTCTTAGATTTTAGTACAATAAATAATTTTGTCCTAATTTTTTTACCTAGGTTTTTATCAGTTTTAATTGAATAATTTTTTTTCTAATTTTTTTATCCTAATTTTGTTTCATTAAATTGTTTTGCTTATAATTTTAATGATTATATGTGCAAGTAAATTTTTTTGTAACTACAAATAAATAAAACAATTGTAACTTATCGTTTTATCCATGAACATTTTTTTTTCAATGTAAGAGGATCCCTCATTTCCGAAATTCACCTTAAGCCCCCTAAATTTCAAGATCGGCCTTGTCAACACGACTTCTATTTTAAGTATCAAAAGCAATGGTAATAAAATGATGAAAGTGTTTTGTAAACTTGTTTTCAATATATAAAAAAAATAAAAACTTGTTCTATTTTTTTTTAAATGTAAAGCGTTAAAAAAAATTTAAGTTGAAAGCATGTTTTCAACATTAAAAAAAATTATGTTGAAAGAGAGATGAATGACGGCGACCAAAAAAAATCTGTATAACGGTAATAAGATGCAACGCAAAAAAAATATAAAACAAAATGGAAGCGTGCTTTTAACATAAATAAAAAGAGTAGCGATTGGGACCTCGAATCCGAGGTCCCCGAATCCCCCGAATCTCCATTTTTTTTTCCTTTGCAGGTCAGAAGAAGGAAGACGAAGAAGGAGGAGGGGGGGAGGAGGGGGAGGAGGAGGAGGAGGAGGAGGGAATGGAGGGGGCCTAAAAAATGGAGGAGGGGGGCGAGGCAGGGGCGAGGCGAGGCGATCGGCGGAGCTGAGACGATCGGGCGGCGAGGCGGCGAGGCGACGAGTCATGGAGGTCCCCGATCCTCTCCCCCGACGACCTCTTCCCTCTCTCTCTTTCTCTCCCTCTCCCTCTCCCTCTTCTCCCTCTTCTCCCTCAACAATGGCGGAAAAATAGAAAAAAAAAAAAAAAAAAATTCAAAATCACTGAAACGATGTCGTTTCAGTGATTCGGGGGATTCGGGGGCAAAATTTTCGAGGTGCAAAACATTTTCCAAATAAAAAATTATGTTAAAAAAAACACGTTTTTTATTTTAAAAAAATTATATTGCAATCATATGTCGTACAAAAAAAAAAACTTATTTACAAAATAAACTTTCATTAATTATTTAAAAAATAACCGTATTTACAAAATATGTTTACTATTTCAACTACTTTTTATTAATTATTTTAAAAAAAATTTGATGAAAACTGTACAGGAAAGAAATAAACCTTCTCATATAATCCTGTTGATCAAGTCTGCGCTTCTCCGTACGACGTCCCTCTACTCCCTGAAAATACAAACGTGAGCTAGCCGGCGGGTGTGTGTCGAAAATCTCTCCGATGCCTAAGTCAGCAAACTAGACAAATAGATAAAAGTTCTGTGTATTCGAGAATTAAAGTTGTGTTACCCCTCCATAGGTGATGTTTATGGGCTTTTATAGTTTCCGTGTGGCACAATCCAAGTAGGACTCTTACTCCTCCATGTTCTGAAAGATAATGCTTATCCTTCAACCTCCCCTCACTGTTTAAACTAAGTGAAATGGTTTTACCATGGTCGGACTTCAATGTGACCAAGGTAAGTATGGCTATGCTTAGCCATAGAGTAGACCGAACTATCCTTAGTTCGGTTCGTCCTTCCCCTGCCCTTACCTCAGCTCATCTTCTACAAACCGTGGTAGACCTAAACCGAGCTAACTTTAAGTAAGGTTTAGACTGAGCTAACTGTGCAATGATCGGTATAAGTTTTTAGTATGGTGATCGAGCTAACCGTAAGCTCTTTGGGACCGGAGTAACTTCGAGCATCTTCAAGACCAGAGTAACTTATATGGCCATTTTACTCAGCCCTTTGCACTACGGCCCATACTGGCCCATTACCCAGTTCAGCCCAATTTCTATATAAATTACCCTCTCAATTGCCCCATTTAGTCTTTCCAGCCGACTTGATCTGTCTGGTCGAAACGTCCCTTCAGCTGTGGTGACTGAATCGATTCCCATTCTAAGGACACGTGGCAGGCTGTTATTGGCCTACTGCAGCTGTCACGCCGCCCTCGTACTTCGCAAAATTTGAACAGTTCCCGCCTTTAGGTCTTTTCATCAAAACAAACCCTTTCGTTTTTCTTTCAAATTTATTCACCTCATTATTCAACCCCTTCTCTCTCTCTTCGAACCTCCATTACTCTTCAACCTTGTAATTTTTGAAGCTCGTGTTTTGCTGCTGCCGTTGCTTTTATCTTCAATTTCTTCCTCTTTACCTGGTAAGCTATTCAAATCTGTCTTGCTTTCCTTGTTTTTGCATTTGTTTAATCCATAACTTTAGGTTTGTGTTTTCGTGAAACACTTTCTTTCCATTTACTTTGTCTTGTATATTTCTGTAAAAACTTAATAATAGAACCACTTGAATTCAAGAAAGAACATGAGAAACACTAGTTTTGATCCAAAATAAAACACCAACCGAAATATGAAGGTGTTTGTGGTTGATGTCAGTCTAGCCGGATTGCTCAACCGAACTAATCTTTTTACGCTATACTTGTAGTCGTAACGAGTCAAACCAGCTTTTCACCCAATTTAACCGAGCCATTGAACCGTACTAGGTCTATATAGTAGTGTGCTTGAAAGCCTTGTTTATGACCGAGCTATAACCTGGGGCTAAACCAGCATTCTTAGTTCAAACCGAACTAAGAGTGCTGCTCCTAGAGGCTCAATCGGTCTAAAAACCCTTGCATGAACTGAGATAACGAACCTCTTGTAAAAACCGAGATACCAAATCCTTAGTGCAAACTGAGATAACCAAACCCTTGCTCAAACCGGGCTAAGACACGTAGCATTACATAGCTGAGCTAAGATTTGATATATCTTGCCTTTATTTCTCTTTAGCACTGTCCAACGGTCTATGCTTAACACCTTTGTTTATTCACTTTGCAGACTTTAGGTTGCCCAGGCACACCCTTGAACGCTCAATCGAGCTACTCAGCCCACTTCCGTGACCGAACTAACACAAGTATGATTTATTCATAATTTAAGAAAAAATGGGTAAATATGGGTTTTTAGTAGAAACACCTGATGGCCTGGCCGAATTCCGAAGAGAGTATAACATTCTTGACAACGTCCATCTTACCTTAGCCGAACAAGATATCATACCTTGGGGAAACCTTGGTTTTCTTCTCTTCACCCTCCTTTCCATTGTAGAAACCGGTCTTAGATTCCCTGTACAGCCCTTACTTTGTGAATTCCTTAGGAAAACTAGGATATGCCCAACCCAGCTTTCCACAAACTCATACTGCATAATAAATGGTATAGCCGAGCTAAACCGCCGTGCTGGTATTAACCTCGGCCTAGCCGAACTCTTCCACCAATATTCCATAGGCTCAAAAGAAGATGGGTGGGTCTATTATTTAAGAATACGCCGCCGCCGAGAGAAAATAATAAAAGACACACCGGACAAAGACTTGAATGATGATGATTTTTTCTGGGTATCTGGGAATTTTGAAGACCACCAAGCCCAGATCCCAGGCCGCAGTATAAACGGGAATAAAGGAACACCCGGTATAATTACTTCGGCTCTATTGCATGCTTCTGTTTTATTTCGGTTTCTAATTTTTGAACCGAACTACAATCTTTTTTTTTGATTCAAATTTCATCTTCAATCACTATCTGATTACCTAACTTAGGCGTGCCGTGCCACACTACGATACCCTGAAAGAAGTTGGGCTAAATTATTAAACTTCGAACCGACGTACAGATACAGTAGCCGACGAAAAGCCAGAGTAATAGATTTTTTACTAGAAGCCTCCCCTGAGCCAGACCCCAACTTGCCTCAAATCAACCTAGTCCCTCTAACTGTTGAAGAAGAAATGGCCAAAAGAAACAGAGTAAGGGCCCTTTTAACCGAGACAAACCGAGCCGAGGTACCACCACCGAACCAAACTCAGGAAACCGTGGTGGCCCTTCCTTCTCAACAACCTTCTTCATCACACCCAAGCAAGCGCGTCCAGACTACCCAAACCGAGCAACGCCTTGCTGATGAAGATGAAGTCAGTCTTCGACCAAGCCCTCCACCAAGTCCACAACCGGAGCGTGCCGACCGAGCTAGCTCCTCCAAATGGCCTCCAAGAATGACTTTCCAAAATCGTGCCATTTGTGATACTGACTCAGTGGTGGCTGACAAAGACCATATGCTAGCCTTCAACCTGGCTAAGAGCGTATGTCTGCCCCCTAATATGAAGCATCACAAGCATTTGACCGAGCTTAAGGCCATCCGGTCCGCAACAAAATCAATAATCCTGGTCAGTAGCTCCTCTTGTCTCTCTAATTTTTCCAACTTTCTGTTCGGTTTTGTTATTAGTTTCTTTATTTTCTTTTTCAGGCCATACAAAAGAGTCAAATTGTGCACAAGCGTGTGTTAGAGCTTCGCAAAACAGCAAGGCAAGCCATGGCCAAAGCTGAAGAAAAATCCACCGAGCTAAAAGAATCCAAACAGAAGATAGCCGAGCTAGAGGCCGAGGTAACTCGTCTAACTGGACTAGTTACCTCGGCTAGTGCTGACAAACAAAAGGCCCTGACCGTGATGAAAGATAAGTACCTTCGTGAGCTAGCCAAGCTCGAAGGAAAGAAAAATGCAGAAATCGCCGAACTAAACAAGAAGGTGGATGATGCCAATGCTGAAGGCTTCAAGGAGGGGGAAGCCCTCTACATGCAACAATGTGAGGCAGCAAAAATTTATTCTTCAAATGCGGTTGGAGGGCAGCCGTGGTGCAGCTCGGTTGTGAGCCTGAGACCGAGGTCTACAATCCTCCTCAGTACTTCATACCGAGCTCACGGGCGGAGTACGCTGCATCCGTTCAACAACAGTTTCTTCAAGGTTCAGATGATGATGAAGATACTGAGCCCAATAATATCTCGGTCATCAATGAACAAGCCAACGATCAATCAGCTCGGTTGGAGCCAACGGTTGAAGACTTGACGACTGAAACCGTGCTTCCAATAGACACCGAGCTCCCAACCGAGACCGCTCTACCGTTTGAAACCGGTCTTCGTGTTGACATTGATGCTGATCTTGATGATCTGTTCAACTGATTCTGTACTTTCTTTTGTTGTTGCTTGTTTTCAGTATTTTTCTTCTTCTCTTTTGGTCTTGTAACCGGGCTGAGGCCCCTCCTTTGTATTTGCCTTGAACTTGATCAATGAAAATCTTCTTTTGTATTCAACACTTATTCCGGTTTGATCTGTATGCTTGTACTTGTAATGAGTTTTTAATGAGTTCTTTTGCTCCAACTGTTATCTCGGTTTACTTTTCCTGTTTGTGCTTGCTTTCTAACTGCAATTTGAACGAAACACAATATTTTTCGGCCAAGATACTTTATTTCGGTCTTAGCTGAGCAATCTGACCGGGCTTACTAGCCAACCACTCTTTAACCGATATACATACTTCGGTTGAAGAGTACCAGGAGTTGGTTTAATCCAGCCAACCTCTCTTTAACCTAAACCCTTACTCCGGCTGAAGAGTAATAAGATTTGGTTTAATCCAGTCAACCACTCTTCAGCTTATACCCTTACTTCGGCTGAAAAGTACTAAAAGTTGGTTTAATCCAGCCAACCACTCTTCAGCCTATACCCTTACTTCGGCTGAAGAGTAATAAGAGTTGCTTTAATCCAGCCAACCACTCTTCAGCCTATATCCTTACTTCGACTGAAGAGTACTAAAAGTTGGTTTAATCTAGCCAACCATACTTCGGTCGATATCCTTACTTCGGCTGAAGAATAATAAGAGTTGGTTTAATCCAGCTAACCTCTAAGTTGGTTTCTTCTAGTCAACCTAGAATAAAGTGTTTGGTTATTCCGACCAAACGTCCTGCAGCTTGGATCCTTATCCTGGGCTTAGGAAGGGTGTTGGTTTAATCCAGCCAACCTCTAAGTTGGTTTTTCCAGCCAACTTAGAATAAAGTGTTTGGTTATTTCAACCAAACGTCCTGCAGCCTGGATTCTTATCCTGGGCTTAGAAAGGGTGTTGGTTTAATCCAGCCAACCTCTAAGTTGGTTTTTCCAGCCAGCTTAGAATAAAATGCTTGGTTGTTTTGACCAAACGTCCTGCAACCTGGATCCTTATCCTGGGCTTTAAGAAGGGTCGCAGTTGGTTAGTCCGGCCAACTGTGTTTTTAATGCCCTTAACTCACCTAACTCACTAAAACAAACTTTTACAGAAGAAAACGCCTATACTGAAAAGAAAACTACTTGTTTTGTTGAGAAAGGAAAAAATTACACATATTTAAAAGAAAAAAGCTAAAAATAAGATAACTTGAGATTGACAGTATTTCATGGCCTAGGAATTGCCTTGCCGTCCTCATCTTCTAAGTGGTATGCCCCTCTGCCTGCTAATCCAACCACTTTGTAAGGTCCTTCCCAATTAGGCCCTAACTTGCCATCTCCCGGTACCAAGGTGTTTCCCATTACTTTGCGCAGTACCCAGTCTCCGATTTTGAATTGCCTTGGATGTACTGTCTTGTTATACTTTTTAGACAATTCTTGTTGGTATGAGGCAATGTGAACCAGTGCTCTGTCTCTTCTTTCTTCCGCAAGGTCGAGCTCCAATGTTATGGCATCGCCATTCAAGTCTGGATCAAAATTCTCGCTTCGAATTGTAGGGAGGCCAACTTCTAGTGGGATTACTGCCTCCATACCATAAGCTAAGGAAAATGGAGTTTCTCTTGTTGACCGCCGAGGTGTGGTGCGGTAAGCCCATAAAACATGAGGGAGCTCTTCTGCCCACTTGCCTTTGGCTTTCTCTAATCTTTTCTTCAATCCATCCAAGACTACCTTGTTTGATGCTTCTGCCTGACCATTTGCTTGGGGATATGCCGGTGTAGAATTGTAGAACTCTATCTTGTAGTCTTCACAAAAGCTTCTAAAGATTCCTCCGTCGAACTGAGTGTCATTGTCTGATATTAGCACCTTTGGTATGCCAAATCGAGTGATGATATTCTGCTAGACAAACTTCTTCACATCTTTTTCTTTAATTGATGCCAGGGCTTCTGCTTCCACCCACTTTGTGAAGTAGTCGGTTGCTGCAAGAAAGAACTTCCTGTTACCTGGTGCTATTGGAAGCGGCCCTACTATGTCTAAGCCCCACATTGCAAAGGGCCATGGGCTTGTTAATGGTAGGAGTTCTCTGGCAGGTTGGTGTATTTGGTGTGCAAACTTTTGACACTTTTCGCACTTTTTGACATACTTTTCTGAATCTGCTTGCATGTATGGCCACCAATATCCTTGCGAGATTGCTCTGTATGCTAATAATCTTCCTCCTTGATGGCTTCCGCATACACTCTCGTGTATTTCGAATAAGAATGCTTCCACTTTGCTGGGGTGAACACACTTTAGATAGGGTCCTGAGAATGATTTTTTGTATAATGCCAATGATGGGGAGAGCCAAAATCACTGCGACTTCGCTCTTATTCTGTTGGCCTCTTTCTTTTCTTCCGGTAAGGTGCCATCTTTCGGGAACAGTATGATGGGATCCATCCAAGAAGGGCCTAGCTCGGCACAACATACCTCTTCTGCTTTGGGGTCTTCAATGCTTGGTCTAGGTAGGTAGTCGATCAGTAATGGATGGGGGATGGAAGTGTCTGCCATTGAAGCAAAGCCTACTAACTCATCTGCTCTGTTGTTTTCTTCCCTGCCGATTTGTTCTATTCGCACTACTTCAAATTTCTTGATCTCTGTTCTGACCAACTCTTGGTACTTAGCCATCCTGTTGTCCTTTGCCTCATAGTCGCCTGATATTTGGTTTACCACCAGCTGTGAGTCGCTGTAAACCATTAGCTTGGTGGCCTTCATGTAGAATGCTGATTTGAGGCCTGTAAGAAGCGCTTCATACTCTGCTTCGTTGTTTGATGCTGGGAAGCCAAGGTTGACTGCTTGCTCCACTACTAGGCCGTCTGGAGAGATGAGGACTATGTCGAGTCCTGCTCCATGCTGGTTGGATGCTCCATCCACAAAGAACTTCCACATCTCTCCGACGAACAACTTCCAGCAAGTGGAGGGATCAGATGATACCTTGGGGTCAAGAACGTCGCTGGTGTCTTCTTCAAGGTCTATGCTTGCTGTCTGCCCCTCGTTATCTGATTGGACCAAGTCTTTATTTGTTGGTGAGTCTTGGCTTGGTGTAGTATGGTTTTCTTCTTCCTTCCTTACTTCACTCTGGTCTGCCTTGGGACCTGTTTGGGTAACCAGCACCAAGGGTTGCGTTATTCCGACATCAACTTTCATCCCTAGTTTGGTTGTTTCAGTCAGGTCGACTGGGCAGATATGATGACTTCTTAGGGTGAATTATGCGACAAAGTCTGCCAAAGCTTGAGCTTTTATCGCGGTCTTGGGTTGAAACTTGATGTCATATTGTCCCAACTCTACTGCCCACTTCAAGATTCGCCCAGAAAAGTTCGCTTTTTCAAACAAAGCTTTTAATGGGAAAGCTGTGAGGACGACTATGGTGTGGGCGTGAAAGTAGTGCGTCAACTTCCTTGAGGCCATCATCAAGGCCAAGGCTAGTTTTTCTAGTGGTAAGTACCTTGTTTTGGCGCCCAGCAATGTCTTGCTGACATAAAAGATGGGTAGATGTTGGATTCCTTCCGCACAGACCAACACTGCGCTAATTGCGTGCTGAGAGACTGCTAGGTATAGGAAGAGTTCTTCTCCAGGTATTAGGGTGACAAGCAGTGGTGGAGAAGACATGTATTCTTTCAGGCTTTCCAGAGCGCGGTCGCATTCTTCATCCCACTCAAACTTGGCTTTTAGAGCATGGAAAAATGGTCGTAGTCTGTCTGACGACCGGCTTATGAACCGATTGAGTGCAGCTGCCATGCCGGTGAGATACTGTACTTCATTTATTGAGTTTGGCCTCTCCAAATCCTGAATTGCCTTGATCTGAGAGGGGTCTACCTCTATACCCCGATTGGTTACCAAGAAGTCTAGGAATTTGCCAAATCCTACTCCGAATGCACACTTGGACGCATTGAGGCGCAACTTGTGCTTCTTCAGGATCTCAAACATTTCACTTAGGTCATTGAGATGGTCATTCTCATTCTTGCTTTTGACCACCATGTCGTCGATGTAAGCCTCCATTGTTTTTCCTAACAGTGGTTCAAACATCTTGGTGACCATCCGTTGGAATGTCACCCCTACGTTCTTTAGGCCAAAGGGCATGACCTTGTGGCAATACAGTCCTCTTGGAGTTGTAAAGGACGTGACTTCCTGGTCTGGTTCATGCATGGCGATTTGATGGTAGCCTCTGTATGCATCCAAAAAGCTAAGTCGGTTGTGCCCTACCGTTAGGTCTACCAGTTGATTTATCCGTGGTAGAGGAAAGCTGTCTTTTGGGCTTGCCTTGTTGACTATTTTGTGGTCGACGCAAACACGCCGCTTGCTATTCTTTTTTGGCACTACGACTGTGTTGGAGATCCATCTTAGGTAGTGCACTTCTCTGATTGCCCCTGCCACCAGCAGGTTTTCTACTTTTTCTGCCACTATCTCGGCATGGTAGAGTGTCGATCTGCGAGTGCGTTGAATGATTGGTTTGGCGAATGGGTGGACATTGAGTTGGTGACAGATGAAGTTTGGATCAATACCTGGCATGTCGTATGGCGTCTAGGCAAACACTTCGATGTTAGAGGTCAAGAATTCCAAGACCTCTAACCTTTCGGTGCTGGATAACGACGAACCGAGCAAAAAAAACTTGTTCGGGTTTTTTTCATCTATTCTTACCTCTACCAAGTCTTCCACTGCTTTTTGATTAGCTGCTTTGCCGACATCTGCGAACAGTTCATTGCTCTCAGGTTCTTCCACCGAATGTACATATCCTTTGGCAGCGCGGCTACCATTCACCGTGACAAAGCATTGTTTGGACATAATTTGATCTCCATAGATCTCTTCAATTACCCCGGTTTCGTTGGGGAACTGCATTACATGGTGGTAGGATGACGCCACTGATCGCATGGCATGCAGCCATGTTCTGCCCAAGATGATGTTGTAAGTGGAAGGGACTTTCAATACCCAGAACTCCACTTGTTTCGTTACGCTTCCTGCTCTAACTGGAAGAATTATTTTGCCGACTGGCCACTCTGGCATTGAGTTGAATCCGATTAGGGGAGATACGACAGGTGCCAAGTCTTTGTCTTGTAACTTTAATTGTTTAAATGTTTCGTAGTACATTATTTTACATGAACTGCCCTGGTCAATCAAAATCCGCTTGACGTCAAAATCCTTGACTCGGAGAGTGACAACCAGGGCATCATTGTGAGGGCAATATATCCTCGCCAAGTCTCTATCTGAAAAAGACATGACGTTCGTGGCCTTTGTCTTCTCCTTTTTTATGGTAGGTTGTGCACTTAGTACCTCTCTTAAGTGCTCAGCCTTCTTGATTAACCCTCTGAGCTCGCATACATGCTCAGGTTCGAAGACTCCATGTATCACATTGATTATGCCTTGAGGTGGGGCGTTGATTGGCATCCTGTTGGGGTTATTGTGGTCCTGGGGGGCTGGTTGCGTCCTTCTTTTAATGTATTTATCCAAGTGACCGACTGCCACCAACTCCTCCAGGTGCTGCCTCAATGGCGTGCAATTCTCAGTGCGGTGCCCCTTTTCTTTATGGAAGGTGCACTACGACCTTTCGTCGTAGTCCTTCTGAGCTTCCTCTAGCTTGGCTGACCATCTAACGAAAGGCTCATCTTGTATTTCACTTAGAATTCGGTAGATCGGTTGTTTGAATACCGTGGTTATAGCAGCGCGGACCCTCAACCATATTTTATTTTGGTCTTCTCCGTTGTCTCGCCTGCCTCGTCCGTTTCTACTCGGACGGCCTACCGCGTTGACCTTTGCTGAGGCCTTTTTCTCTGGTATTGCGGCCGTGCCAGATTTTGTTTTAGCTCGGGCGCCATCCTCTTCCACCCTGATGTGCTGATGCACTCTTTCCATCAGGGCCTCCATGGTGAGGGGTGGCGTCATGGTGATTGAGTCCCTTAGTCTGTTCCCGACTGGAAGGCCTCTTTTGTACTGTGCAATGACGAGATTGGTGGGGCAGTCCCCAATCTGGTTGAAGGTCTCCCAGTAGCGACTATTATAGGATCTTAGGGTCTCCTTATCGCCCATGTCAATGGAGAGTAGCTGGTCGATCTCTACCGGGGTTTTGGTGTTTGTTCTGAACCTTGTTACGAACGCCTCCGCCAATTGCGCCCAGGAGGCTATGTTGCCTTCTGGAAGTTTTTCGAACCAAGTCAAGCCTAGGTCGCCAAGGCTAGATGGGAAGAGGATGCACATCAAAGCCTCGTTTCGCCGGTATACAGCCATGACCTGGCTCAAGTGGCTCAAGTGTGAGTAGGGGTCCTTTTTTCCCTCATATGTAGTGAATTTGGGCTGAAGGAAGTTTGATGGTAGGGGCGCGTTTTCAATTGCCGGAACGAATGACGAGGTCTGCAGCCTTGCTAATGCCTTGTCCGTTGGTTCGTAGGCAGGGCGCGGTATTGGCATTCTAACCTCGACGCTTCCATGCGTCCAAGGAGCCAGCCGCTGTAAGGCAGAAACTCTGTGTGGATCGCGTGCCCTGGTGTCCTCCTTCCATCGTGCCTTCTCTTTGAGCACGGTTCGTAAGTCGGATGATCTAGGTAACTCCGTCTGTCTGGATCTTGTTTGGTGTGTATGTGAGGGCCAATAGGTGCTTCCTACAGTGTACGACCTCTCAGATCTCGTCCTCTCAACCCTGGAGTGACGAGTTCTGGAAGACCTGGATTGGGTATCGCCTGTCCTGAGGCTTCTACTCTCTGCTTGTGAGGGTGTGGTATTCCTATTACGATCTTCCGAGTGGTGAGGAGGCATCTTGCTTGTGCGCCCCTCTCCTGTCGCCACTCTTTTTCCCTTGATCTAGCGTTTTATGGCCTTCATATCCGCGACCATCTTCCTTATTAATTCATCATATTCTTTTACGCAATCCTCCAGAGTTTAAGGGTCTATCCTCCGTTTTTGTCTATCAGGACTTTGTGAATGAGAGTGACGGGGGCTGTTATTCCGCCTCGTCCTAGCATCCCTCCTGGGGTTATGTCGTTAGGGCTCTAAGTCCGCCATGGGAGGGATGGGAGGCAAACCTTCGCGCCTCCCACCTCATTCTGGGGTTTGTCCATCAATGGCGAACTGCGGCAAATCTTCGTTGTGCGCCATTGATTCTAAAGAGGAAGAGCTTGATCAAGAGGTTTTGTTCTTGTTTGAATTCCCACAGACGGCGCCAATTGTACGGGAAAGAAATAAACCTTCTCGTATAATCCTATTGATCAAGTCTGCGCTCCTCCGTACGACGTCGCTCTACTCCTTGAAAACACAAACGTGAGCTAGCCGGCGGGTGTGTGCCGAAAACCTCTCTGATGCCCAAGTCAGCAAACTAGACAAATAGATAAAAGCTCTGTGTATTCGGGAATCAAAGTTGTGTTACCCCTCCATAGGTGATGTTTATGGGCTTTTATAGGTTCCGTGTGGCACAATCCAAGTAGGACTCTTACTCCTCCATGTAGAATCCTCCCAGGATTTATATTCCTGAAAGATAATGCTTATCCTTCAACCCCCCCTCACTGCTTAAACCAAGTGAGATGGTTTTACCATGGTTGGACTTCAATGTGACCAAGGTAAGTATGGCTATGCTTAGCCGTAGAGTAGACCGAACTATCCTTAGTTCGGTTCTGTCACGACCCAAACCCGGCCCTATGGGTTTAGCACCATAACTGGCCAGTAATCCGAGATTATCAAGGCTCTTTAACAAGAAAAGCAGTTAAACAGTAGTATGTGGCTGGCGGAAGCCAATACAGTAAATAACTAGTGTCCATTGAGCTGTGAAAATCTGTATGTCAAAAACATTTTTATGCATTCATACAGTTCAGAACAGTACAATCTATACAATCATATATAGTCAGTCAGTGCGGGGATCGAATCCCTCGATAACAGTACAATAAAAACAGTAGACCATCTATACAATAGTACAAAACAGAAAGGAGACCGATAGGGGACACAAAAACACCCCAAGCCATAGCATGGCAACTCGGAACCTCGCAGTGAGGCACAGTCGGCTTGACAAAATCGGGGACGCCCACGCCCTAGCTCCGGTGCAGTTCTTTGAGAACCTACATATATATATAAACAGTGAGCTAAAGCCCGATGAATAACATAAAAGCGTAAAGAGGTTATGAATGAATGTCTACTGAGAATGAAATCCTCATTAAACAAGATTATCTTTCAAGATTTCATCAATCACCATATGTGGTACACCCATTAGCCTATAAACAGTGGGTCCAAAAGGACTGGGTCTTGACAGACCCAACAGTAATGATGGCCATCAGTCAATAACAGTATGGTTCCACAAGGGAACCGACAGAGCTCTGTAATAGTAACAGTCAATGCTAAGGATGCCACAATACAGTTCAGAATACAGGACATACATTCATTCAGTAAACAATATCAGTTCAATAAATAGCTTTCGAGATTCAAAAGATAAACATTTTGAACATATCTTTACACAATTGTTACTCACAGAGATTGGGCTAATAGCGAAATGCGTCCCCGAGAGCCAACCCTAAACAGTTCACAAATTGAACACACTCTAAGTTTAACAGTTGGGAAGTATAATAATTAACTCCCTAGTATGCCTCGGTGTGTTCTACATCTATCCTCATTAAGATGCCTTAAACTAGGCCTAAGAATGCCTAGGATGGAATGAGGATGCAAAAATACACTTAGAAAACAATTTCAGAATTTCAGCGAAACAAGGCCTCCGCTCGAGCTCAGGTTTCCCCGCTCGAGCGGACAACCAAACAAAGGTCCCCGCTCGAGCGTGACACACAATCCTCCACTCGAGCGCACATTCCTCCGTTCGAGCGTACTGATGAACAGTGCAAGATGCTGGATGCGCGATTTCTCCGCTCGAGCGGACTGTAAAACAAGTCGAAGAAAATACTGGGAGCATGATTTCCCCGCTCGAGCGGCACTTCCCCCCCTCGAGCGGACATCAAAAATCTGGAAAATCCAGATTCAACCTCCAAGTTCCAAACCAAGTTTTGATGCTCCCAACTCGATCCTCTTGGGCCCATTTTCTGGAAAACTCTTTCAAACACATAGAATAACACGTTTTAAAGCTCAATTTAAGAAATCAAGGCCCAAGGGTGTTTCAATTAAACCCAATTCGAAATCAATTTCATGAACAAGTTCAAAACATGACATGCATGACCTTTAAACCAAAATCAAGCTTCAAAACTTGCTCTATTGAGCTCCAATCTTTCAAAATGACCTGAAAACATGGACTAATATAAAAACATGGACATGCATGTGACAATTAGCCAAGAATTCAACTCCAAATTCACTAACCTCAACATGCATGCAACAATGAAGGTCCAAATCAACATATATGCACCAAAACATGGCCTAGCTCTCTAATTGGGCATGAACCATGCAAAATGAGGCTCAAAGACAACAATAAGAAAATGGATTCCTTACCTAGAGTTCCAATTACAAGGTTTGGAGGCTTAATTTGACAATTCTCTAGCAACTACTTCAATTCTTCAAGCAATTCTAAAAGATGAGCTCAAATCTCCCTCAATACTCTCCTTCTCACTCTAATTCTCTTCTTGGTCGGTTGGGATTAAGGGAAATGGCTGATCAAGATGTTTTGTTCACATGCATTAAGGCTCAAAAATATTAAACAAATGGGTCCACTAAGGTGGCAATGTGGTAAATAAGCCTAAGTTTGCAATTAGCTTATTTTAATCTAGTTTAATCATTCCTAATCAATTTTCAGATAAATATACCGTTAAATCACAAATATTCTACTGAGTTCAAAACACTAAACGGTTTCTAATTCGGCCGCCGATAAGGCCTTCAATTAGCAGCTTAAACATATAAATTCAAACAGATAGTCATTCAATCAAACAGATGCAATATGCAATATAATAGGTAAACTTATTCAATTTCAGTTTCGATTTCAATCAATTCATTCAAGATTGCTTAATCCAATTGTCGGTCATTATCGATTCGGTTTAACAAGAATCGACGTAATTCGGTGATTAATCGATGTCGATCTGAGGTTATTCTGAGTTCCTTTCTCTCGCCTTACCTCAGCTCCTCTTCCACAAACCGTGGTAGGCCTAAACCGAGCTAACTTTAAGTAAGGTCTAGACCGAGCTAACTGTGCAATGACCGGTATAAGTTTTTAGTATGGTGACCGAGCTAACCGTAAGCTCTTTGGGACCGGAGTAACTTCGAGCATCTTCAAGACCAGAGTAACTTATATGGCCATTTTACTCAGCCCTTCGCACTGCCGCCCATACAGGCCCATTACCCAGCTCGGCCTAATTTCCATATAAATTACCCTCTCAAAAACATATTTACAAAAATACAACAATATTAAATATTTAAAAATTAAATAAAGGTGTATTTACGAAATACGTTTTCTATTTCAACACGCTTTCTATAAAAAAAATTATTAAATATTTTTAAAAAAATTACTATGTTTTCTATTTTTACTATTAATTATTTTTAAAAAATGTAAAATACATTTTTAGTTTCAACAGACTTTCTATTAATTATTTTTTTTTTAAAAAATTATGATGAAAATGTATTTTGCAAAAATTATGATGAAAATGTATTTATAAAATACGTTTTCAATTTTTTATTTTTTATTTTTTTAAAAAAATATTATGATTTCAATTTTTTATTAATTATTGTTTTAAAAAAAAATTATGATGAAAACTTATTTTTGAATACGTTTTCAAAAATTATTATGAAAATGTATTTACAAAATACGTTTTCAGTTTTTTATTTATAAAAATATATATTATGGTTTCCATTGTTTATTAATTATTTTGTAAAAAAATATTAAAAACATATTTTGTAAATATGTGTTTTAATTAAGAAAACATATTTACAAAATAAACTTTCTAAATGATTTTTTATTTTATTTTAACATAAAAGGTATTTATAAAATATGTTTTGACCCATTCTGAGAATTAATTTTTAAATCAACTTAATTTTTTAACTTTAATTAATAAAAAATCCAAATAGGTTGAAGAGGCTTTTCCCATATGAAGCCAATTTACTATCTTAATTCCCAAACCAGGCCTAATTTGGATGGAATTCCCAAACTAGGATAAAACGCTATTACAAATCACGCTTTCATTGTTTTGGGCCGAAAATTTGATGAATAGTGAAAGCGCTATTAGAAACCACGCTTTTAATTAAGAAAGCGTGGTTGCAAACCACTCTTTTAACATAAATTTTTTTTCTGAAGAAAACGTGGTTCCAAACCACGCTTTCACTATGCATGTCGTTTAATTTGTTTTCTGAAGAAAGCGTGGTTCTAAACCATGCTTTCACTGTGCATATTCATTTTCTTAAGAAAACGTGATTCACAATCACGCTTTCACTGTTGATTAATGAAAGCGTGGATTGAAACCACGCTTTTACAATTTATATAAAATCCCAAGCGCCCTCATTTGCAATCACGTTTTTACACTTACGTTTTTTTCTCCTCCCTCTCAGACTCTCGCTCTCACTTTCCCCTATGCTTGCTCGAGCTCTCCCTCTGCTCTCAGATTCTCACTCTCGCTCTCTCTCTCTCTCTCTCTCCCTCTCCCTCTGCTCTCAGACTCTCTCCCTACTCTCATTCTCTATCTCTGCTCTCTCTCTCTCTTTCTCCATGGTATGGCATCTATCTCCCTCTGTCTCATTTGAATCTGATGCATTTATTGTGTTATGCAAAAATTGTGAATGTGTGGTTTTGAATTGGTAATTACGGTTTGGAATTACGGTTATGCAAAAATTAGGGTTTGAATTGGTAATTAGGGTTTTGAATTGGTAATTATTGTGTTATGCAGAAATTCCAAATTAGGGTTTGGAATTAGGGTTTTCAATTTGTTGAAATTAGGGTTTGGAATTTGTTGAAATTATTCTTGTGGTTAAATTATGCTTGTGATTAACTTAAGTTTTTTAATTTGTTGAAATTATTTTATATTTTTTGAAATTAAGGTTTGGAATTTTGAATTGTGAATAAATCAACCTATATTTGTTGAATTGAAAATTTTATTTTTTGCTTGTAAATAAAAGGAATTTTTTTAAATTAAGAATAAAATTATGCGAATTGAAATTCATATAATTGAGAATTGAAATTTATATTATGAAATTCATGAATTGAGAATTAAGGTGGACTGGCAATTTTAATTCGAGGTCCACATGCTTACATATATATGATCATTTTGTTTCAGAAAATAAGACTGTAAACTTTATGATTGAATTCAAAATCTGAAAATTGAAATGGATCTGAAAAATTCAAAATTTGAGAGTTTTGAAAAAAAAAAAAATCATGTTCTCATAAAGTCAATTTAAAAAAAAAAAAAATCATGTTCTCTTAAAGTCAATTTTATTCAGTATTTCACATTTATTCAGTGTTTAGAAATTGGATTAAAATCAAGACTAAAATAGTCAATTTATTATTCTCAAAGTAATTAAGGGATTAGTGTGAGTGATATATTCTCTTTTGAATGAATTATTTTGCCTTTGATTTTGGTCTATTCTCTTAATAGATATTATCCGTTGCACTTAATTCATGCATTGTGTAAAATTAAAGAATAAAAGTTGATGCAATTAGAGCTTCAAGAATCAAATTGATTTGAGACAAGAAGCAAACTGCACGACTAGGGATTCAATTTGCCTTTTATTACAAATGAAAATCATCTACATTTTTTTTAGGGGAAAGATCCGCATCAAAAAATTTATACAAATTTTGTCAGTATATATTGCTGCTCTATTAATTTTTTGTTTTTAAATTTAATCTTCAATATCAAATTTTCTTTTTGTCTTTCTTAAATTTTAAGGAAGAAGTCCTAATAATTGGATTAATTACTTAAAAGTCCTATTGGTAATGTTCATGTTCCATTAAGTTCTCTTTCTTTTTTGTTAACCCATAAAATTTTATTTTCAAAATATTTATTTATGTAAAACTGTTTTACCTTTATTAAACGAAGAAGGAATTGTGTCAATTCCTTGAGTGTTAGTAGAAAATTATTAGGTGTTATAAGTGCACCACACCTTCTAACCCAAAACAAAGACAAAAGAAAAAAAAAATTAATAAAAAAAATATAAATAATTTAAATGAGCAGTGAAAGCGTGGCTTCAATCCACGCTTATTGTAGTGAACAGTGAAAGCGTAATTTCAATCTACGTTTTTTGTAGTGAACATTGAAAGCGTGATTAATAATCACGTTTTCTTCAGAAAACAAATTTAAACAATATGCACCGTGAAAGTGTGGTTTAGAACCACGCTTTCTTCAGAAAACAAATTAAACGACATGCACAGTGAAAGTATGGTTTGGAACCACATTTTCTTCAGAAAAAAAATTTATGTTAAAAGCATGGTTTGTAACTACGCTTTCTTAATTAAAAGCATGGTTTCTAATAGTGCTTTCACTGTTTATCAAATTTTCGACCCCAAACAGTGAAAGCGTGAATTATAATAGTGCTTTATCTTACTTTGAGAATTTCGTTCAAATTAAATCTAATTTAAAAATTAAGATAATAAATTAACTTAATATGGAAAAAGCTTCCGCACTCTAGCAAAGGAGGCCTAGTGTGCCGCGGTGGTAATAGGCAAAGGAGGGTGATGACCTGAACAAAGTGAGCTATTGTTATTGACAGTCAATTAACATAAGGGTATATTTGAAATTTAAAAGTAATTCAAAGGAGATGGGTGTCTTTGATTGGGGGATAAAGGGAATTATTTATTATGTAGATTGTAATTTAGGGAAAGTATTTAATCTGATGTTTGTGTTTTTTTTTTTAGTTCGCTGGACATAGAGTCCGGCTGGACTCGTTATCCCTCATATGGGATATTATACTATTCTTGGTGGGTGTGGGACAATTTTGGAGAGACTATTTATTGTTAGGATTAGGTAGTGAAATGACCATTTTAACCCTCTATTATTTAATTATGTATTATATTCAGTAAAATTTAATAAAATTTAAATGTCTCAATTTAAAAATAAAATAATTTTATGTAACTTTTTATTAATGTTTTATTTATTTATTTTTTAAATAATTTTTTATAGATATTTTATTGATATTTTATTTTAAAATTTTGTTTATATTTTATTTAATTTCATTATTTAAATGTTAATAGATGTTTAATTTAATTTCATTGTTTAATTATTATTATTTTTAAAAACAAATTTATTTAAAATTTTAATTAAAAAAATAACGTATATTTTTATTGATATTTTATTTATTTAATTAAAAAAATAAATTTATTTAATTGTGTAAAAAATAAAATAAAATAAATTTTTATTTAATCTAACTAAAAATAATTAAAATATTAAAGATATGTTTAATATTGCTATTACTTAATAATCAATTGAAAAAAAAGTAAAATAGTTTTTTGTTCATTTATCATATCTAGTCCGTCCAACCAAACGTTAGATTCACTAAAAATAATCATTTCTAGACATCTAATCTCATGAAAAAACAAACACAGGATACATATCAAATCCAACCAAATAGTCCGGGGGATTCACAATCTCAGAACTCAAGTCAGATGGATTCTAATCTCTCTTATCCAGTCCGTCCAATTAAATACACCTTTATTGTCATTTTAAAAACCTCAAGGAGGTCTTCATAAATGTCAGTAATCTCAGGGGAAGTCAGTGTAATTTATCCCCAAAAAATAATGAAATGTCTTTGAGTCAACTAAAATGGTATGTGACCTAACATACTATGGTCTTGTTGGAGTTTAGTTTTTATTTTTGGAAACATTTTAAGTTTTTGACTTTTTTAGAAAAAGAAAAAAAAAATTAATAACTAAAGTGTCTAATTTTACTTTTTGAATAGTTTTTTGATTTTTTATACTTTCTACCCCTGAACTATCTCAAATTATATAGTTAGTCCATAAACTATTAATTGAGTCTACTAAGTCCCTAAAATAAATAAATCAAAGTCGATTTAATCCCTAAACTATCAATTGAATCTATTTAATTCCTAAAATATTTAGTTCAAACATATTTAGTCCCTAAAAGAATTACAAAAATTAAAATATAAGCTTATAAATATTATAAATTAGTAAAAGACCTTAAATAGTTAAATTTTTATTTTAAAAAACTCTTAAATTTTTATTTGGTCTTCAAAAGTGTTTTGTTTCGCTATGCATTTAAATTAGTTTAAGAGTTTGGTTTATCAATCTTATCAATAAAATTATATGAATATTATATATATTAAAGAAGTAGGAATAAGATAATTCAAATAATAACATTTCGTTACAAATAATAATAGAATAAAATAATATATTAATTAAGTTATAAAAAGAACTCAATGAAAAATTCAATGACAATAAACTAGAAATTATAAACAAAATTTGATATATAATGCTAAATAAAAGTAAGCAAGTAGTCATTGGAAAAAGATTGAATAAAATTTTAGATTTTTTAAAAAAAATAAAATTTTAACTAGGTAGAGTCTTTTAATAATTTTTAATATTTATGAGTTTATATATTTTTTTCTTGTAATTATTTTAGGAACTAAATAGGTTTAAATTAAATATTTTAATAATTTAATATATTCAATCGATAATTTAAAAATTAAGTAGATTTTGATTTATGTAGTTTACAGACTTAATATACTGTGAGGACATAATTTTTGAATGACAACATGTGGCCAAGGTGTCACCGAAGTGCCAACCGAGGTGCCACGTGTTTTGGCCATGACATCGAGATGATCTCGGCTAGGCCGAGGTTATCTGCAAAGAAATCAGAATCCGGGATAAGCGGATAAGGGACAAGAGTCTTAAAATGGAAGATGACTTCAGTTTGGGTAAAGATAGAACTCTTAGAAAGTTTATCCCAATCTTACTAGGAATCCAGGATTAGCAGTAATCCTAAGTCCATTGAAGCTAGGCTTCTATTGGGACTAGGTTAATGTTGGCTATAAAAGAGAGACACCCTCATGGGTCTAAGATATGCTTTTTATGTTTTAAATAGTGAGTTAAGCACTTTTGCTATCTTTGAGAGATAACTGAATTGATCGTCAGAGTGCCCCCGAGTGAACAAACCACCACCGGAATCTCTTCTTTTTGTGACAGGTCGTTTGAGCTTAATCTATTCTGCCAGTATTCTCTAGCTGAGTGCTTGATTAACAGTGTGGTCGAAAATTGACACACACAATTTGGCGCTGTCTGTGGGAAAGAAAGGAGAAGAGATGGCCAATGACGGATAGAAAGAGAAGGTTGAGGAGAGTGAGAAACATATTGATCTTGACGTCGAAGAAAACAACTGCAACGAAGAGGCTCATGATAAAAATCACGGAGGAAAGGACGTCAGCTAGGAGGGCGGCGTACCGAAGAAATCGGACTGGAGCGGGTATTATAACGAGGACAACCTCCAAGTATGGAAAGATAGATGCCTACGGAGAGACGACGAGATGAAGAGAATGGTGAACAAATTGACGGACCTGGAAACGGTCGTCAATTTTATGATGCAGAACAACGTCATGTAACCACCATTCCCGCTACAAGATACGCCGATTCCAGCGGCCAAGAAAGGTGGCTAGAAAGGGGGGCAGAAAATAGTTCCTGCGGTCTCTCAGCACACTAGGACAAAGGAACACTCTCACCGGCTTTCAAAGGAGGTCGGGCGAGGAGAGTCAATAAATGAAGATTTACGGAGAACACATCACACCAAGGAAGTTAACCCCAAAAAACATCGACATATTCAAAGGAAGGAATTCTGTTTTGACACGACTAATGGAGACAAGGTCAAAGGCACATGTTTAATGAAAACCCAATTGATGATGTAATTAATGAGTAGGGTCAATAATAATATTATAACTAGTGTTAGTACACTAATTAGTGCATGCAAAATTACTGAAATAAATAGGTTATAAAAATAAAAAATATTATAAGTTTTAAATTTTTTACTAAATAAATAATTAAATATTTTATATGATTATAAAATTCATAAAATTATAGATCTCATATTTATGATCAAGTTGAATAGTATTTCAAACGTTGCGTGCGCGAAATGTTACCTTCTCAGTGAAAAAAAATAAACAAAAAACAAAAAAAAAATTATAACACTCAACTCACGCATTAAAGACAACAAGTCATCTCGTACCCGTTTAATGATTTTCTGCTCTAACTATTCTCAATTGTGAGCTGTACAAACTCCACAATTGAACTGACAGCACCCATATGGGACCATATAGACATGTGTATCTACAAATTTATTTATTTAATAAATTAATGTATTATATAATAATAAAAATTTGAATAAATTACACCATCTACCTTAAATAGGAATACAAATGAATTGAGTCAAATCAAATCAAACTTTTAAGTGTTTTGATTTGTTTATTAAGTGTCATTTTGAGAGCATGATAAAAAGTTACGTTTTTGGATAAAATATTCAAAAACGTGGCTACCAAAAATGTCAGAAAAGTCATTTGGCAAATGTCAAAAACGCAGCTCTAAAATTACAAATTAGAGCCTATGAAAAATAAATAAAAAAATAACTCTCTTATGTTGGATAAGGATATTTTGGTCATTTCAATTTGATTTGACACCATAAATAAATATTAAACTAAAAAGCAAAAAGTCAACTTTTTACCAACTTCCCAAATCACTTTCAAAAAAACCAAAAAGTTTAGTAAAAAGCCAAAAACCAGCTTTTTACCAACTTCCCAAAACAACCCTACAAATTAGATTAAGTTTGACAATTTAAAAATAATTCATCTTTTTATCTTTTTTTCATCACATTATCTATCTATTTTTCTGTACATCTTTTCGTAAAAAGACAAAAAGTACACTTATTTAGATCATCCTAAACAACCCCTTAGTCGAGCTTGAGCTCAAATTGGACTCGTCAAACAACCCCTTAGTCGAGCTTGAGCGCAAATTGGACTCGTCAAATATTTGATAAACTTGAGCTCGGCTCGAACTCGAGCTTGAAAAAAACTAAACTTAAATTAATTTACTTATTTAGATAAAAAATAAATTAAATTATGAGTAAAATATGAGGTGTTTTGGGGAGATGGTAAAAAGCTAACTTTTAACTTTTTACCAAGTTTTTTTGGCTTTTTTAGAAAGTGATTTGAAAAGTTGATAAAAAACTGTTTTTGACTTTTTTTAGTTAATATTTGTTTATGCTGTCACATCATAATTAAATGACCAAAATAGCCCCACTCAATTTAGTAAATTTACAATTACACCTATATGTGGCTCATTTTGATCTATAAAGGGTATAATTGTAATTTTATCAGTAACTTTTGTTTACCTCTCGAAATGATTTTAATGGTAAAAAGTCATTTTGACTTTTTTGGGACGAGCTGTAAAGCGCAGCTTTTTTGGCAAGTTTCCAAAACGGCACTATATAAGAATGCTTATATTAGCAATAAATTCCATCAATCAAATATGTAAATTTACATAAATATCAAATACAAATAGAAAAATAAAATAAATTATTAAATTTTTTGATATATTATTAAAAATAAATATTAAGGGGCAACTAAAAGGGAGTTTTTATGAGCATTAAGGCCGAGCTAAGCCCAGGCAAAGTAATAGGCCGAGCTATGGGGCATGGTGAAAAGGGCTTAGCAAAGTGGACCTTGCTATTAGCTCGGTCCAAATATGGTTACAGTCACCACGGTCGGAGTGGTGATAATTAGCTCGGTCATAGTATTCGGAGCCGAGGTGTTTTGGGCTTCTTTAGGTGGACCTTGCTTTTGTCAGCCCGGTCAAAGCTTGCTGTAGTTAGCTCGGTCTCAATAGACAAAACCGAGGTACAAGTGAACAAGAGCTGAGCTATGTGTTGCATATGAATGCACTAGATTAAGTATGACAAATGGCTTGTGTTAGTTCAGTCAGACTGTCATCCAACCAAGGTAAAACCATCTCACTTGGTTAAAGCAGTGAAGGGGGTGTTGAAAGATAAGCATCATCTTTCAGGAATGTGATTCCTAGGAGGACTCTATCTTGAGGAGTAAGAGTCCGACTAGAATTGTGCCACGCAGAACCTATAAAAGCTCACAACATAACCTATGTAGAGGTAACACAACTTTGATTTACGAAATACACAGAGCTTTTGCCTATTTGTCTATTTTGCTGACTTAGTCATCGGAGAGGTATCCGGCACACACCCGCCGGCTAGCTCACGTTTGTGTTTTCAGGGAATAAAACGACGACGTTTTGAGAAGCGCAAACTTGGTCAACATGATCATACGAGAAGAATTATTTCGTGCTCGTACAATTGGCGCCGTTTGTAGGAATTCTACAAAGAACAAAACTTCTTGATCAAGCTTTCCTCTCTAGTTGGAAGCAATGGCGCACAATGAAGACTTGCCATAATCAGCTATTGATGGGCAAACCCCGGAAGGGAGTAGGAGGCGCGAAGGTTTGCCTTCTATCCCTCCTATGGCGGATTTAGAACCCCAACTATAGAACCCCTGGAGGGATGCAAGGGGGAGACGGGGTTGCAGTCCCCGTCGCTCTCAAAGCCCTGAAAGACAGATGCGGATGATGGACCCTCAAGTTTTGGAGGATCGCGTGAAAGAGCAGGACGAGTTAATAAGGAGGATGGCGGCAGACATGGAGTCAATGAAGCGCCAGATAAAAGGAAAATGGGTGACGACAGGAGAGGGGCGCAAAGGTAACACGCCCCCTCACCATTCGGAAGATCGTGGTAGACATGCCACACCATTGCAAGCAGAAAGTAGGAGTCTTAGAACAGGCGACACTCAATCGCGGACTTCTAGGACTCGTTACTCTAGGTCTGAGAGAACGAGAATTGAGAGGTCATGTACTGAGAGAAGCACTTATCGGCCCTTGCACATGCACCAAATGCCATATAGGCATATGGGGTTCCCTAGATCATTTGACTTACGAACTGTGCTTGAGGAAAGGGCCCGGTGGAAGGAGGACACTAGGGCTCGCGACCAGTGCAGAGTTTTGGCCCTTCAGCAGTTGGCCCCTCGGACGCATGGGAGCGTCGAGGTAGGAATGCCAATGTCGCGCCTTGCTTACAAACCTGTAGAAAAAGTATTAGCAAGGTTACAGAGCTCGCCGTTCGTTCCGGTAATTGAGAACACATCATTACCCTCAGGCTTCCACCAGCCCAAATTCACCACTTATGAGAGGAAGTCCAACCCCTATATGTACCTAAGCCACTTCCGCCAGGTTATGGCAGTATACCGGCAAAACGAGACTTTAATGTGTATCCTATTTTCATCCAGCCTTGGCGACCTAGGTTTAACCTGGTTTGAAAGGCTACCAGAGGGTAGCATTGCCTCATGGGCACAACTGGCAGAAGCGTTCGTGACTAGATTCAGAACAAACACCAAGACGACGGTGGAGATCGATCAGCTACTCTCCATTGACATGGGCGACAAGGAGACGTTGAGATCCTACAACGGTCGCTACTGGGAGACCTTCAACCAGATTGGGGTTTGCTCTACAAACCTCGCCATTGCACAATACAAACGAGGCCTGCCAGTCGGTAACAAATTAAGGGACTCAATTACTATGACGCCACCCCTCAAAATGGAGGCCTTAATGGAGAGAGTGCACCAACATATTCGCTTGGAGGAAGATGGCGCCCGTGCTAAAGCGAAATCTGGCACAACAGTAATGCCAGATAAAAAGACTACAGCAAAAGTCAACACGGTAGAACAACCAAGTAGGAATGGGCGAAGTAGGCGGGCCAACAGAGAGGACCCAGACAAAAGGAGGTTAAGAGTTCGCATTGCCATTACCACAGTGTTCAAAAAACCAATCTACTAGATTCTCAATGAGATACGCGATGAACCTTTCATCCGATGGCCAGCTAAGTTGGGAGAAGCACAAAAAGATTATGACAAGAGGTCCCGGTGCACCTTTCATGATAAAAAGGGGCACCGCACTAAAAATTGCACGCCGTTGAGGCAGCATTTGGAGGAGTTAGTGGTAGCTGGGCACCTGGACCAATACATAGAAGGAGGGACACAGCCAGCCCCCCAGAACCACAACGACCCAAACGGGATGCTGGTCGACTCACCACCTCAAGACGTAATTAACGTAATACATGGGATATTCGAACCTGAACGAGTATGTGAGCTCAGGTGGATGATCAAAAAGGCTGTGCACTTAAGGGAGGTATTAAATGCACAACCTACTATCAAAAAGGGGAGAACAGAGGCCACAAATGTCATATCTTTTTGGGACAAAGATTTAGCAAGGATATACTGCCCTTACAACGATGCACTGGTCGTCACTCTACGCGTCAAGAATTTCGACATCAAGCGGATTTTGATTGACTAAGGAAGCTCATGTGAGATAATGTATTACGAAACCTTCAAACAACTGAAACTAGAGGACAAAGACCTGGCACTTGCAACATCTCCCCTAATTGGATTCAACTCAATGCCAGAGTGGTCAGTGGGCAAGATAATCCTCCCAGTCAAGGTAGGAACCATGACAAAACAGGTGAAATTCTGGGTATTGAAAGTCCCTTCCACTTACAACATAATCTTGGAGAGGACATGGTTGCACACCATGCGGTCGGTAGCGTCAACCTACTATCAAGTATTGCGGTTCCCCAACGAAACTGGATTAATTGAAGAGGTCTTTGGAGACCAAATTATGTCCAAACAGTGCTTCGTCATAGTAAACGGCAGCCGTGCTGCAAAAGGATATGTACAGATGGTGGAAGAGCCTGAGGGCAATGAACTATTTGCGAATGTTGGCAAGACAGCTGAACAGAAGGCAGTGGAAGACTTGGTACAGATAAGGATAAATGAAAAAGACCCAGAAAAGTTCTTTTTGCTTGGCTTGTCTTCGTCTAGCACTGAGAGAATAGAGGTTATGGAATTCTTAACCTTTAACATCGAAGTGTTTGCCTGGACGCCGTATGACATGCCAGGCATTGACCCAAACTTCATCTGTCACCAACTGAACGTTCACCCAACTGCCAGACTAATTATACAGCGCACTCGCAGATCAGCACTCAACCATACCGAGATAGTGGCGAAAGAAATGGGAAACTTGCTGGAGACACGAGCTATCAGAAAAGTGCACTATCCCAAGTGGATTTCCAATACCGTAGTAGTATCAAAGAAGAACGGAAAATGGCGTGTCTGCGTGGACTACAAAACAGTCAACAAGGCATGCCCAAAGGACAATTTTCCCCTACCACAGATAGACCAACTGGTAGACCTGACGGCAGGACACAATCGACTTAGCTTCCTTGATGCGTACAAAGGTTACCATTAGATCGCTATGTATGAACCAGATCAGGAGGTCACATCCTTTACAACGCCTAGAGGATTGTATTGTTATAAGGTCATGCCTTTTGGCCTAAAAAACGCAGGGGCAACATTCCAACGGATGGTCACCAAGATATTTGAACCATTGTTAGGCAGAACAATAGAGGCCTACATAGATGATATGGTGGTCAAAAGCAAGGATGAGAAGGACCATCTCAGAGACCTAGGTGAAATGTTCCAGATTTTGAAGAAAAACAAGTTGCGCCTAAATGCATCCAAGTGTGCATTCGGCGTATGATCGGGCAAATTCCTAGGCTTTCTAGTGACCAACCGAGGTATAGAAGTAGACCCTTCTCAAATCAAAGCAATCTAGGATCTTGAGAGGCCCAACACAGTCAAAGAGGTGTAGCATCTCACTGGCCTAGCAGCCGCGCTCAGTTGGTTCATAAGTCGTTCGTCAGACAGATGTCGACCATTCTTCCAAACACTAAAGGCCAAGTTTGAGTGGGATGAAGAATGCGACCGCGCCCTAGAAAGCTTGAAAGACTACATGTCTTCTCCACCGTTGCTAGTAACCTCGACTGGAGAAGAGCTCTTCAGATTTAGCTTCACAAAGACGCAATAACGCAGTGTTGGTCAAAGCGGAAGGAATCCAACACTTGCCCATCTTTTATGTTAGCAAAATCTTGCTGGGCGCAGAAACTAGGTACCTACCATTGGAAAAACTGGCCTTAGCCTTGATGATGGCCTCAAGGAAGCTATCGCACTACTTCTACGCCCACACCATAATCGTCCTAACAACTTGTCCATTGAAAGCTTTGTTTGAGATAGCGGACTTTTTTGGGCGAATCTTGAAGTGGGCGGTGGAATTGGGAGAATTTGATATCAAGTTTCAACCCAGAACCGCAATAAAAGCCCAAGCTTTGGCAGACTTTGTGGCAGAGTTCACACTAGGGAGTCATCAAATCTGCCCATGACTTGACTGGTACAACAGATGAGGGGATGGAAAGCGCCGCAGGAATTACACAGCCCCCAAAACAAAATGCCCAGCTATATCCCAAGACATACCGGATTGAAGAAAGGGAGGAAGAGATAGACCGCGCTATGCCTGGCAAAGACTAATCAACAAGAAAAAACTTGGTACAAACAGATAGTGAGGGGCAAATAGTAGGTGTGGACTTGGAAGAAGACATCAGCAAAACTCATGACCCCAAGACATCATCTGATGCCTCTACTTGCTGGAAACTTTTCGTTGGAGAAATATGGAAACTCTTCGTGGATGGAGCATCCAACAGGCACGGTACAGAACTTGGCACAGTTCTCATCTCACTAGATGACCTAATAGTGGAACAAGCAGTCAACCTTGGCTTTCCAGCATCAAACAATAAGGCAGAGTATGAATCACTTTTAGCAAGCCTCAAATCAACACTTTTCATACAGGCCCCGAGCTAATGGTTTACAGTGACTCCCAGCTAGTAGTAAACCAAATTTCAAGTGACTATGAAGCGAAAGATGAGAGAATGGCTAAGTACTAAGAGTTAGTAAGAAGAGAGATCATGAAATTCGAAGTAGTGAGGATAGAGCAAATCAGCCGAGAAGAAAACAGTAGAGCAGACGAACTAGCAAGCTTTGCTTCGATGGCAGATACATCCATCCCACCTTCATTACTGATCGACTTCTTACCAAGACCAAGCATTGAAGAACACGAAGTGGCTGAGGTATGTTGCACCGAACTAGGTCCTTCATAGATGGATCCTATTATAGTATTTTTAAAAGACGGTGTCTTACTCGAAGAGAAGAAAGAGGCCAACAGAATAAGAGCAAAGTCACAGCAATTTTAGCTCTCCCCATCAATGGCCTTGTACAAAAAATCCTTCACAAGACCTTACTTGAAATGTGTCCATCCCAGTAAGGTCGAGGCATTCTTGTTCGAGATACACGAAGGCGTATGCGGAAGCCACCAAGGGAGAAGATCTTTGGCCTACAGAGCAATTTCACAAGGATATTGGTGGCTATACATGCAAGCAGATTCAGAAAAATATGTGAAGAAGTACGAGAAATGTCAGAAGTTTGCACACCAAATACATCAACCAGCCAGAGAGCTTCTACCATTAACTAGCCCATAGCCCTTCGCAATGTGGGGTTTGGACATAGTAGGACCACTTTCCACAGCACCCGGCAACAGAAAGTTCTTTCTTGCAGCAACAGACTACTTCACAAAGTGGGTGGAAGCAGAAGCACTCGCCTCAATAAAAGAGAAAGATGTAAAGAAGTTTGTCTGGAAGAATATCATCACTCGGTTCGGCATACCCAGGGCTCTAATATCTGATAACGGCACTCAGTTCGATGGCAAAAATTTTAGAGGCTTTTGTGAGGAGTACAAAATAGAATTCTATAATTCTACACCAACATATCCCCAAGCAAATGGCCAGGCGCAAGCATCAAACAAAGTCGTCTTAGATGGGTTGAAGAGAAAGTTGGAAAAAACAAAAGGCAAGTGGGCTGAGGAGCTTCCTCATGTTTTATGGGCTGGCCGTACCAGACCTCGACGGTCAACTAGAGAAACAACTTTTTCCTCGACCTATGGCATGGAAGCAGTAATCCCACTGGAAGTTGGCCTCCCCACTATTAGGAGTGAAAATTTTGACCCAGACTTAAATGGAGAAGCCATAGCCTTGGAACTGACCTAGCAGAAGAGAGAAGAGAAAGAGCACTGGCTCATATCACCACATACTAGCAAGAGTTATCCAGAAAATATAACAAGACAGTACATCCGAGGCAATTCAAGATTGGAGATTGGGTGCTGTGCAAAGTAATGGGAAATACTCTGGTACTTGGAGATGGCAAGTTAGGGCCTAATTGGGAAGGACCATATAAAGTGGTTGGATTAGCAAGAAAAGGGGCATATCACTTGGCAGATGGAGACAACAAGGCAATTCCTAGGCCATGGAACACTGCTAATCTCAAACTATTTTATTTTTAGCTTTTCTTTAAAGTACTTGTTATTTTTCTTTTTTCAATAAAGCAAGTAGTTTTCTTTTCAGTATAATTATTTATTCTGTAAAAGTTGTTTCAGTGAAACTAGGGGCAATGAAAACAGAGTTGGTCGGAATAACCAACTTTGGGCTCTTTTCAATCGAGATCAGGATCTAGGCTGAAAAAGTTTGGCAGGAACAACCAACTTTGAGCTCTCTTCAGCCAATATTAGGATCTAGGCTGAAGAAGTTTGGCAAGAATAACTAAACACTTGGCTCTAGGTTGGCAAGAATAACCAACCCTGAGCTCTCTTCAGCCGAGATCAGGATCTAGGCTGAAGAAGTTTGGTAAGAATAATCGAACACTTGGCTCTAGGTTGGCAGGAATAACCAACCTTGAGTTCTCTTCAGCCGAGATCAAGATCTAGGCTGAAGAAGGTTGGCAGGAATAACCAACATTTATTGCTCTTCAGCCGAGATAAGGATCTAGGCTGAAGAGGTTGGCAAGAAAAACCGACATTTATTGCTCTACAGCCAAGATAAGGATCTAGGCTGAAGAGTGGTTGGCTGGAATAACCAACTTTCAGTACTCTTCAGCCGAGATAAGAATCTAGGCTGAAGGGTGGTTGGCAGGAATAACCAACTTTAAGTACTCTTCAGCCGAGATAAGGATCTAGGCTGAAGAATGGTTGGCCGGAATAACCAATTTTAAGTACTATTCAGTCGAGATAAGGATCTAGGCTGAAGAATGGTTGGCAGGAATAACCAACTTTAAGTACTCTTCAGCCGAGATAAGGATCTAGGCTGAAGAGTGGTTGGCTAGAATAACCAACTTTGAGTACTCTTCAGCTGAGATAAGGATCTAGGCTGAAGAGACTTGGTAGGAATGACCAAATTATAAGGTTCCAAGACCGAGATGAGTATCTCGACAGAAAAAGGCAAAACTTTATGCAAAATATGGTTGAAAAATGAATGCAAGTATGGAATAAACCGAGCAAAAAAACAAAGATTTCATTCAAAATTCAAATCAAAGTTACAAGAAGGACTTTGGGACTTTAGCCCGGTTACAAATTCTTTCCAAGAGTAAAAAGAAGAGATTGCAAGATCAAGCAAAAAGGTCGTCGAGGTCCGCATCCAGATCAACTCGAGCTGCACCAGTCGAGAGCCCGCTTTCAGCAGGTAGCTCGGTCACATTTTCAACCAAGTCTTCCACCGATGGATCAACCTGAGCTGATGGAGCAGCATGCAGACCGCCATCAACAGTAATAGCCGGGGTGTCATTGGGCTCTGGGGATGCCTCCTCCTCTTCCCAAACTTGAAGAAATTTTTGCTGAATGGCATTTGGCATATTCTGCCATGTAGCTCGGTATAAAATGGGGAGGAGGGTTCTGAAAGATCTCGGTCTCCTGGCCATGACCGAGCTTTGCCACAGCCGCCTTCCATCCGCATTTGAAGAATATGTCTTTTGCAGCTTCACATTACTGGATGTAAGTGGCCTCCCATTCCTTATAACCCAGGTCTTTAGCATCTTCCACGCTCTTCTCCAGCGCGGCGATCTTTGCATTCTTCTTCCTCTCGAGCTTGGCTAGCTCGCGCAGATATTTATCTTTCAACTCGGCCGACGCCTTCTGCTTATCTGCTTCAGCTGAGTTGACTAGTTCGGTGAGTCGGGCTATTTTGGTATGAAGCTTGGCCATTTTTTGCTTGGACTCTTCTAGCTCGGCTAACTTAGCATTGGCCTCTGATACGGCTTGCTGTGCTATTTTGCGCAGCTCCAACACATGTTTATGTGCAATGTGGTTTTTCTGCATAGCCTGCAGAAGGGCGATAAGAAATTTTGAGTAAAACCGAGCAAACAGATGCACAAAATAGGAAAACACAAAAGTACACACCAGCACCATCGATTTAGTGGCCGAGCAGATGGCCTTGAGCTCGGTAAGATGGTCATGGTGTTCCATATCAGGTGGCAAACACACACTTTTTGCAAGATTAAAAGCGAGTGAGTGGTCTTTATCTACCACCACTGAGTCAGTATTCGCTATGGCCCAGTTATTGTATGTCAGTTTTGGTGACCACTCTGAGGAGCTAGCCTGGTCAGATTGCGTGGGCTCTAGGCTTGGCGAAGTGATTTGTGGGAGCACGATTTCGGCTTCGTCAACCAGGTGTTGCTGCTTGGTTGTGGAAGTACGAGCGCGCTTGCTTGGCCGGGATAACGAGGCCCGGGCTGTTGGGAGGGCCATCACAGCCTCTTGTGTTTGGCCAGCTTGTTGTACTGTAGCTTGGTCTCCAACGACTGGTGCAGTTGTTTCGGTGATGAGCGCCCTGATTGCTCTCTTCTTGGCCATCTCTTATTCTTCGGTTAGTGGGATGAGATTGATTTGGGGTAATGATGGATCAGGTTCTGGGGAAGGTTCCAGGAGAAATCTGTTACCCTGGTCTTCCTCCTACTGCTATATCTGTATGTCGGTTTAACATTGAGTAGCTCGGCCCAACCTCAATCGCAGTACTGCAGCGTGGCGCGGAGTGCGTCTAGATTGGGGTAACTGTACTGCGACTTTAGTTGGTTCAAATCTGCATAAAAAAAAAAAGACAACGGTTAACACGGTGCAAAATTTATAAACAGAGTAAAGTACGCACAAAATTGAGTCGAGGGGTATATACTGGCTACTCCTTTATTCCAGTTAATCTGGTCTCCTGGTATTTGGGCTTCTTGGTCCTCGAAGTTACCAGAAACCCAGAAAAAGTCGTCGTCGTTTATGTCTTTATCTGGAGTGTTTTTTTTTTATTTTCCCTCGACAGCGTCTTATTCTTAAATAGTATACCCAACTGTCTTCGTTCTGGCCTAGAGAGTATTGGTGAAATAGCTCAGCTAGACCGAGGTTGAGGCCAAGCCGGCGATTTAGCTCGGCGATGCCATTTATTATTCTGTAAGAATTGGTGCTGAGTTGGGTTGGGCATATTCTAGTTTGCCTAAGGAATTCATAAAGGAGTGGTTGGACAGGGAATCGGAGTCCGGCTTCTACAATGGAAAGGACGGTGAAGGGAACGAAGCCCTGTTTTTCCCATGGAGTTGTGTCTAGTTCAGTGAGTGAAAGATGGACATCATCAGGGATGTTGTAGTACTTGCGGAATTCCACAATAGCCCCTGGTGAGTTTACAAGGAATCGATATTTGCCCATGTAGACTTAAGTTATGTATAAATTAGCTCGGAGTACTAGTTCGGTGTTGTGATGACATTGCGTATCTCGGTTGAACGTGCAAAAGAGTGTCTGGCCAACCTAGTCAGAGTCTGCAAAGTGGAGATGAAAAGTGTTATTCCCAGATCACTGGACCGAGCTAAAAAAGAAGAATAATAAACACAAAAAACCCTAGTTCGGCTGGAGAGGGTGTAGCTCATTCTTAGTTTGGTTTTAACTAAGTCAGAAAGTTGGATTGGCCCCAAGTTATAGTTCGGTTATTGGGTGGAGTTCCCTAGTTCGGTTGTGTTTAAGCCTAGAGTTGCCTAAACAGGTTTTTAGCTCGGTTACAGCATGATTCTAGATTCAAACTCCATGTTTTCTGAATCCAGACAGTGTGTTCTTAAGCACGAGCCTTGTCACAACCCAAACCCGCCCATGTAGGTTTAGCACCGTAACCGGCAAGTAATCCGTGGATTACCAAAGGCCTCTGAACAGATTAGCAAGTAATAAGGGGCTGCAGAAGCAATAATACAAAATAGACAAGGTCCAATGAGCTGTGATAACGTACATGGGACAGAACATTTCAGAACTTATATATATATATATAAGCATGCCAGTCCAGATACACAATATTTACAAGGTATTTACAGAATGTACTTCCCGAGACCTGACTTTACAGTGCATACACAAAGACTAGCATGAATACAAAAACAGCCATATAACGAGACTTCAATCAGAACCTCCTCGGGAGGCACAGCGGTTGGCTGACAAAAACAGAACAGAAGGCCGTCAACTCTAGCCCTAGTCACCCGCCGGCTCACTTACATACATAATATAAACTGTGAGCGGAAGCCCAGTGAATAATAACAGAGTAAATGGGTTTTATGAATGATGTCCAGCACCAGCTAGGATCTAGTGTTTAAATCAGAACATATTTAGACTTCAAAACAGAAATAGATTTAGATACGCAGTCATATTCATATTCAGATTTTGCATAAGATCATACGTGGTACACCCATTAGCTATCAGATCAATTTGGTCCAAAGACCCACACGCATAGTTGGTACCAACGACTATAAAGGTCCATATCTTGCGCGCAAGTAACCATGGTATTGTTACCCCTAGGCAAGGGCCACGTGCAGATTGGCCGCGGTATTGTTACCCCCGGGGGAGGGCCACGTGCAGATTGGTCGCGGTATTGTTACCCCCGGGCAAGGGCCACCTGAACTGAGGGTGCCACAAATACTTTTTAGAAAATTGAACATTCATTCATAATTCGTAAGATAGCATTTCAGAAAACAGGTTATACCCTATCAATCAGAAAATACTTAAGTTAAACATAACTTTACAGAGTTATTACTCACAGTGGGCCTTGAGACAGACAGACGGAGTAAACTTGGTCAAACGGTACGTGGCACGCGACCTACACAACACATAACAGATGCACACTTGAAACACACGTTCTAATTGTACAAAACTTATTTCGTTCGTTCTTAGTGTGTTCCTAATCTCTTATCCTCATTATGGGGTCTTAAACATGGCCTAGGAATGCCTAGGATGGAATGAGGATGCAAAAATGCATTGAAAACCATTTCTCAAATTTTGTTGAAGATAAGGTCCACGCTCGAGTGTGGCTTTCCCCGTTCGAGCGGACCTGCAAACAATGAAGCTCCGCTCGAGCGTGGACTTCCACGCTTAAGCATACTGCAAACTTATGAAAAAGTGCTGGATGCATGAAATTCACGTTCGACGGGCGCTCGACCCCCGCTCGAGCGTGTGACACAGACCCTCGCTCAAGCGTGGCTTCCCTCGCTCGAGCGGACTGCAAAATACACAAACTTCTAGGTATATGCATTTCACGCTCGAGCGTGACTCTCGCCGCTCGAGCGGAAGTGCATGTACTCAGGCTTCACGCTCGAGCGTGAAAGTCCTCGCTCGAGCGTGGGTTAAATTTCTAGAAAATCCAGATTGACCTCCAAGCATGAAACTCGACCTTCAACCATCTAAAACTCATTTTTCTGGGCCAAATCCTTAGAAAACACTTAATAACTCATAGAACAACAAGTTTGAAGAATCATTTCAAGAAATCATGACCCAAGAGCAACCTAATTTGTGTAAAATTAACATGAACTTTATGAATATGCCATCAATTCAACATACAAGGACCTCTTTGAATTAAAACCTTCTAAAACATAACCAAACTTAATAATTTGATGGAAAACAAGTTGAATGGCTATAATGTGAGTGAAATTGACACATGCACGGAAGAAATCTTAGAACTCCAACTCAAAACATGGAAATTTATGCATGCATGCATGGGTTCCTTAGAAGGACAACTCAAGTGCTATGAATTACACATGCATATATGTATTGAGCTTCAATTCACCAATCTTAGCTTAAACCTAACATGAGTCCATTTAATTCACTAGAATTCTTACATTAATAAATCAATTCCATAATCAATAGGGTGAATGCCTACCTCAAGTCTTGAATTCCTCAATATGAAGGCTCTATTATGCAAATCCTTCTATTTCTCCTAAACCCCAAGCAAATCCCTTGTTGAATCCAACTTCCCTTCAACTCTTCCTCTCTCTCTCTTGCGTTTGCATAAGAGGAATGGAGGAGTGTAATGAAAATGTGAGCTAGTGGAGTCTAAATGGTCCATAAGTGGTAATTGATCAAAACGTAAATAAATAGCATTAATTTAATCTAGTTTAATCATTCCGAACCGAATTTTAATTAAACCTACCTTAAAATTCTATAAATCCTAACTAGCACATAACACAAGCTGATTTCTGATTCGGACGCCGATAAGGCTTTCAAATCACGAACCAAAATTAAAATATAAACAGATCTTTCTACGCCTAACAGATAAAAATACAACAATGCAACACACACACAAGCATTTTAATTCAAAATTCACCTCAATTGGCAATTAGGCATAATTAATCATGGACTAATGTTAATCAGAGGTTGGGGTTATTACAGTCTTTCCCCCTTAAAAGAGTTTGGTCCCCAAACTCAAATTTCCTTCATTCTGGAACAACATTGGATCCAACGGGAACAAATCTGGATATCTTTTCATCATGTCTTCCTCGGTTTCCCAAGTTGCACAGGTCCTTCCGTGGTTTTGCCAGTCAACTTTTACTAGTGGTATTTCCTTATTCCTCAATCTTTTGACTCGGCGATTCACAATCTGGATAGGTCTTTCCTCATAAGTATAATCATCTTTCAGAAGCACATGTGTCGGTTCGATGACGTGAAGTGGATCCCTCAAATATTCCCGAAGCATCGATACATGAAAGACGTTATGTATATGTTCCATTACTAGAGGCAAGGCTACCCGATACGATACCGGATTGATCTTTTCAAGGACTTCATAAGATCCAACATATCTTGGCACCAACTTGCCCTTAACACTAAACCGAGTTTGACCCTTCATCGGGGTCACCTTTATGAACACATGGTCCCCAACTTCATATTCTTTATCTCTTCTTCGGACATCAACATAGCTTTTCTGCCGACTCTGTGCAGTTTTCAGGCATTGCTGGATCAGTTTCACTTTCTCGGTTGTTTCTTGCACAAGTTTCGATCCCAACAAAGGTCTATCACCTACTTCAGCCCAACATATCGGGGAACGACACTTTCTTCCATACAAAGCTTCGTAAGGAGCCATTTCAATGCTTGAATGGTAAGTGTTGTTGTACACAAATTTAGCTAATGGCAAGTAGGTCTTCCAATTCCCCTGGAAGTCTAACACACACATTCTGAGCATATCCTCCAGAGTTTGGTTCGTTTGTTCAGTTTGGCCATCTGTCTATGGGTGATAGGTACTACTCAGTCTCAATTCAGTCCCCAAAGCCTGTTGCAAACTCTGCCAAAATCTCGATACAAACTTTGAGTCCCTGTCAGACACAATAGATACTGGCATTCCATGCAGTCTCACAATTTCAGTCATATAGATATTGGCCAATTTATCAGCGTTATAAATAGTTTTGACAGGCAGAAAATGGGCAGACTTAGTTAAACGGTCAACTATAACCCAGATAGAGTCCATACCTCGAGAAGTACAAGGCAATCCCACAATGAAGTCCATAGTAATGTGCTCCCATTTCCATTTCGGTATTGGGAGTGGTTGTAGCAAACTAGCGGGTCGTTGATGTTCAGTTTTAACCTGTTGGCAATGTAGACATCTAGCCACAAAGTCTGCAATACTCTTTTTCATTCCGGGCCACCAAAAATTCTGTTTGAAATTATGGTACATTTTTGTGTTCCTCGGGTGCATAGCAAACTTACTACTGTGAGCTTCGGTCATAACACGTTTCCTTAAATCATAACAATCGGGGTACACAAAGTCGGTTTTGAAATTTCAGCACATCATTCTCAAACACAAATCCTGGCCTCGGCTTTGAATTAAATTCCTCCATGATCTTTTTCAAATATTCATCCTCGCACTGTTTCTGTTTGATCTCGTCAAGAATTGTAGGTTGAGCAGAGATAGCAGTTAACAGCCCAACTTGTTCTAGGTTATTCAGTAATTCTTTTCGGTTGGATAGCAAACATGACAAATTTGCACTGGACTTTCGGCTCAAGGCATCTGCTACGGTATTAGCCTTTCCTGGATGGTACAAGATTTGCAAATCACAATCCTTGATTAGTTCTAACCATTGTCTCTGTCTCATGTTCAATTCCTTTTGGGTGAAGAAATATTTCAAACTTTTATGGTCTGTATACACCTCGCAAGTTACCCCATACAAATAGTGACGCCATATTTTCAAAGCAAACACCACATCCGCTAGTTCAAGATCATGTGTTGGGTAATTCTTTTCATGAGGTCGAAGTTGTCTAGAAGCATAGGCAATCACCTTTCCGTTTTGCATTAGTACACACCCCAAGCCTTTATAGGAAGCATCACTGTACACTTGAAACCCATTTGTACCATTAGGCAAGGTTAAGATTGGTGCAGTCACTAACCTGGTTTTCAACTCTTGGAAAGCTGCCTCTATTTGTTCATTCCAGTCAAATGGCACATTTTTATGAGTTAGCTAAGTCAATGGCATGGCAAGCTTAGAAAAGTCTTTCACAAACCTCCTGTAGTAACCTGCGAGTCCCAGAAAACTTCAGACTTCTGTCACATTTGTCGGTTTAGGCCAATCTACAATAGCTTCAATTTTCTGAGGGTCAACAGAAACACCATCGTCAATGATTACATGGCCCAAGAATGCTACACTGTCAAGCCAGAATTCACATTTAGACAATTTAGCATACAACCTTTTCTCTCTCAAAATCTGCAAGGTAGTCCTCAAGTGGTTCTCATGTTCCTCTCTGTCTTTAGAATAAATCAGAATGTCATCAATAAACACAACAATGAATTCATCAAGATATTGTTTGAAAACCATATTCATTAGGTCCATAAAAGCTGCAGGTGCATTTGTTACTCCAAAAGGCATTACCAAGAATTCATAATGTCCATATCTAGTTCTGAATGCAGTTTTCTCTACGTCTTCTGCCTTAACTTTTAACTGGTGATAACCTAACCTGAGATCAATTTTAGAGAACACTTTGGCTCCTTGGAGTTGATCAAACAAATCATCTATTCGGGGTAATGGATATTTGTTCTTAATGGTCACTTTGTTCAATTCCTGGTAATCGATACATAACCTCAAAGACCCGTTTTTCTTTTTGACAAATAATACTGGAGCACCCCAAGGTGAGGTACTCGGAAGAATGAATTTCTTGTCTAAGAGTTCCTGTAATTGAGCTTTCAGTTCCTTCAGTTCAGAAGTTAACATCCTATATGCAGTCTTGGAGATGGGCTGTGTTCCAGGTGTTACATCAATGGTGAATTCCATTTCCCTATCAATTAAGTCCCCAGGTAGGTCATTTGGAAACACATCGGGAAATTCACAAGTAACCGGGATAGTTTCTACCGTAGTTCTGTCAGATTGTGCAGTCAGTATACAACACAAGTAACCTCTATATCCCTTTCTAAGCAGTTTTATGGCTTTCAAAGCTGAAATCAGATATAGGGGAGGAACTACTCCATCCCCAGTAAAAGTAAATTTAGGCATACCCAGTGGTCTAAACACAACAGATTTACTTGCACAGTCAATGGTAGCACAGTATTTAGTCAACCAGTCCATTCCCAAAATACAATTAAAATGATCAATGTTCAAGGGTAATAAATCAACATATAACATCATATCGCCAATCATAATATCACATGTTGGATAAACATGAGCACACATCATAGAATCCCCAGACGGTGTGGATATAGATAACACATATGTCATACGTTCTAGTGGTCTAGTCAATTTTCGAGAGAAAGCATGCGATACAAAGGAATGTATAGAACTAGAATCTATCAGTACACATGCATTTTGAGAACATACAGAGAGTGTACCTGACACCACAGTATAGGTTTTTGGTACGTCACCAGGCACTAAGGCGAACACTCTCCCTTGCCTCAATGTTTCATTATTTGCATTCCCTCTAACATCGGTCCTTGCATTTAGTCTTGCTGTGGAAACAGACCCGGTGAAACTTGTCATAGGACGGTTAACCTCGTTGAATCTTATCGGGCAATCCCTCACCATGTGGCCAGTCTTGCCACAGCGAAAACACGCACCTGATGCTCGATAACAAGCACCTCTGTGCTTCTTTCCGCAGTCGAGGCAGTTTGGAGTAGATCCGCTACTTTGACTAGAGCTACTGGAGGACCCTGTATTTTGCCACTTCAAAACTGACCGGCCTTTCTTAAAACTGAATCCGGTCCTCTTTCCTCTCCATTCCGTTGTTGGTGTTGTAGTTTGTTTCTTAGCTGCTATTGTGGCTTCTGCCATCAATACCCTATCGAGTACCTCCACATAAGTAGGTAATTTTAGGACACCCACTCAGTCAAATATTTCCAGGTCCAGCCCTCCCTCAAACTTCCGTGCTTTCTTGTAATTAGTATCCACCATATGTGGAGCAAAACGTGCCAATTCGGTGAATTTTGCTTCATACTCTGCTACAGCCATTCTTCCCTGTTTAAGTTCTTGAAACTCGGACACCTTCCGATCCCTGAAGCATTGGGGAAAATATTTATCATAAAAGATTGCATTAAACTGTGCCCATGTCATATTCCCATTGCCACTTTTAATCAGTAACCACCACCTTTGGGCTTCATCTTTCAGAGTATAGGTGGCTAGGAGGACTTTCTGAGTTTCAGAACAAGGAAACACTTCATACAATTTTTCCATCTCAAGCAACTACGTCTCAGCTTTCAAAGGTTCAATTCCACCATAGAACATTGGCGGTTTCATTTTTATGAATTTCTGTGTTAGATTGATGATGTCATTATTATCTGCTTCGGCCTGTGCCGGTGGAGGCGGAGGGGGTAAAGGTTGTTGTCTCTGTTGTTGTGTTAAGGTTTCAGTCAATGCTGCTAACATCTGTTCCATTCGGCCCATGCGAGCCTCTGAAGATTCACTTTCACCACTTCCCCTTGCATTCTCCATCTTACTATATAGACATCAAACGGTAATAAACACAGGCATAATCTTATTCGTTTCTTTCAGTTCATTTGCTCAAAATTACGTTCAGTTTTCATATTCAGTTGAATTACCACACACTCACACATACAGATGGAATGCCCCTAATGCTTACTAGGACATCCTAAGCTCATACAGACTTGTGTGTGTGGTAGAACACGTGCTTTGATACCACTCTGTCACGACCCAAACTCGTCCTTGTAGGTTTAGCACCGTAACCGGCCAGTAATCCGTGGATTACCAAAGGCCTCTGAACAGATTAGCAAGTAATAAGGGGCTGCGGAAGCAATAATACAAAATAGACAAGGTCCAATGAATTGTGATAACGTACATGGGACAGAACATTTCAGAACTTATATATACACATAAGCATGCCAGTCCAGATACACAATATTTGCAAGGTATTTACAGAATGTACTTCCCGAGACTTGACTTTACAGTGCATACACAAAGACTAGCATGAATACAAAAGCAGCTATATAACGAGACTTCAATCGGAACCTCCTTGGGAGGCATAACGGTTGGCTGACAAAAACAGAACAGAAGGCCGTCAACTTTGGCCCTGGTCACCCACTGTCACGACCCAAACCCACCCCTATGGGTTCAGTACCGTAACCGGCTAGTAATCCGAGATTATCGAAGGCCTGCTTAACAATAAGACAGTAATACAGAGTACAAGGGCTGGCGGAAGCCAAAACAGTAATTAAAAGATGTCCAATGAGCTGTGACAATCTATATGCAAAAAGACTTTTCATAACGTATTCACATTCAGAACAAAACAGTATGTACATGCATCATTTACAAGCGTTCAGGTTAGGGACCAAGTCCCCATCATAACAGTACAGTACAGGTACAGTCTATACAGTATTACAAAAAGGGATACAAAAAAGGGAGAAATCTAAAACACCCCTAAACAGCCCTAGCTTGAAGGACTTGGAACCTCGCAGTGAGGCACGGTGGTTGGCCTTGACAAAACGGGAGCTGAGCCCAACGTTCCTAGCAACGGTCCGGTTCCTGTACACCTACATATATATATATATATATGAGCAATGAACTAAAGCCCAGTGGATAACATATGCGTAAAGAGGTTAAGAATGAATGTCCTTTCAGTATTGAAAACAGTCATTTATCAGTATATCAATTATTCAGTTTGTGGCTCATAATTCATGCCGTAACAGTCATTCAGAGACTATAATAGTCATATGTGGTACATCCAATAGCAAAACAGTACAGTAGGTCTTAACAGACCGAACAGTCAGTTAATGGCCATCATATCAGTAAATAGTAGTGGTTCCAACATGGAAACCGACAGAGATCTCTGTGACAGTAGCAGTACAGTACAGTAACAGTAAGTTGCTATGGATGCCACGAATATAGTTCACAAATAAGACAAACATTCATTCAGTAACCACTGATATTTCATAAAGCAGTTCAGCTATTCGTTCAAAAAGTAATTTCAATTGAACGTATCTGTACAATATTGTTACTCACAGAGTTCTGGGCTGCAAATAGGCTAGTGAGCGTCCTCGGATGTCAGCCCTATACAGTTACAGGATGAACACACACTGAGCTACACAGTTGGGAAATAATAACTTAATCCCTAATTTGCCTTGGTGTGGTTCTACATCAATATCCTCATTAAGATGCCTAAAACTAGGCCTAGAAATGCTTAGGATAGAATGAGGATGCAAGGATGCACTTTTAAACACTTTTCAAAATTTTCAAAAAACAAGGTCCACGCTCGAGCGTGGCTTTCCCCGCTCGAGCATACATGAAGACAAAGGTTCCCCGCTTGAGCGTCACTTTCTTCGCTTGAGCAGACTGTAAAACATGGCAAAAGTATTGGATGCATGAAATTTACGCCAATCTAAGCTGACTTCGCCGAAGCGCATTCTCGCCGAGCGGATCAGAAACACATGAAAGTACTGGATACACACATTTCCCGCTTGAGTGTCACTTTCAAGCGGAGTTCTTCAAGCGTGAGTCCAAAATCTAGAATTTTCAGATTTGAACCTCAAGCTCAAAATCAACTTTTAAAGCATCAAAATCGATCCTTTTGAGCTAATTTTCTGGAAAACACTTCAAAACCCATAATATTACATGTTTCAAAGATCAATTTGAGAAATCAAAACCCAAAGGTAGTTCAATTAAACACCATTTTCAAATAAATTTCAAAAACACAAAGTGTATGAAACATGCATGTGTTCAACCAAATTCAAAGCTTCAAATACATGACCAAATGAGCCAATTCTATCAAAAACATGATGAATTCGTGGACTATAACAATAATATGGACATGCATACAAGAATTTCCATGCAAACAACTTAAAACTTCAAGATATGCACATGCATGCATGGTCTAAGCCTCAATTCAACTCATTAAGCCAATTCTAGACTCAACTTACTAAACTTCCATGAACCATTCAATATATGACTTAATTTAACAATTAAGAGGATAAATTCCATACGTAGGTTCCTCAATTACAAGAATGAGAGCTCAGTTATGCAAATTAACCTTCAATTCTTCTAGTTTCCAAGCAAAACCTTCAAGTTGAACTCAATTTCCCTCACTCTCTCACTCTAGTCGGTTTTAGCTCTCAAAATGGCTGAGGAAAAGGTGGTCAAACAATGTAGAGGGTGAGAGGAGGAGTGGTCTAGCATAACCCACTAAGTGGCAATTTGGTAAATAACCAAACTAATGAAATTTAACATTATTTAACTTAATTTAATCGTACCAAATCAAATTTCAATGAAATTTATCATAAAATCACATAAATTCCAATTAGCATAAAACATTAATTAATTTCGGATTCGGCCGCCGATAAGGCCTTCAATTCGCAGTTTGAAACATAAAACATAAACAGATAATTTAGCAGTCAAACAGATAGACACGAAATTAATCTAATACACTAAATCAATCCGTTTAGAATTTCAATCAATCAGTCAATTAACATGCTTAATCATAGATTAGCACTAATCAGTAGTATTATCAGTAAACAGTAGTGAGGGTTGTCACACCGGCCGGCTCACCTACATACATAATATAAACTGTGAGCAGAAGCCCAGTGAATAACAACAGAGTAAAGGGGTTTTATGAATGATGTCCAGCACCAGCTAGGATCTAGTGTTTAAATCAGAACATATTCAGACTTCAAAACAGAAATAGATTTAGATACGCAGTCATATTCATATTCAGATTTTGCATAAGATCATACGTGGTACACCCATTAGCTATCAGATCAATTTGGTACAGCGACCCACATGCATAGTTGGTACCAACAACCATAAAGGTCCACATCTTGCGCGTAAGTAGCCATGGTATTGTTACCCCTAGGCAAGGGCCACGTGCAGATTGGCCACGGTATTGTTACCCTCGGGCCAAGGCCACGTGAACTAAGGGTACCACAAATACTTTTCAGAAAATTGGACATTCATTCATAATTCGTAAGATAGCATTTCAGAAAACAGGTTATACCATATTAGTCAGAAAATACTTAAGTTAAACATAACTTTACAGAGTTATTACTCATAGTGGGCCTTGAGACAAACAGACGGAGTAAACTTGGTTAAACGGTACGTGGCACGCGACCTACACAACACATAACAGATGCACACTTGAAACACACGTTCTAATTGTACAAAACTTATTTCGTTGGCTCTTAGTGTGTTCCTAATCTCTTATCCTCATTGTAGGGTCTTAAACATGGCCTAGGAATGCCTATGATGGAATGAGGATGCAAAAATGCATTGAAAACCATTTCTCAAATTTTGCTGAAGATAAGGTCCACGCTCGAGCGTGGCTTTCCCCGCTCACGCTCGAGCGGACCTGCAGACAATGAAGCTCGCCGGCGTGGACTTCACGCCGAAGCGTCAGAACTTATGAAAAAGTACTGGATGCATGAAATTCACGCTCGACGGGCGCTCAACCCTCACTCGAGCGTGGCTTCCCCCGCTTGAGCGGACTGCAAAACACACAAACTTCTGGGTATACGCATTTCACGCTCAAGCGTGACTCTTGCCGCTCGAGCGGAAATGCATGTACTCAGGCTTCACGCTCGAGCGTGAAAGTCCTCGATCGAGCGTGGGTCAAATTTCTAGAAAATCCAGATTGACCTCCAAGCATGAAACTCGACCTTCAACCATCCAAAACTCATTTTTCTAGGCCAAATCCTTGGTTAATAACTCATAGAACAAGTTTGAAGAATCATTTCAAGAAATCATGGCCCAAGAGCAACCCAATTTGTGTAAAATCAACATGAACTTTATGAATATGCCATCAATTCAACATGCAAGGACCTCTTTGAATTCAAACTTTCCAAAACATAACCAAACTTAATAATTTGATGGAAAACAAGTTGAATGGCTATAATGTGAGTGAAATTGACACATGCATGGAAGAAATCTTAGAACTCCAACTCAAAACATGGAAATTTATGCATGCATGCATGGATTCCTTAGAATGACAACTCAAGTGCTATGAATTACACATGCATTTATGTATTGAGCTTCAATTCACCAATCTTAGCTTAAACCTAACACAAGTCCATTTAATTCACTAGAATTCTTACATTAATAAATCAATTCTATAATCAATAGGGTGAATGCTTACCTCAAGTTTTGAATTCCTCAATATGAAGGCTCTATTATGCAAATCCTTCTATTTCTCCTAAACCCCAAGCAAATCCCTTGTTGAATCCAACTTCCCTTCAACTCTTCCTCTCTCTCTCACGTTTGCATTAGACGAATGGAGGAGTGCAATGAAAATGTGAGCTAGTGGAGTCTAAATAGTCCATAAGTGGTAATTGATCAAAAAGTAAATAAATAGCATTAATTTAATCTAGTTTAATCATTCCCAACCGAATTTTAATTAAACCTACCTTAAAATTCTATAAATCCTAACTAGCACATAACACAAGCCGATTTCTGATTCGGACGCCGATAAGGCTTTCAATTCGCGAACCAAAATTAAAATATGAACAGATCTTTCTACGCCTAACAGATAAAAATACAACGATGCAACACACACGTAAGCATTTTAATTCAAAATTCACCTCAATTGGTAATTAGGCATAATTAATCATGGACTAATGTTAATCAGAGGTTGGGGTTATTACAAGCCTATGGTTTGGGGGTCTGGTTTTTGGTACTAACTGATTCTTATCCATTTCAGCAAAACTACAGAGTGTGTTTTGTAATATATATAAGTATATACATCTACACTATACATGTTCACGTAATAAACGAAAAAAGTGAGGATTTGAGTCACTTACAATCTTAGAGGAAGAGGGTGAAGTTCCAAGCGATGAAGATACCAGACAGGAGCACAAGCCTTGCAGATGCTGTGTTTAGGAAAATGGAGGCTCAGAGGGTAAAGAGAGAGAAGATGAATAGTGGTTTGTTTTGTTCAAAAAGTGGGATTTTTCGTATAAGGCAAAGAAAAAGCAGGACTATTCAAAAATTTCAGAGTACGAGGACGGTGTTGACAGCTGTACTTGACCAATAGTGGCCAGCCACGTGTCTATGGATAGGCAAGCGATTCAGATGTACAGCGTGACTGAAGAGACGTTTTTGACCGGACAAAAAGGTAGCTCGGTGACAATTGAGCTCGGAGGAAGGTCTATAGTTTTAGCTCGGCTGATAACAAATAATCCCAATCATGCTACGTAGATTGAATTAAGAGGCAATTGAGAGGGAGTTTTTATGAGCATTAAGGCCGAGCTAAGCCCAGGCAAAGTAATAGGCTGTGCTATAGGCCGTGGTGAAAAGGGCTTAGCAAAGTAGACCTTGCTGTTAGCTCGGTCCAAATATGGTTACAGTCACCACGGTCGGAGTGGTGATAATTAGCTCGGTCATAGTATTCGGAGCCGAGGTGTTTTAGGCTTGTTTAGGTGGACCTTGCTCTTGTCAGCCCGGTCAAAGCTTACTGTAGTTAGCTCAGTCTCAACAGACAAAACTGAGGTACAAGTAAACAAGAGCCGAGCTATGTGTTGCATGTGAAGGCACTGGATTAAGTATAACAAAGGGCTAGTGTTAGCTCGGTCATACTGTCATCCAACCAAGGTAAAACCATCTCACTTGGTTTAAGCAGTGAGGGGGGTGTTGAAAGATAAACATCATCTTTCAGGAATGTGATTCCTAGGAGGACTCTATCTTGAGGAGTAAGAGTCCTACTAGAATTGTGCCATGCAGAACCTATAAAAGCTCACAACATAACTTATGTAGAGGTAACACAACTTTGATTTACGAAATACACAGAGCTTTTGCCTATTTGTCTATTTTGCTGACTTAGTTATCGGAGAGGTATCCGGCACACACCCGCCGACTAGCTCATGTTTGTGTTTTTAGGGAATAAAACGACGACGTTTGGAGGAGCGCAAACTTGGTCAACATGATCATACGAGAAGAATTATTTCGTGCTCGTACAATAACATACGTTCTATTTTATAATAAATTTACCCTTGCAACCTTGTTGCTCACCTAACTAAACCCCAATTTCCAATCTCTTTTCATTTTCTCTTCTTCTTATTAGCATAGACAATAAATAATGAACTGTTACCTCAAAATCTCATGAAGTGGCCTATATCAGAACCATTACGATTGGACGTCGTCGCTTTTACCACCACCATTGCAATCAAACACAAAACCACCTCCACTACCATCATCACAATTAAATGCGACAGCCTGCATTACCATTATCACAATCGGACACAACCACCTCTACTGCCACCACCTTTACATTGCGATCAAATTGGGAAGCAGAATGACAATTGTAATGGAAGGAATTGGAAGATAAAATGAGGTAAGAGGTTACATTAAGGGGAAGAAGAAAGTAGAAAAGAGTTATGCTGAGGGAAAGACAGAGATAAGAGGTCAATTATGCTAAATGAATGAAGGAGGCAGAGGTAGTTTACATATGGCAAGGACATAAAGAATGGAGCGATGAATAGACGATGAGGATGAGAAGAAAAAAGGAGCAAGGTATAGAAGGAACAACGAGAAAAAAGGAATGAGACGAAATGTGTGTTGTCTTGGTTGCCAACGAGAGAAAGAATGAAAGATGACGTCTATTGTCATTAACTGACGACGATAGAAAAAAAAAAAAAGGGTGACGATGTCCACTGATAACTCTTCTTCTCTATTGTGGTTTGGTGACACTAAGAGAATAACAACTTTTTTACTAGATATTGAAGATGTAGGAGAGATTTTCTATATTTCTTATTTGAATTATGTGTTTTGTGTTCAATTTTGTTAATGACCAATAACTAGGGAGAAAATAGCGTGAGAAGAAATTGACAAGTATATAAATTAGCTCATTATATTGATATAATTAATAAAACTGACATTTGAATTTAAAAATTGCTGATAAGGTTATTTTCGTTTTTTACTTTGCAATGAAATGGGGAAAAAAATGTTATGCATTTACAATTTTGATAGAATGGAATATAATTATATTAAAATAATAAGATTTAAATATTCAAAAATGCTTTCTATCCCATTGGAGGTCGATCCCCAGTGAGGTGTCACTCCGGAATTGGTCAAAAAAAAAAAATATATATATATATATTTTTTTTTTTGGGTCTCAGTCAGTGGGGGTGCGCCACTTTACTGGGATGCGACCCCACTGGGGATATAAGACAAAACCCTTAAATATCCATGAATATTAACCAATATGAGATGTATAGATTGGGACACCGAAGCCTTTGACTCTTGTTCCTGTATATACCAAATCCGGCCAACGCACGTAAATTCAAGGGAAACGGCTTCTCGGGTTGTGCTCCACCTCACTCCCTTCTCCTACTGTGCGTGTCACCTTGTTGGAGCCCAATCACATTCACAACCCAATTATTGATTGATGCTCTCTCTCTCTCTCTCTCTCTCTCTCTTTCTGTCCCTCTCTCTCTACATGGGTTTTCTGCTCAGAATCTGATCTGGGTTTTTCCCGTCTCGATCAGTTCACTTCTCTCTCTGCTCGATTCTCTTGCTGATTGATGGAGTGCGATTGATTTTGACTAGGTTTATCCTGGCGATTTTGTTTGTTTGAAGTTTCTGAGCACACTACCAGGTTCAGATTTTCTTCTGGGTAATCTTCGTTTTCGTGGAATTTGATATAAAATGCAAGAATCGTGTGGAAAAGACTGAGATAATGTTCAATGTGCTTCTGAATTTGGTTCTCCGTTTTTATTTTGTCAGCAATGGAGTTGAAATCTTGTGTTTGTCCCAATGCTCCTAGTTATGATTTTTAAAATCTTCGTATAAACCATTTAGGTGAATTCAATCCTATTGCTGTGTTATTGCATTTTTTTTTGGATGTATTGTTAATGCATTTAAAGCACTAAATTTTCCTGTTTATTTGTTTTGTTGAGGTGGTTTGACTTTTGGTTTGTTTTTCAGAAATATTTTTAAGAAAAATTCTCCACAAATAAATTTTAAAGAGTAATCAAATTAAACAATTTTTTTTAAAAAAAATTTTAAAAATTTATTTGGTTACTTATTTTCCAAAATCACTCTTTCTTTCTCATACACATTAAATCAATCACTTTTTTTAAGCCATAATCTCTGTATGTATGGATGGTGTTCAATGTTACCAATATATTTGTTGGTTCAACCTTCTTTGTCTCAAGACCCACCAACAAAATCTCAAAAAAATCTTATTGCCGTTAGGCCCCGATTTTTGAATGCACATACTGGGTTTGAATATTTCTCAATTTTGGATTTCTGAATTACTAAATTATTATAGAAATCTGGTTTTTATATACATTTTTTTTTTTTTTGCATTTATGAATTTTTGTACGGCTGAGTAACGAATTCATGAAGTCAGTAATCTGATCCGGTCTAGTCCAATTTGGTAGGTTTGGATTGGTTTTTGAATCCATGGTTCGATTCCGAATTGAAAAATTAAAAATTCATAGTCCACAGATCGGTTCTGGATTGAACCTCACGGTTCCGGTTTGGAACCGATTCGGACCGTATACAAATAGCCTATATTTATATTATACACCCTCTACTATAGTATGTTCTCATATTCTATATAAAACTTAAATCCAAACTTAAACCCGTATAATATTTTCTTTTATTGGCTTTGTTTGTTAGTTTTTAATTTTAATTTGTAATTGTCTAAATAAATACTTATGATAGAACCAGTTTTGTTATGGTTGTTTAAATTCTAAAACAGTATGTCGCTATTATGAAAATAAATATTGTTATTGTAAAACTAATATTATATTATATTTATGTTTTTATAAAATTAAAATGTTCTATATTCTTTTTTATTATTTAATTATGCGAATCCGTAATCCTAAACCAATCTAATCCGTATTTAAATGGATTGGTTCGGATTGATTTTACGATTTAAACGGATTGAATTGGTGCCAATTTTTCAAAAACTGTAGATATCAAATTGATCTTAATTTTATCCCAATTCAGATCAATTCGGACTATACTCAACCTTAAATTTTTGTGTATAATTAATTTTTTTGTGGATGTTTATAAACATGTGCTTGTTTTCTTCCTGCAACTCAATTGTGTTGTTGCCTTCATGACAAATCAGTGCTTTGGTTGTCGTAAATATTTGGTGGATTGGGTGGTCATGCACGGGGCGTTAGCCTATTTGGGATTTTTTTTTTATTCCAAAATTAAAAAACTAGATTGCTTTAAAAATTAATTTTCAAAATGGGTCAAAATGTATTTTAGATACGTTTTCATGAACGCGTATTTACAAAATACATTTTCTGTTGAAATCCAAAAAAAAAAAAAAAAAAAAATCATTTAGAAAACATATTTTGTAAATATATTTTTTCATGAAAGCGTATTTACAAAATACGTTTTTAACAATTTTTTAAAATAATTAATAAAAAAATTGAAATCAAAGTTTTTAAAAATAATTTTAAAAAAAAATCATTAATAGAAAACTGAAATCATGTATTGTTTTTGAAAATATTTTTTTTCACAATCATGAAGGATCCTTTATTTGTCTCTGATTCTAAACTTTTTGATTATTTGAATTCTGAGATTCCTAATTTAAGTGAGAATTAGTACACAGGAGAAATCTTTGTAATAAATGGGTTACGAGTTTAATTAGGTTTACTATTGCTCAATTTTGTAGGTATATGCAGGCATAGTCTCAAATTTTGCACAGTATTACCAGTATTATGCGCTAGTGCAAATAAAGATGAAGGATACTTAACTCTAAAAGAGTTATTCTTATTATATATGAAAATATGTTATTTTAGTAACTTTTTGATTTTTTGACTAAAATATAAGGTAAAAAAGAACTAATATGTTTGGAATGATTTTTTAGTTTTTTACGAAAAGATATGCAAAAAGTAGAGAGAAAATAAAATCTTTGACTTTTGAGTATAGGTTATAGGCTTTTTAGTTATTTTAGTAACTTTTTGACTGTTAGGCTAAAACAAACACTTGCCAAATGAGGCCTGAATGAATGTATGTGGGGCTTACTATATGTATATGTTATGTTAGTGAGAGGGTAATTTATAAGTAAATTAGGCCGAGCTGGGTAAAATGGGCCGCGATAAAAAGGGCCGAGTGAAAGGACCTTGCAGTTAGCTTGGTCCAATTGTGCTTGTGGTTACCACGGTCGGTATGGTGTAATTAGCTCAGTTATACCATTCTGAGCCGAGATGATTTGAGCTTTCCTCCGGACCTTGATCTTGATTAGCTCGGTCCAGGCTTGCTATGGTTAGCTCGGTCTCAACAGGCGAAACCGAGGTAATAGCAATGAAGAGAAGAACCGAGCTAGTTAGAGCTCGGTCATTTCTGCCAGTTTAGCATGGCCATGTTAGCTCGGTCGTTTTGTCATACTACCGAGATAGAACCATCTCACTTGGTTTAAGCAGTGAGGAGGGTGTTGAAGGATAAGCATTATCTTTCAGGAATGTGATTCCTAGGAGGACTCTATATAGAGGAATAAGAGTCTTATTAGGATTGTACCACGCAGAACCTATAAAAGCTCATAACATAACCTATGGAAGAGGTAACACACAACTTTGATTCTTGAACACACAGAGCTTTTGTTTATTTGTCTATTTTGCTGACTTAGGCATCGGAGAGGTATCTGGCACACACCCGCTGGCTAGCTCACGTTTATGTTTTCAGGGAATAAAGCGACGATGTTTGGAGAAGCGCAAACTTGATCAACAGGATTATACGAGAAGATTATTTCTTGCTCGTACAATTGGCGTCGTCTGTGGGAAACTCCAGAAAGAATAAAACCTCCTGATCGAGTTTTCCTCGCTAGTTGGAAGCAATGGCGCACAATGAAGACTTGTCGCAATCAGCTATTGACGGGCAGACCTTGGAGGGGGGTGGAAGGAGCAAAGGCTTGCTTTCTATCCCTTCCATGGCGGATTTAGAACCCCAGCGACAGAACCTCTAGAGGGATGCAAGGGGGAGGCGGGCTAACAGCCTCTGTCGCTTTCAAAGTCCTGAAAGACAGAGGCCGAGGATGGACCCTCAAGTTTTGGAAGATCGTGTGAAGGAGCAGGACGAGTTGATACGAAGGATGGCGGCAGACAAGGAGTCAATAAAGCGCCTGATAAAAGGAAAAGGGGTGGCGATAGGAGAAGGGCGCAAAAGCAATACGCCCCCTCGCCACTAGGAAGATTGTGGTAGGCATACCACACCATCTAAAGTAGAGAGTAGGAGCCTTAGAACAGGCGATATGCAATCAAGGACTTCCAGGACTCGTTACTCTAGGTCTGAGAGAACGAGAACTGAGAGGTCATATACTGAGAGAAGCACCTATCGGCCTTCGCGCACGCACCAGACGTTATCTAAGCACACGGACAAAGCATCTGACTTGCAAATTGTGCTTGAAGAAAGGGTACGATGGAAGGAAGATACCAACGCACGCGACCCGCACAAAGTTTCAGTCCTTCAGCGGTTGGCCCCTCGGACGCATGGGAGCGTCGAGGTAGGAATGCCAATACCGCGCCTTGCCTACGAACCAACGGACAAAGCATTAGCAAGGTTGCAGAGCTCGCCGTTCGTTCCCGTAATTGAGAACGCACCACTACCTTCAAGCTTTCTCTAGCCCAAATTCACTACTTATGAAGGGAAGACAGACCTCTACATGCACCTAAGCCACTTTCGCCAGGTGATGGCAGTATACCGGCGGAACGAGGCTTTAATGTGCATCCTTTTCCCATCGAGCCTATGCGACCTAGGTTTAACCTAGTTCAAAAGTCTACCAGAAGGCAACATCGCTTCCTGGGCGCAATTGGCAGAGGCGTTTGTGACTAGGTTCAGAACGAATACCAAAATGCCAGTGGAGATTGATCAGCTACTCTCCATTGACATGGGCGACAAAGCGACGTTGAGATCCTACAATAGTCGTTACTGGGAAACCTTCAACCAGATTGGGGATTGCCCTACAAACCTCGCCATTGCACAATACAAACGGGGCCTGCCAGTCGGCAACAAATTGAGGGACTTAATTACTATGACGCCACCCTTCACAATAGAGGCCTTGATGGAAAGAGTGTACCAGCATATTCGGGTGGAAGAGGATGGCACCTGTGCTAAAGCAAAATCTGGTGCAACAGCAGTGTCAGATAAAATGTCTACGGTAAAAGTCAACACGGTAGAACGACCAAGCAGGAATGGGCAAGGCAGGCGGGCCAACAGAGAGGACCCAGATAAAAGGCGGTTAAGAGTTCGCACTGCCATTACCACGGTGTTTAAAAGACCGATCTACCGAATTCTCAATGAGATACGTGATGAACCTTTCGTCCGATGGCCAGCTAAGTTGGGAGAAGCACAAAAAGACTCTGATGAAGGATCCCGGTGCACCTTTCATAATGAAAAGGGACACCGCACAGAGAATTGCACGCCGTTAAGACAGCATTTGGAGGAGTTAGTGGCAGCTGGGCACCTGGACCAGTACATAGAAGAAGGGACACAACCAGCCCCCCAGAACCACGACAACCCAAACGGAATGCCGATCGACGCCCCACCTCAAGGCGTGATTAACGTAATACATGGGGTATTTGAACTTGAGTGGGTATGTGAGCTCAGGGGAATGATCAAAAAGGCTGAGCACTTAATGGAGGTATTAAGTGCACAACCTACCATAAAAAATGGAAGAACTGAGGCCACGAATGTCATATCTTTTTCAGACAGAGACTTGGCAAGGATATATTGCCCTCACAATGACGCACTGGTTGTCATCCTCTGCGTCAAGAATTTCGACATTAAGCGGACTTTGATTGACCAAGAGAGCTCATGTGAGATAATGTATTATGAAACCTTCAAGCTATTGAAACTGGTTGGCACCTGCAACATCTCCCCTGATCGGATTCAACTCAATGCCAGAGTGACCAGTTGGCAAGATAATCCTTCCAATCAGAGCAGGAAGTATGACGAAACAGGTGGAATTCTGGGTATTGAAAGTCCCTTCCACTTACAACATAATCTTGGGAAGGACATGGTTGCACACCATGCGATCGGTAGCGTCAACCTACCATCAAGTATTACGGTTCCCCAACGAAGCTGCAGTAATTGAAGAGGTCTTTGGAGACCAAATTATGTCCAAACGATTAGCCGTCACGATAAATAGCAACATGTTGCCAAAGGGTATGTACAGATGGTGGAAGAACCTGAGAGCAATAAACTGTTTGCGGATGTGGGCAAGGCAACTGAACTGAAGGCGGTGGAAGACTTGGTACAGGTAAGGATAGATGAAAAAGACCTAGAAATTTTTTTTTGCTTGGCTCGTTTTTGTCTAACACTGAGAGGATAGAGGTTGTGAAATTCTTAACCTCTAATATCGAAGTGTTTGCCTGGACACCATATGACATGCCTAGCATTGACCCAAACTTCATCTGTCACCAACTGAACGTCCACCCAACTGCCAGACCAATTATATAGCGTACTCGCAAATTAACACTCCACCATGCTGAGATTGTGGTTGAAGAAGTAGGAAACTTGCTGGAGGGAGGAGCTATTAGAGAAGTGCACTATCCTAGGTGGATCTCCAATACCGTAGTATTGCCAAAGGATAATGGAAAATGGCGTGTCTGCGTGGATTACAAAACAGTCAACAAGGCATGCCCAAAAGATAGCTTTCCCCTCCCACGAATAGACCAACTGGTAGATCTAACGGCAGGACACAACCGACTTAGCTTTCTTGATGCGTATAGAGGTTACCATCAGATTGCTATGTATGAGCCAGACTAGGAGGTCACATCTTTTACAACTCCTGAAGGATTGTATTGTTACAAGGTCATGCCCTTTGGCCTAAAGAATGCAGGGGCAACATTCCAACGGATGGTCATCAAGATGTTTGAGCCATTGTTAGGCAGAATAATGGAGGCTTACATAGACGATATGGTGGTCAAGAGCAAGGATGAGAAGGACCATCTTAGGGACCTAGATGAAATGTTCCAAATCCTGAAGAAGAACAAGTTGCACCTTAATGCATCCAAGTGTGTGTTCGGCGTAGGATCAGGCAAATTCCTAGGCTTCCTAGTGACCAACCGGGGTATAGAGGTAGACCCCTCTCAGATCAAAGCAATCTAGGATCTAGAAAGGCCTAACTCAGTAAAAGAAATACAGCATCTCACTAGCATGGCAGCTGCGCTCAACCGGTTCATAAGTCGGTCGTCAGACAGATGTCGACCATTTTTCCAAGCATTAAAGGCCAAGTTCGAGTGGGATGAAGAATGCGACCGCGCCTTAGAAAGCTTGAAAGAATATATGTCTTCTCCACCATTGCTAGTAACCCCAATACCTGGAGAAGAACTCTTTTTGTACCTGGTAGTTTCACAGCACGTAGTCAGCGCAGTGTTGGTCAAAGCAAAAGGAATCCATCACCTGCCCATCTTTTATGTTAGCAAAACATTGCTGGGCGCAGAAACCAGGTACTTACCATTGGAAAAATTGGCCTTAGCCTTGATGATGGCATCAAGGAAGTTGCCGCATTACTTCCACGCCCACACCATAATCGTCCTTCCAACTTTTCCATTAAAAAATTTGTTTGAGAGGGCGAACTTTTCTAGGCGAATTCTAAAGTGAGCAGTAGAATTGGGACAGTTTGACATCAAGTTTCAATCCAGAACCGCAATAAAAGCCCAAGCTTTGGCAGACTTCATGACAGAATTCACACCAAGAAGTCATCACATCTGCGCAGTCGACTTGACGGGTACGACCGATATATGGATGGAAAGCGCTGCAGGAAGTGCGCAACCCCTAATACAGGATGCCCAGCCATATCCCAAAATAGACCGGAGTGAAGAAAGGGAGGAAGAAGCAAACCATGTTACACCAAGAAAAGACTTATCAACAAGTAAAAACTTAGTACAATCAGATAATAAGGGGCAAACAGTAAGTATGGACTTTGAAGAAAATACCAGCAACACTTATGACCCCAAGGCATCATTTGATCCCTCCACTTGTTGGAAGCTGTTCATTAGAGAGATGTGGAAGGTCTTTGTGGATGGAGCGTCCAACAGGCATGGTGCAGGACTTGGCATAGTCCTTATCTCATCAGATGGCCTAATAGTGGAACAAGCAGTCAACCTTGGCTTCCCAGCATCAAACAACGAAGCGGAGTATGAAGCGCTTCTGGCAGGACTAAAATCAGCACTCTACATGAAGGCCACCGACCTAATGGTTTACAGTGACTCACAGCTAGTAATAAACCAAATTTCAGGCGACTACGAGGCAAATGATGAAAGGATGGCTAAGTACCAAGAGTTAGTCAGAAAAGTGATTAAGAAATTTGAAGCAGTGCGGATAGAGCAGATCGGTAGGGAAGAAAACAGTAGAGCAGACGAATTAGCAGGCTTTGCTTCGATGGCAGATACATCTATCCCATATCCGTTACTGATTGACTACTTACCAAGACCAAGCATTGAAGAACTCAAAGTAACTGAGGTATGTTGCGCCGAATTAGGCCCTTCATGGATGGATCCCATTATAATGTTCTTAAAAGACGGCATCTTACCCGAAGAGAAGAAAGAAGCCAACAAGATTAGAACAAAGTCGCAGCGATTTTGGCTCTCCCCATCAATGGCCTTGTACAAAAAATCCTTCACAGGACCTTACTTGAAATGCGTCCATCCCAGCAAGGTCGAGGCATTCTTGTTCGAGATACACAAAGGCGTATGCGGAAGCCACCAAGGGAGAAGATCATTGGCTTACAGAGCAATTTCGCAAGGATATTGGTAGCCTTACATGCAAGCAGATTCAGAGAAGTATGTCAAGAAGTGCGAAAAATGTCAGAAGTTCGCACACCAAATACATCAACCAGCAAGAGAGCTTCTACCATTCACTATCCCATGGCCTTTCGCAATGTGGGGCTTGGACATAGTAGGACCACTTCCAACGGCACCCGGCAACAGAAAGTTCTTTCTTGTAGCAACAAACTACTTCACAAAGTGGGTGGAGGCAGAAGCACTCACATTAATAAAAGATAAAGATGTGATGAAGTTCATCTGGCAGAATATCATCACTCAGTTTGGCATACCCAAGGCTCTAATATCAGACAAAGGCACTCAGTTCGATGACAAGATTTTTAGAGGCTTTTGTGAGGAATGCAAGATAGAATTCTACAACTCTACACTGGCATACCACCAAGCAAATGGCCAGGCGGAGGCATCAAACAAAGTCGTCTTACATGGATTGAAGAAAAGGCTGGAGAAAGCAAAAGGCAAGTGGGCGGATGGGCTCCCTCATGTTTTATGGGCTTATCGTACCACACCTCGGCGGTCTATTAGAGAAACACCTTTTTCCTTGGCTTATGGCATGGAAGCAGTAATCCCACTAGAAGTTGGCCTCCCCACAATTAGAAGTGAAAATTTTGATCCAGACTTAAATGGAGAAGCCATAGCATTAGAGCTCAACCTTGCAGAAGAAAGAAGAGAAAGAGCACTAGTTCACATTGCCTCATACCAACAGGAGTTATCTAGAAAATATAACAAGACAGTACATCCAAGGGAATTCAAGATTGGAGACTGGGTGCTGCGCAAAGTAATGGACAACACTCTAGTACCCGAAGATGGCAAGTTAGGGCCCAATTGGGAAGGATCTTACAAAGTGGTTGGATTAGTAGGAAAATGGGTATACCACTTGGAAGATGAAGACAGCAAGGCCATTCCCAGGCCGTGAAACACTGTCAATCTCAAACTGTTTTATTTTTAGCTTTTCTTTAAACGTATTTGTAGTTTTCCTTTTCTCAATAAAACAAGTAGTTTCTTTTCAGTATAATTGTTTTCTGCTGTAAAAACTGTTTTAGTGAGTTAGGGGCATTGAAAGCAGAGTTGGCCGAAATAACCAACTTTGTGCTTTCTTAGTCGAGATCAGGATCTAGGCTGAAGAGGTTGACTGGAAAAACTAACACTTCTCCTAAGCCAAGGATAAGGATCTAGGCTACAGGCCGTTTGGCAGGAATAACCAAACATTTCACTCTAGATTGGCAAGAATAACCAGCTTTGAGCTCTCTTTAGCTAAGATCAGGATCCAGGCTGAAGAGGTTGGCTGGAAAAACCAACACTTCTCCTAAGCCGAGAATAAGGATCTAGGCTGCAGGACGTTTGGCAGAAATAACCAAACACTTCGCTCAAGGTTGGCAGGAATAACCAATTTTGAGCTCTTTTCAACTAAGATAAGGATCAAGGCTGAAGAGTGGTTGGCTGGGATAACCAACTTTTAGTACTCTTCAGCCGAGATAAGGATGAAGGCTGAAGAGTGGTTGGCTGGAATAACCAACTTTTAATAATCTTCGGCCGAGATAAAGATCAAGGCTGAAGAGTGGTTGGCTGGAATAACCAACTTTTAGTACTCTTCAGCCGAGATAAGGATCAAGGCTGAAGAGTGGTTGGCTGGAATAACCAACTTTTAATAATCTTCGGCCTAGATAAGGATCAAGGTTGAAGAGTGGTTGGCTCGAATAACCAACTTTTAATAAACTTTGGCCGAGATAAGGATCAAGGCTAAAGAGTGGTTGGCTGGAATAACCAATTTTTAGTACTCTTCAGCCGAGATAAGGATCAAGGCTGAAGAGTAGTTGGCTGGAATAACCAACTTTTAATAATCTTCGGCCGAGATAAGGATTAAGGCTGAAGAGTGGTTGGCTGGAATAACCAACTTTTAGTACTCTTCAGCCGAGATAAGGATCAAGGCTGAACAGTGATTAGTTGAAATAACCAACTTTTAGTACTCTTCAGCCGAGATAAGAATCAAGGCTGAAGAGTGGTTGGCTGAAATAACCAACTTTTAGTACTTTTCAGCCGAGATAAGGATCAAGGCTGAAGAGTGGTTGGCTGGAATGACCAACTTTTAGTACTCTTCAGCCGAAATAAGGATCTAGGCTAAAGAGTGGTTGGCTGGAATAACAACTTTTAGTGATCTTCAGCCGAGGTAAAAACCTAGGCTGAAGAGGTTGGCAGGTATGACCAGATAGATTTCAAGGTTAAGACCGAGATAGGTATCTCGGCCAGAAAATATTATACTTCACACAAATCATAATGGAAAATAAGTGCTAGCATGGAGTAAACCGAACTTGAAGTTGAGGAAAAAAGAAAAAAAAGATTTCATTCAAGATGTAAAAAGAGTTACAAAGGAGTGGGACTTCAGCCCGGTTACACATTCTTTCTAAAAGACAAAAGTAGAAAATACAGGATCAAGTAAAAAGGTCGTCAAGATCCACATCCAAATCAACTCGAACCCCGGTTTCAGCAGGTAGCTCGGTCACATCTTCAACCAAGTCTTCCACTGGTGGCTCCACCTGAGTTGACTGACCAGCAGGATCATTGGCGATGACCGGGGTATTGTTGGGCTCTAATGCCTCTTCTTCATCCTCTTCTTGAAGAAATTTTTGCTGAATGGCAATAGCATACTCCACTATATAGCTCGGTATGAAATGAAGAGGAGGGTTGAGGAAGATCTTGGTGTCTTGGCTATGACCGAGCTGTGCCATAGCCGTTTTCTATCCACATTTGAAGAATATATCTTTCGCCGCTTCGCATTGTTGGATGTAAGTGGCCTCCTCCTCCTTGTAACCACAGTTTTTGACATCTTCCACGCTCTTCTCCAATCGAGCGATCTCAGCATTCTTTTTTCCCTCGAGCTTGGCCAGCTCACGCAGATATTTGTCCTTTAGCACGACCGCAGCCTTTTGCTTATTTGCTTCAGCCGAGCTGACAAGACCGGTCAAGCGGGCCACCTCGATATGTAGCTCGGCCATTTTGTTCTTGGCCTCTTCTAGCTCAGCCGATTTAGCATCGGCCTCTGCCACGGCCTGCCTTGTGGTTTTTCGAAGCTCCAACACGCGCTTATGAGCGACGTGGTTCTTCTGTAGGGCCTGCAAAAATAGGAACACTTTTGAGTTGAAATGAGCAAACAGATGTAGAAATTAGGGCAAGAAAAAGAAGAAACTTACTAGCACCATTGATTTTGTTGCCGAGCGAATGGCCTTCAGCTTGGTAAGGTGATCGTGGGGCTCCATATCAGTTGGAAGACATACGCTCTTGACAAGGTTAAAAGCCAGCGAATGGTCTTTTTCGGCTACCATTGAGTTGGAGTCAATGATAGCTCGGTTCTTGTAGGTGACCTTGGGCACCCACTCTGATGGGCTAGCCCGGTCTGAAGGCTCAGGTTGTGGGCTTGGTGGTATGGTTTAGGGAAGCATGGTTTCATCCTCGTCAACAAGGCGTGGCTCGGTTGTGGAAGTCCGAGTGTGCTTGCTGAGCCGAGTTGATGAAGGCTGGGCAGTTGGAAGTGCTACCACGGCCTCTTGTGTTTGGCCAGTTTGTGGTACCTCGGCTTGGTTTGTTTCGGTGATAAGCGCCCTGACAACTCTCTTTTTGGCTATCTCTTGTTCCGCTATTAATAGAATGAGGTTGATTTGTGGAATGGAAGGATCAGGTTCTGGTGATGGCTCTAAGAGGAAGTCTGTGACCCTGGTCTTCCTCCTACTGCTATATCTGTAGGTCGGTTCGAAATTAAGTAGCTGGGCCTAACCTCGTTCGTGATATCTTAGCGCGGCGCGGAGTGCGTCAACATTGGGGTAACTGTACTGTGACTTTAAAAACTCCAAATCTGCATAAGGAAAAAAGCAATGGTTAGTACGGTTCATAGCTTACAAACGAAGTAAAGAATGCACAAAACTAAGTCGAGGTAGTTATACCGGCTACTCCTTTATTCCAATTGATTTGGTAGCCCGGGATTTGGGCTTCTTGGTCTTCAAAGTTACCAGAGACCCAGAGACAGTCGTCATCGTTTACATTTTTGTCTGGGGTGTTTTTTATTATCTTTTCTCGGCGTCCTCTTATTCTTAAATAATAGACCCAGCCATTTTCGTTCTGGCCAAGTGAATACTGGCGAAATAGCTCGGCTAAACCGAGATTAAGGCCAAGCCGGCGGTTTAGCTCGGCGATGCCATTTATTATTCTGTAAGAATTTGTAGAAAGCTGGGTTGGGCAAAGATTTGTTTGTCTGAGAAATTCACAAAGAAGAGCCTGTACAGGGAATCGGAGTCCGGTTTCTACAATTGAAAGAAGGGTGAAAGGAACGAAGCCCGGCTTACCCCAGGGAGTGGTGTCTAGTTCGGCTAAACTAAGGTGAACATCATCAGGGATGTTGTAGTCCCTTCGGAACTCGGCCATAGCCCATGGGGAATTTACTAAAAATCTATATTTACCCATGTGGATTTAAATTAGGTATAAATTAGCTCGGTGTTGAGAAGGAGTGGAGTATCTCGGTCGAAGCATTGAAAGGAGTGCCTGGGCAACCTAAGTCAGTCTGCAAAATGAAAAGGAAAAGTGTTAAGCACAGATCATTGGACTGTGCTAAGTACAAAGGCAAAAATAAGTATAAGCCTAGCTCGGTTATAAGGAGAACCATCTATTTTTAGTTTGGTTGATATAGAGGACTTTAGCTCGGCTAAATAAAACTAAAGGTTTGGCACGTAATTTTAGTTCGGTCAGTAGAAGATATTATCTAGTTTGGCATGAAGTTTCAGTTTGGTTATTGAAGCAGTTATCTAGTTTGGCTGGCTGCGTACCTAAAGAATTCCCTAGTTCAGTTGTACATAAGCCTAGAGTTGCCTAAACAGGTTTTTAGCTCGGTTACACCACGATTCTGGATTCAAACTTTGTATTTTTTTCCAAAGGGTGTGTTCTTAAGCACGAACTTGTGGATTGGGGGTTTGGTTTATTGGTACTATCTGTTCTTGCCCATTTAATCAAAACTACAGAGCATGTTTTGCAGAATATATGAGTATATGCGTCTATACTACATATATTCATGAAATGAACAGAAAAAAATAAAGGATCTGAGTCACTTATAGTTTTGGAAAAAGAGGGTAAGGCCCCAGACGATGAAGATGCCAGACGAGAGCACGAGCTTTGCAGGAATAGTGTTGAGGAAAAATGGAGGCTCAGAGAGAGAGAGAGAGAGAGAGAGAGGAGATGAATAGTGGAAATGGTTGGTTCAAAACTTTTGTATAAAGTAGAGTGAAAAGGCGGGACTGTTCAAATTTTTCAGAGTACGATCCTCGTTTGGCAACTATCTTTTTTAGCCAAAAAGTCAAAAAGTTACTAAATTAGTCAAAAAGCCAACAACCCATATCAAAAAGTCAAAGATTCTCTTTTCTCTCTACTTTTTGCACATCTTTTCGTAAAAAGCCAAAAAATTATCCCAAACATACTAGTTTTTTTGGTGACTATTTTAGCCAAATAGCCAAAAAGTTACTAAATTAGCCTGTTCCCAAACGAGGCCGAAGACTGTGTGACAGCTACGCTGGGCCAATGAGAGTTTGCCACGTGTCCATGGAATGGGAAGAGATTTAGTTACAGCGATTGAAAAGACGTTTTGACTGGACAGATTAGTAGCTCGGTGTGAATTTAGCCCGGTTGAAAGGCAGAAGTTTTTAGCTCGGCTGGTAACGGGTAATCCCAATCATGCTGCGCAGATGGAATTAAGAGGCAATTGAGAGGGTAATTTATAAGTAAATTGGGCTGACCTGGGTAAAATGGGCCGCGGTAAAAAGGGCCGAGTGAAAGGACCTTACAGTTAGCTCGGTCCAATTGTGCTTGTGGTTACCACGGTCAGTATCGTGTAATTAGCTCGATCATACCATTCTAAGCCGAGATGATTTGAGCTTTCCTCCGGACCTTGATCTTGATTAGCTCGGTCCAGGCTTGCTATGGTTAGCTTGATCTCAACAGGATAAGCATGCGGAACCTATAAAAGCTCACAACATAACCTATGGAAGAGGTAACACACAACTTTGATTCTCGAACACATAGAGCTTTTGTCTATTTGTCTATTTTGCTGACTTAGGCATCGGAGAGGTATTGAGTAAGGCCGAAATGTACATTATTGAGGCTGTTAATTCGGAGAGGTATCTGGCGCACACCTGCCGGCTAGCTCACGTTTGTGTTTTCCGGGAGTAAAGTGACGACGTTTGGAGAAATGCAAACTTGATCAACAGGATTATACGAGAAGATTTTTTCTTGCTCGTACAGTTAGAATATATCCAAAAGAAAATATTTAAATAAAATCATTATATTGTGCTTCTTAACCAATATATATATAATCTTTTACTGAAAATTAATATAAAAAAAAAAATTGTTACATTTTAAAAAACTTGTATTGAAAGCAATGGTAATAAAATGCTAAAGTGTTTAAATAAAAATTTTAAGTTGAAAAACATACTAACAAAATATATGTTCCAAACTTGTTTCTATTTTAAACGATAATAAAATGCTGAAAGTGTTAAAAAAATAATTTAAAAACACACTTTCAATAAGGGATAGCAATTTGAACCCGACCCGACGGGGGTTTGGATCGCCCCCCCCGATAAATAAGGTTTTCCTCTAAAATTATTCCCCATAGGACTGGGGCTGGTATTAAAAAATACATCTCCAATGATTTTTGAGCTAGGGACGGTGATAGGTTCCCTCGATCCCGGCCCAAAATTTCCCCAAACCATCCCCGTTACCCCGTATATATATATATATATATATATATGCATGTGTTTAGGGTTTATCTATCTCAGTCAGATTCTTTCTCTCTCTGTCTCTCTCTCTCTTTCTCTTTCTCTTTATCTCTCTCTCTCTCGTTCTTCTCCTCTCTCTCTACTCTATGAAACTGTCTCTTTCTCTCTCGTCCTTGCACCGTCACCGACACCAACACCACTATTTTTCTCTCCCTCTCTCTCTCTTTTTCATACCTCGTTTGCTGCCTCGTCTCCGCTGCCTCATGATGTCTTCGGTGACTTTATCTCTAGATCTAGAAGATCTGAAGATCGTCTCCAGTGTCCTTCCACCATCGCTGACACCACCACCTCTCTCTATCTCTCTCTTTTTCTGTCACTGTTCTTCTCTCTCTCTCTCTCTCTTACTCTCTTACTCTCTTACTCTCTCTCCGTATGTGTGTTCCATTTTTAGATTGAACCAGATCATGAAGAGCTTGACAACCTGAGCAAACAAAGATAAGATGATAATGATCTCTGACCTGGGGCGCAAATCTAAGATAGTGGCGGCGATGGTATCTTCATCGCCATCGTGGTCGGCTTCGTCCTTGAAGAAATGAGTGTGTGTGATTGGATCAACTCAATTTTTTTTTGTTAAGGTTTGTGTGATTGAATTTGATCTCTGTGTGTGATTGGATTTGATCTGTGTTCTATTTTCAGCTCTAAATTTATTTTTTTATTAGGGTTTTCTTAGATTTGATAGATACATATATGTGTGTGTGTGTAATGAACAAACATACTAAATTGTTGAGTTGTTGATGATTGTTGAGTTGAGTTGTTGAGTTATCTATTTTTTTTTTTTGGTTAAGTTGCTGATGATTGAGGCTTTTTTGGAGATTTTTCAGATCTAAATTTTCAAAGTGGAGTTGTTGTTGTTGATGATTGTCAGGGATTTTTCGAGGTCGGGAAAACCCGATCCCTGTTAGGGGGCGGGGGCGGGGGGGTGATGGGTTCTCCGCTAGGAATCGGGGGCGAAGACGGGGATATTTTGACCTTTGGGGACAAGGAGTGCAATCTCTGGCCCCGGCCCGGCCTGTTGCCATTCCTACTTTCAATATGGAATGGACAAAACCTTCTTATGTTGAAGGTGTGTTTTGGCAGCACGATTTCTATTTTAAATAAAAAAATTTGTGACAAAAGCAATGGTAATAAAATGATATGTTTTCAATACAAAAATAAATAAATAAATAAATAAAATAAAATAAAACTTGTTCTATTTTTTTGTTCTATTTTTTTTTTTAAATGCAAAGCATTAAAAGAAATTAAGTTGAAAGCACGTTTTCAATATTAAAAAAAATTATGTTGAAAGAGAGATGAACAATGGAGAGTGAGAGTCAGACAAAAAAAAATGTGTATAATGGTAATAAGATGCAACGCACAAAAAAAAAAAAAAAAAAAAAACGAAGGCCTGTTTTTAACATTAAAAAAAAAATATGTTAAAAAAACACGTTTTTTATTTTTTTAAAAAATTATATTGCAATCATATGTCGTAAAAAAAAAAAAAAAAAAAAAAAACTTAATTACAAAATAAAATTTCATTAATTATTTGAAAAAATAATTGTATTTATGAAATATGTTTACTATTTCAACTACTTTCTATTAATTATTTTAAAAAATTATGACGAAAACGTATTTACAAAAATACAACACTATTAAATATTTAAAAATTAAATGAAAGTGTATTTACGAAATACGTTTTCTATTTCAACACGCTTTCTATAAAAAAAATTATTTTAAAAAATAAATTACAATGTTTTCTATTTTTTCCTACTAATTATTTTTAAAAAATGTAAAATACATTTTTAGTTTCAACAGACTTTCTATTAATTATTTTTTTAAAAAGAATTTATGATGAAAACTGTCACGACCCAAACCCGCCCCTATGGATTTAGCATCAGTAACGGCAAGAATCCGAGATTCAAGGCACGCTTATGATAAGACAAGTAAAAGCAGTACAGGGGTATGGCGGAAGCCAATACAGTAAATAAATAATGTCCAATGAGCTGTGACAGTCTGTATGCAAAAAGACTTTTCATACATATATATAGCCAGTGACAAACAGTGTGCATAATATTTACAATCATTCAGAACAGGGACCAAATCCCTATTAAACAGTACAGTGCAGTGCTATTAGTCTATATAGTTATACAAAACAGACACAAAAACAGATGGGGGAAATAAAAACGCCCCTAAGCCATAACTTGACAGGCTCGGAACCTCGCATTGAGGCACAGTAGTTGGCTTGACAAAAGGGGAGTCTAACCTACGCTCCTAACTCCGGTCTGCTGCCTGAACACCTAAATATATATATATATATATAAACAGTGAGGCTAAACCCAGTGAATAACATAATGCGTAAAGAGGTTAAGAATGAATGTTCTTCAGTAATGAAAACAGTTCGTTAATTCAGTATAACAGTCATATGTGGTACATCCATTAGCATTGCGATAAGAAATGAGGTCTTAAAAGACCGAGCGATAAATGATGGCCATCAATCGATAACAAGAGTTGCTAAGGATGCCTGTCTGATTCGAGAATATAGGGCGTACATTCATTGATTAACGATGGCATTGAAGCGATGCAGTTCAATTGTTCGGAAGATAATCATTTTGAACATATCTTTACACATTGTTACTCACGAGTTACGGGCTCTGATAGCTAGGGCACGCGTCTCGATGCCAACCCTACGATTAACAGATCGAACACACACTAAGCTACACAGTTAGAAAAGATAATAACTTAATCCCTAATTGCCTCGGTGTGTTCTACATCTATATCCTCATTAAGATGCCTTAAACTAAGCGTAAGAACGCCTACGATGAAATGAGGATGCAAAGATGCACCTAGAAAACAGTTTCAGAATTTTCAGAAAAACAGAGTCCTGCTCGAGTGTCGCTTTCCCCACTCGAGCGGATATGCAGACAAAGGTTCCCGCTCGAGCGTCACTTCTCACGCTCGAGCGTACTGCAAAACAGTCAAAAGTACTGGATGCTCGAAAATTACGCTCGATGGATGCTCGATAGCCGCTCGAGCGTAAGACACAAGGTCTCGCTCGAGCGTCAATTCTTCCGCTCGAGCGGACCTCAAAACAGTGCAAAGTACTGGGAGCACGAATTTCCCGCTCGAGCGGGAGTCCAAAATCTGGAATTTCCAGATTTGAACTTCCAAGCTCAAATCAAATTTAAATGCACAAAATTCGATCCTCTTAGGCCAAATTTCTGGAAAACACTTGTAAATACATGGAATAACATGATTCAAAGCTCAATTTGTAAAATCAATACCCAAGGGTAACTCAATTAAATCCAAATTTCAAACCAATTTTCATGGACATGAAGAACATGGTACATGCATGAATTTAAACCATTTTAAAGCTTCAATGCTTGTTCAAATGAGCTCAAATCTCGCAAAAACATAATGACAACATGAACTATAACAATATTATGAACATGCATGTAAGGAATTATGAACTTACAACCTCAAAACCCAAGAATGGTGACATACATGCAACAATTAAGTTACAATTCAACATTTTGAGCCATAAATTGGCTCTAGTCTACAACTTTGCTCTAAATCATGCAAGAATCAAGTTAAACACAAGAATGAGGAGATGAATTTCTACCTTAAGTCTTGAATTTAAGGTATGGAGGTTCTATTTTTGCAATCTTCCTACAATTTCCCAAGTCTCCAAGCAAAATGAGATGAAATCAAGCTCTCTCTCTCCTATCTCCCTCTCTAGTCGGCTAGAACAAGGAGTATGGCTGATGAAATGTGTATGCATGAGTATAATGAGGCTCAAAGATGATCCAAGTAGTGGGCCACTCAATGGCACTATGGTAAATAAGTTAAACTCTTGCTAATTTATTTAATTTAATCTAATTTAATCATACCAAATCTTATTTTAATTAAATATGCTATAAAATCACATAAATTATGATGATCCTAAAACATCAATCAATTTTTGGTTCGGCTGCCGATAATGCCTTCAATTTGCAGTTTAACATAAAAACATGAACAGATAATCAAACAAGCAATGGATAGAAATGCAATATGACAGATATACTTAATTAATTCAGTTTCAGATTCCATTCAGTCAGTCTAGTATTTCAATCAATTCAATTACCTATCATAATTAGTCTCAATCTACAGTAATCAGTAATTAATCGGCAAGCAGTGGTGAGGGTTGTTACAAAAACTTATTTTGCAAAAATTATGATGAAAATGTATTTACAAAATACTTTTTCAATGTTTTATTTTTGAAAAAAAAAATTATGATTTCAGTTTTTTATTAAGGGTGAATTACACTAACGGTCCCTATAGTTTGAGACTTGTGTTATTTTGGTCCCTGACTTTTCAATTGTGACACATTTGACCCTAAATTTTTAATCTTGTTCCAAATAAGGACAATTGAATATACTATTGGATTTTTCAAGAGCAAAATTATCAATTTGATAAAATATAAATTAATTTGACAAAAATAAATGTTAAAAAATTATTTTTGAATTTTTAAAAGTTAATTCTACCTACTAAAGATAAAATTATATAAAATTGATAAATCTTTAGACATTTATTTATTTTTTTTACCAAATTAATTTTTATTATGTATTTGGATGATGATCATGTAAAATTAATTTTTAAAAATTAATCATGTAATTTTTATTAATTTTTATCAATTTTACGTAATTTTATTTTTGGTGGATAGAAATAATTTTAAAATGTTTTTTTGACATTTATTTTTTTGTCAAATTAGTTTATATTTTTTCAAATTGACGATTTTGCTCTTAAAATTAAGCAATGATATGTTAATTGTTCTTATTTGGAACAAGATTCAAAATTCAGGGTCAAATGTGTCACAATTGAAAAGTCACGGACTAAAGTGACATAAGCCATAAACTATAGGGACTATTAATGTAATTTGCCCTTTTATTAATTATTTAAAAAAAATTATGATGAAAACTTATTTTTAAATACGTTTTCACAAATTATTATGAAAATTTATTTACAAAATACATTTTCAGCTTTTTATTTATAAATATATATATATATATATATATTATGATTTCCATTTTTTATTAATTATTTTATAAAAAAATGTTAAAAATATATTTTGTAAATACACATTCTAATTAAGAAAATGTATTTACAAAATAAACTTTCTAAATGAATTTTTTTTTTTATAACAGAAAACGTATTTATAAAATACGTTTTGACTTATTCTGAGAATTAATTTTTAAATTAGCTTAATTTTTTAACTTTGGTTAAAAAAAATTCAAATAGGTTAAAGCCTTGGTTATGACCCTGGCAAGGGAGGCCTACTGTGTCGAGGTGGTAATAGGCAAAGGAGGGTAAAATAAGAAATATAATACAGTTAATTGATGACCTTAAGAAAGTCAGCTATTGTTATTAATAGTCAATTAACATAAGGGTGTATTTGAAATTTAAAAGCAAATCAAAGGAGAAGTCAGTGTTATTTTTAAAACTTCAAGTGAGGTCTTTATAAATGTCAGGAACTTCAAGGTATACTACAAGAAAATAGGGCAAATAACATGGAGATTTTTGTGACGGGGTAACTGCCGTCGCAAAAAACCATCCTTAACAAAGTCAGCTATTGTTATTGACAATCAATTAACATAAGGGTGTATTTGAAATTTAAAAGCAAATCAAAGGAGAAGTCAGTGTTATTTTTAAAACTTCAAGTGAGGTCTTTATAAATGTCAGGAACTTCAAGGTACATTACAAGAAAACAGGGCAAATAACACGGAGATTTTTGCGACGTGGTAACTGCCTGCGACGCAATATAGTTGCCGTCACAAAAAAAAAATCTTTTGCGACGGCGTGTATCTGCTGTCGAGAAAAATGACCTTTTGCTACGGGGCTGACCTTCGTCGCTAATGATTGTAAAAGAAAAATGCAGAAATATTTGCGACGCACGGTATACTGTCGCAAAAAATATTATTTTGCAACGGTAAGAAGTTATTGTCACAAATGGTGAACCATTTGTGACGGCAAAAGCCCATCGCAAACAAATATGGGTAAAACGACGTCGTTTTTATTGGTTAATTATGTATCATTTGCGACAGTTGAAATATGCCGTCGCAAAAAAATAAATATTTGGTGTCCCGCTCATTTCTATCCCATTCGTGGTCATGTGTCCCAAAGTCCCTAAAGTCCCCAAAATCCTCAAAATCAAAATCCATCTGAAACCAAAGTCCCTAAAATCACCAAACCAAAATCCTCAAAATCCTTACTCACATTCAGCATTGTCGGAGTGAAGGAGGGTGAGCAGCGGCCTTATTTGGAGTGGCGAAAGCAGTGATGTGAGCGATGAGTTCTGAAGGTGAGCAGCGGCCTTTGCGATTGAGTTTCATGCTCCAGATCTCACTCCACTCTCAACTCCCTTGACCTGAATCTCGATATAAAATGCCCAAGTTGGAAGCTTAAGGGACACCTCTCCACAGGACTAAAGGTAAGAGAGAACAAAATTGTTCCAAACACTCTATACTTACATTGCGTTTTTTCCCTCCAATTTCTCTTCCTAAATTCCTAATTTACATGATTAATTTTTGTTAAAATCCAGTAATTTTGTAAATGCATCAGTGATTTACATGATTGCATCAATAATTTACATGATTAATTCCTAATCAAGGTTTCCCGTTTTTTTTTTTTATAAATATATTTTAAATGTGAATTGTCACAGATTTAAGGTTCCAGTAATATATTTTTTTTTTTGGTTAAAATCCATCAAATTTGTCACAGATTTAATTTTTATAAATGCTCATGTGAATTGGGTTTCTGTGCTTTTTTTTTTTAATATAAAACTTTGTCCCAATTTTGGTTTCCAATTTAGGGTTTCTTGACCACTTTGTCTATTAATGTTCTTGATAGATCATTTTACTCGTAGTGGAAAAGTGGTTTTGAGGTTAACAGATTTGTGGGTTTTTTTGGGTGCCAGTTTTACTGTTAACGTAAAAGAAGATAATCAGACATCTGGGTAAGGTCTGTGCAAAAATGATGATAAAATAAAATATGCGTAAGGGTTAGATCTGTTGAATCTGATTCTCAAACTTGTAATTTGTTAAATAAATTGTTGTGAGTTACAGATCTGGGATTTCTTGGTTTTTATGTTCTAAATTTACTGAATTTTGTTGTTTTTTTCAACATCAGGATGTGGTGAATGGAGTTTTGAGCTGCTGTAGGTTTATAGACAACTCAAATTCTTGGATCAAGATTATGTAAGTCTTTTTTTTCTTGGATCAATTCTGGTTGTATTCTTTTTTCACGTAGCTATAAATTTTGCGGTGAAATTGTGAATTTTAATGGCTTTTTGCATCACTAACTATAACTATTTTGATGAATTGGTTTATTCAAATTAAACTGGAAAGTGTTACTTGTTGCTTTGGTTCTCTTTAACTTATATAAATATCTTTATATCTTTATTTATAAAAGTACAAAAGGTATTACTTGTTCTTATTGATGCAGGCTTATGAATTTGTCAATTGGGCTTATGAAAATGATATATATATATATATTAATTTTGAAAAAATATTTAAAAAAGAAATACTATATGGGTTTCAAGAGAGAGATACATAAGTTTACGATTAATCTAGGTTTGTCTATGGTCATTTAATGAAAAAGTTTTACTTTATTTCTTAACATTAATTAGTCTGTTATGAATCTAGACTTATCTGAAAGATAGAAATGCCTGTGATGAGCCTTAGATGTAGATGCAAACCTTATGTCAGATATGAAGTTTTTGTAGTGTGTTAGATAGATATCAATGGTTTTTCTCATCATATCCAGTTTGTTTTTGTTTTTTCTGTTTTTGTTCCTGTAGTATGCTTTGAAACTTAAAAATATATCATAAAAGGCTAATAATACCCAGGCAATTTATGTTTTGAAATGCATGTTCTGAACATGATACATTTTTGTTGAATCTATTCTTATTCTAATTCTAATACTCTAGATTTAGGGATCCAGAAATTTCCCCCCTATTTATTTCCTTAGGTTTATCCTTTTTCATGGAGTTGAAAAAGTTGCATTAGAGAGCATGGAAGGAGATCACATTCGTATCTTTTACTAAAATGAGGTTAATCTGGGGTTTACTAAAGTTGGATCTTTACATGACTCTGCTTTGTTTGAACCTATTTAGAAAAAGGGTTGTTTCATTTTTATAGTTCTTTATAGTTTATTAAAATCGGAAAGTAAAACCCTAATAATATTTGAAAATTGGAATCCCTAATAAAATAAGAAACCAAATGTTAATAAAACTCCAAATTAAACTATAATTAAAAAGAAAATAAATAAAATACTAAAGACTTATATTAAATAAAAACATTGGTTGCTGTTGGATTACATTAAATAAAAACAATAAATAGATTAATGGAAGTTACGTGAACAATCCACAATTATAACATTGGTTGCTGTTGGATTACATTATTGAAGACAACTCTCTCTCTCTCTCTCTCTCTCTCTCTCTCTCTCTCTCTCTCTCTCACACACACACACAAAAGCGATAGCATACAAATGAAATAGTTCACCAAACGCTACGGTTCATTGTTGGGATAAAAAACATTTGACACTGTGAATACACTTGTTATATCTTCCAATTAAAACATTTTCAGGAGAAATTAGTGACTTTGGGGCGTCAACACCTCGAATTCTAAGTACCGAGGAGATATTAGTTTGTCTAAACCAAAATCTGATTCTAACTCCCAAACCGGAAATCCGATTCGAGTCTGGTCTTGTCCCACAAGTCTCTTGTGCCTAGGCGGTCGTGTGTCCCAAGTTTCGTCCTAATCCAAGCGGTTTGGTGACTTTGGTGTGTCAACACCCCAATCTCTAAGTTTCTTACGGAACTAGTTTGTCTAGACCGAAATTCGGCTCTAACTCCCAAACCGAGAACCCGATTTGAGTCTTGTCTTCTCCCACAAGTCTCTCGTATCAAGGTAGTCGTATGTGCCAAGTTTCGTGTTAATCCAACGCCATTTGGTGACTTTGGGGCGTCAACACCTCAAATTCTAAGTTTGTTAAGAAACTAGTTTGCCTAGACCGAAATCTGGCTCTAACTCCCAAATTGGGAACCCGATTCGAGTCCCATCTTCTCCCACAAGTCTCTCGTACCAAGGCGGTCGTGTGTGTCAAGTTTCGTGCTAATCCGACGCCATTTGGTGACTTTGGGGCATCAACACCTCAAATTCTAAGTTTGTTAAGAAACCAGTTTGCCTAGACCGAAATCCGACTCTAACTCCCAAATCGGAAACCCGATTCGAGTCTCATCTTCTCCTACAAGTCTCTCGTGCCAAGGCGGTCTTGTGTGTCAAGTTTCGTGCTAATCTGAAGCCGATTGGTGATTTTGGGGCGTCAACATCTCGAATTCTAAGTTTCTTAAGAAACTAGTTTATCTAGAGTGAAATCCGGCTCTAACTCTCAACCTGTGAACCCAATTCTAGACTAATGTTTTAAGACAATTTGTTAGTTTGTTTGTTTGATGTTTTTTTCAAATGAATCATGTTTTGTAGTTATTTGATGTTTAATTTTTGTAGATGTATGCAGAAGAGATATTTAAGGGAAGAATAGAGGATGGATAAAAGTTGGGTTGACTTGCCAAATAGGATGTCGAGGGAATACATTAATGTGATTGATCAATTCCTTGTGTTTGCCTACACCAATAGGATTGAAGGTTCGATGATTAGTTGTCCATGTAGGAATTGTGAGAATCGATATCATCTTGTACGAGAGGGTGTACGGGAGCATCTGATTTTGAATGGTCTTTTTAAAAAGTACAAACATTGGATTAATCATGGGAAATCTTACGTATCTATACATGGTAATCGAGAGAATGAAACATTGGCTAATTTAGACATTGGGGATGATATGGTTGGAATGATACAAAGGGTTATAGGAAATCCACATGTCAGTACAAGTGTTGAGGGTAATGAACCACTTCTTGTATGAGAGGGTGTGCGGGCGCCTGATCCCCATACATCTGAACCCCAACTCAGTCCAAATGTAGAGACTGCAAAGTATTTCAAACTTCTTGAAGATGCACAAAGTAAACTGTATCCGGGTTGTCAGAGGTTCACATCTTTGTCATTCATTGTTTGACTTCTACATCTGAAGGTGCTTAATCAGTGGACAGACAAGTTTGTTGACATGTTGCTTAAGTCATTGAATGAGGCGTTCCTGGTAGGTGTGAAACTCCCGAACTCATATTATAAAGCTCAAAAGGTCACAATAGATTTGGGCTTTACGTATGAGACGTGGGATGCATGTCCCAACAGTTTCATGTTGTTTCGAAACGAGGACGCCAATCTTTATAAATGTGACATATGCAACAATTCTAGATGGAAATCAAATAGTGATGGTGGTTCAAATGGTCCTAACAAATGTGGCAAATGAATAGCTGCAAAATAGATGAGGTATTTTCCTTTAAAGCCAATGTTACAGAGGTTGTTTATGTCATCCAAGACAGCCAAGTTAATGAGATGGCATGCAGAGGAATGAATTGATGATGGTGTCTTTAGGCATCCTGCTGACTCCCTTGCATGGAAAGATTTTGACCGTCGAAACATTGACTTTAGTAATGATTGCCGCAGTGTAAGGCTTGGCTTAGAATCTGATGGGTTTAACCCATTTAGGACGATGAACATAGTTCATAGCACTTTTGTTGTGCTTATTCCACAACTTGCCACCATGGATGTGTATAAAGCAACAATTTCTAATTTTATACAGGCTTATTGACGGCGAAAAGACCTGGTGACAAGATTGATGTGTATATACAACCATTGATTGAGGAGTTGAAAGAACTATGGAATGACGGTGTCTCCACATCTGATGCATCAACAAATCAAATGTTTCAATTGTACGTAGCTTTACTGTGGACAATTAGTGATTGTCCTGCATATGCAAACTTGTCAGGATGGAGCACTAAAGGTGAATATGCATGTCCTTGTTGCAATAAGAAAACTACATTGTGTTAGTTGAAGCATAGTAGGAAACAATCATACTTGGGTCATCGCTGATTTTTACCTAGTGGCCATAAATTTCGAAAGGATAAAATATCATTTGATGGTAGTCGGGAATTCAGATTGAAACCAAAATTGTTATGCAGGCGAGATGTTGCTACAATTAGAATGTGACGGTATTTTAACCCAATACAAGAGGGATAACCTTAAAGAGAGGCATAAGAGACAAGTTAAGAAGGAGAAAACTGGACATCGCACCCATAGCTGGAAGAAAAAGAATATCTTTTATGAACTGCCATATTGGGAGCACAAGCTAATAAGACACAACCTCGATGTGATGCATATAGAGAAGAATGTTTGTGATAATGTGTTGTGGACAATATTAGGGGTTGCGGGAAAATCAAAAGATGGTGTTAATGCTCGGCGTGATTTACAAGAAATGAATATTAGAAAACCCCTACATTTGCAGTTAAGATGGTCGAATAAAGCTTATTTACCACCAGCACAATTCATGATGACCAAGGATGAAAAAGATTTGTTCTTGAAAGTATTGAAGGAAGTTAGAGTTCCTAACGGGTATTCATCCAATATATCACGTCACATGCGGTTACATGATAGAAGTATTGAGGGTCTTAAGAGCCATGATAGTCATATTCTGATGAAACAACTAATTCCATTGGCTATTTGAAGATCGTTACCGAAGAATGTAGTTGAACCTTTGATTGAATTGAGCAATTTCTTTAGACAATTGTGTTCCAAAGTGAATCGTGCGACGGATTTGCAATATATTCAAGATCGTATCGCCGTAACACTTTGTCATCTAGAAAAAATATTTCCTCTGACTTTTTTGATATAATCGAGCACTTGCCTATACATTTAGCTGACGAAGCATTATTGGGTGGAGTAATTCAGTTTCGATCGATGTATCCAATTGAGAAGTATCTTCTTAGTTTGAAGCAATTAAGAGGTATCTTCATCAATTTCTTAATTTACTTTGTCTTTATAATTGTATTAGTTCAATTAATGTCATATTATAGTTGATTGAAAACCATTCTCTATGTTTCTAATGTCAATTAATGTGACGACACTTGCAAATTATTATGGCAAGGAAGAGAAAGCCTAATCATCCCCTACGCATGATGTCCGATGTGGTACATAAGAGGACATCAGTGGCACCACCATCAGAAGAGGCATCACATCGATCACCATCAGAGGGGCCAATAGTGCCACCACTATCTGACCAGCCACTATAGCGACCACCATTAGTGGCACCACCATTAGAGGAGGCATCACAGCGAGCACCATCAGAGGGGCCATTAGTGCCATCGCATCGACCACCATCAGTGGCACCACAGCAGCTATCATCCTGACTAGAGTCATCATCTTATGAGCCATCTGCAGGTATATAAATTTGCTTTGATTTGTATGAAAATTATTTAAATATACATTTATTTATTCTCATTATATATAACTTGTTTATTCTCTTTGTATTTTCCAAACTCTTCCACTTCATCACAGCCCACCTCAGGTATAAGAATTCGATTTGTATTGACATTATTTTAATTTGCATTTGTTTATTTGTGATGCATATTTTTTTATTCTTATTGTATCTCGCAGGTCATGTTAGTTTTTCATCAACCTTGACTAGACGTAGTAGAGGATGTGCCAAGGGCATTAGGGAGTGGGGTACTAGTACAAAGTTGGACATACAGTTTGATGAAAATTACTGTCCAATAGGGGATAACGTGTCTAAGTTAACTACTCAACTTGGCATTATTGTGCGGAATAGTAACATTGTTCCTCTTACTTTTCTTGACTGGAATACTGTGCCTGATGATATTCTTGATGCTATGTGGAAGGATGTGAAGGTAAAAGTATATTTTTGTCCAAAAATTCAAATTCCAAAATTGTGTTATTATTATTTAAATTTTGAAATTGTGTTTTATAGGACAATTTAAATATATGTCCAGAGGAGTATAAGCCAATCTGCATGAAAACCTGCAACAGCATATGGAAGGATCACAAGAATAAGATTAAGACTAAGTATTTCAAGCCTAGAAGTTCTTATCCCAATCTGAAGAATGATGTTCCTTTGCACATTGTGCCAAGCTAGCGGGAAGAACTTGTGGAGTATTGGCGTACTTCCGATGCTGAGGTATACAAATAAGTTATATGTGTGATATGTAAACATACAAATCATATTTATATACTTACATTTGTTTTGAACCTATTATAGAAAATTGCAACTAGGAATGCTAAAAATCGTGAGCTCACGACATAGCTTATACCACGGCGTACTACTTTTCGTTCGAGATATGGCATGAGATTTATATTTTATTGTTTTATTTTTGTATATAAATAAACATTGTATATTTGTAAATTATTTGTATTCTAATTTTCATATTTCTAAAAATCTAGTGACCAATAAGGAGTCTCTTGATAAGATGAATGTTTGGCTTATGACACGTAGGCGGATGACCACTGAAGTTATCCGGACCTTGATAGTTTCCAAGCATTAACATTGTATTTAAAGTTTATTTTTTATTTTTTGTGTGTCAACCATCTTAATTTCACATATACTTGTATGTCTTATTCAATGAGGATGAGTTTAATCAACTCTCCATGCTACCTAAGGATTGTTGGACTTTGAAGGCTAGGAATACCAATTTCCACGAGTTGATAGGTCATAATGGACATGGATATTGTCGCTTTATCACGGAGAACTATGCCTCAGAGAGTATTGTATAAAGATAGTGCTGGGCCATCACAGTCAACACCCCAGCCATCGACTATTGTTCAGATCACCCAGCAGGTTCGTGCGGGGCTAAGGGATGAGTTGAGGAGAAAGGCGAGGAGGAGATCTGACGAGTTCTCTACACATTTACAGCAGATGAGAGCTGAGATGATGGCCCTTGTGTCACAAGGGGCAAGTGTAGATCCCAACAGACAGGTTCGATATAAATTAAATTGTTTGATAGTTAAATTTTCACAAAACATATTTGTACATATATATAATAAAATTCGAATATGATTAACAAATTATGTATTGACTATCATAGGTTCCTGATGCATTGAATGGCCACCGAGCATTTAAGGAATCTACAGGAGATGAGAATCCATATACACCACCACCAGAACATCAGGTATAAAATGTATCTTTGCATTTTAAGCTAAGAATAACCATAAATTAACTGTACACAACCCAAAAGGATAGACGCTAGGCACGAGAAACTTGAATTCGAGGTGTTGACACCGTAAAATCACCAACGGCATCGGTTTAGCACGAAACATGGAACGCACGACCGCCTATGCACGATAGACTTGTGGGAGAAGACAGGGCTCGAATCGGGTTCCCAGTTTGGGAGTTAGAGCCGGATTTCACTCTAGGCAAACTAGTTTATTAAGAAACTTGAATTCGAGGTGTTGACGCTCCAAAATCACCAAACGGCGTCGGTTTAGCACGAAACTTGGCACACACGATCGCCTAAGCACGAGAGACTTGTGGGAGAAGACGGGACTCCAATCGAGTTCCCTGTTTGGGAGTTAGAGCTGGATTTCACTCTAGGCAAACTAGTTCATTAAGAAACTTGAATTCGAGGTGTTGGCGCCCCAAAATCACCAAACGGCGTCGGTTTAGCACGAAACTTGGCACACACGACCGCCTAGGCATGAGAGACTCTTCGAAGAAGACAGGACTCCAATCGGGTTCCCGGTTTGGGAGTTAGAGCTGGATTTCACTCTAGGTAAACTAGTTCATTAAGAAACTTGAATTCAAGGTGTTGACGCCCCAAAATCACTAAATGGCGTTAGTTTAGCACGAAACTTCACACACACAACCTCCTAGGCACGAGAGACTTGTGGGAGAAGACGGGACTCCAATCGGGTTCGGTTTGGGAGTTAGAGCGATTTCACTCTAGGCAAACTAGTTCCTTAAGAAACTTGAATTGAGGTGTTGATGTCCCAAAATCACCAAAGCGGCCAGTTAGCACGAAACTTGGCACACATGACCGCCTAGGCACGAAGACTTGTGAGAAGGCGGGACTCAATCGGGTTCGGTTTGGGAGTTAAAGCGGATTCGGTCTAGCTAAACTAGTTCCTTAGAAACTTGAATTCAAGGTATTGATGGCCCATAATCACCAATCGGCATCGATTTAGCGAGTTGGCACACAAGACCGCCTAAGCACGAGGACTTAGGAGAAGACGTGACTCAATCGGGTTCCCGATTTGGGAGTTAGAACCAAATTCGGTCTAGGCAAACTAATTCCTTAAGAAACTTGAATTCGAGGTGTTGACACCCCAAAATCACCAAGCAGCGTCGGTTTAGCACAAAACATAGCATACACAACCGCCTAAACACGAAAGAATTATGGTAGAAAACGGGACTCAATCGGGTTCTGGTTTGGGAGTTAGTGTCGGATTTCCTCTAGGCAAACTAGTTCCTTAAGAAACTTGAATTCAAAGGTGTTGGCCTTCAAAACCACCAAGCGGCGTCAGTTAGCACAAAATTACACCACGACCGCCTAGGCACGAGAGACTTGTGGGAGAAAGACGGGACTCAATCGGGTTCTCGGTTTGGGAGTTAGAGCCGGATTCGGTCTAGGCAAACTAATTCCTTAAGAAACTTGAATTGAGGTGTTGACACCCCAAATCACTGCAAGCGTCGGTTTAGCACAAAACATGGCATACACAACCGCCCCCGCACGAGAGAATTAAGGTAGAAGGCAGAGTCAATCGGGTTCTCGGTTTGGGAGTTAGAGCCGGATTTCACTCTAGGTAAACTAGTTTCTTAAGAAACTTGAATTCGAGGTGTTGACCCTCCAAAATCACCAAACAGTGTCAGATTAACACGAAACTTGGCACACATGACCGCCTAGGCACAAGAGACTTGTGGGAGAAAATGGAACTCCAATCGGGTTCCTAGTTTGGGAGTTAGAGCCGGATTTCACTCTAGGCAAACTAGTTCCTTAAGAAACATGAATTTGAGGTGTTGACGCCCCAAAATCACCAAACGGCATTGGTTTAGCACAAAACTTGGCACACACGATTGCCTAGGCACGAGAGACTTGTGGGAGAAGATAGGACTCCAATCGGGTTCCCAGTTTGGGAGTTAGAGCCAAATTTCACTCTAGGCAAACTAGTTCCTTAAGAAACTTGAAATTAAGGTGTTGACGCCTGAAAATCACCTGCAGCGTCAGATTAGCACGAAACTTGGCACACACGACCGCCTAGGCATGAGAAACTTGTGGGAGAAGACGGGACTCCAATCGGGTTCCCAGTTTGGGAGTTAGAGCCGGATTTCGGTCTAGGCAAACTAGTTCCTTGAGAAACTTGAATTTAAGGTGTTGACACCCTAAAATCACCAAACGGCGTCGGTTTAGCACGAAACTTGACACACACGACTGCCTAAGTATGAGGGACTTGTGGGACAAGACGAGACTCCAATTAGGTTCTCGGTTTGGGAGTTAGAGCCAGATTTTACTCTAGGCAAACTAGTTCCTTAAGAAGCTTGAATTCGAGGTGTTGACACCCCAAAATCACCAAACGGCGCCGGATTAGCATGAAACTTGGCACACATGACCGCCTAGGCACGAGAGACTTGTGGGAGAATACAGGACTCCAATCGGGTTCCCGGTTTTAGAGTTAGAGCCGGATTTCGATCTAGGCAAACTAGTTCCTTAAGAAATTTGAATTCGAGGTGTTGACACCCAAAATCACCAAACGGCGTCGGTTTAGTACGAAACTTGGCACACACGACCACCTAGGCACGAGAGACTTGTGGGAGAAGGCGGGACTCCAATCGGGTTCCCGGCTTGGGAGTCAAAGCCGGATTTTTGTCTAGCCAAAATTATTTATTTAATTATCTTTGTAGTTATATAGTAGTTAATTTTTTTTAATGTTTTTTTGTAATTAAAATATTTACACATAATTATATTGTCATTAATTATTTTTATTTTTTGTTTACAGATATTTTCCAAGTAGCAGTTTGCTTCTTGTGGAATGCAGGTGGGAGTTAGATTGCGACTAACTTTTATTTTTGTTACCCACGGAAGAATGATGAGGAAATTTTTTTTTTTTGATTTATATTATTTTGATTTGTGAACAACATTATGTAGTGGTATAATTTTGCTGATTTGTGTTGTTATGAATGGAAGAATATTCTTATTATGGATGAATTGTTATTTTATTTGAAATTTTTATATTATTATATAATTATCGGTTTTTTTAGTTATTTTTCATTTAATATAGGTAATTTTCATATTTTTAATATATATATATTTTTTGAGGCGGCACCACAGTCTCAAAAAACCTAAGAACAGATTTTTTGCGGCGTCAACATTGCCGTCATAAAGATATTAATAGTTGGAAAAAAAACCTTTCGCGATAGTCTTGTTTATCGTCACAAATAATATTTTGGCGACGGCATGTCTTTGTCTCAATAACTTTTAGAGGCGGCAAGTACCCGATCATAAATAATACTTTTAACAGCGACATTTTTGTCGTCATAAATATCACTTTTAGCGACAGAACACAGTTAGATCTCAAAAATCTCGATTTTTACATATTATTGCCAACAACATAATTCCGTGCATAAAAAACAACTTTGCCGTCGCAAAACAAAGCGGACGACACTTTGTCGTCATAAAAACTTTTAGCAACGCCGTTGTTGTGACCCCTTCTTTGTCTCTAAAGTCAATTGCCATCATAAAAAGTTTTTGAGGCGACATTTTGAGTATTTGAGGGCATTTTGCCATCGTAAAAACCAAAATTATTGTAGTGGTAAGGGTGTATTTGAAATTTAAAAGCAAATCAAAGGAGAAGTTAGTGTTGTTCTTAAAACTTCAAGTGAGGTCTTTATAAATGTTAGTAACTTCAAGGAAAATCAGTGTAATTTATCTCAAAAAAATAATGAAATGTCTTTGAGTTAACTAAAGGGTTTTGTGGTGAGAACCCCTCCTATTGGGTCTGTTCTGTGTAAAGGATATGGAATAAATTAAGGGTGATTCTACTTACACCACTATTGAACCTCTTTACATCCTTCATCTCATTACACCACTAAAAAAAATATAATTCGCATTACACCCCCAATATATTACTAAAACCAATCCTAAATTAACTATTTCATCTCTTTACACCACTAATTTTTGTAACATAGTACTAAACAATTTACATTATTCCAGTATTATGCTGCCGGAAAAAATAAATCTCTTCAACATTTTGTTACTATACATTTACAAAGACATTTCTTCCAAACAATGATTTTTTAATTTGTAGTGGGCTTGTTCGGTAATATAACGCTAATTAATTTGAATTACTCTAGTGCCATGTTACCGGACACTATTTTTTTTCCCAGCATTATGTTGCCGTCTAATTAGATGATAACAAGAAATTAATTTGGGCCACTTGTGAAGTGCATGTTCAGTGATATATTGTCATACAAATGGGATTACTCTAATGTCATGTTGCCAAACTACAATAGAGTTGCATAGGCTCCTGTCGCTATATATTGAAAGATTTACTGTTTCCTTGAAGCATCCATAAAAAAATTCATAAATCAAACACGCATCCATAAAATCTGTGATTGTTTGTATCCATCAATCAAATATGTTATCACAATTCGTTTTGATAATTTATAGGTAATTTTTTCTCTCTTAATAGAAATAGACATCCATAATTTTTAGAACCTATCAACCTCAATCGTTTCCCCCTTGATCTTCCTGTTGTCTCTATAATAACCACTTCTTTTACAAGCAAGTGTAAGTCTTGGTTTTCTACCATTGCCTCCCACATCTGATGTCTTTATAACAATGACAAATCCAGTATTCTTCCCAACGTCAGAAGCTCATTTAATTAATGCTTCATGACTACAAAAAATCTAAAGATAATAAATACATATATACGTCAAATTATTAATAACACTCAATACAAATTAAAAATAAGAAAAATTCGTATTCATAAAAAAAACTTAGCAAACCTAATCTGTAATGAATTCATGACTAGAGTCCACTAATATTGTAGTACTTGCGTTGTTGCAATGAGTATAAGTATAATCTTCCTAGGCAAAAATATAAAAAAATATTTAAAAAATGAAATTGAAAATACATGGTAATGAGAAGCCGAACAAATGAAGAAAATTCAATTTGGGGTTACCAGAAATGTATCTTTTATTCGGTAGTTGGTTATGATACTTATATTTTTTGTTCGGCAATGTGATGTCGGACTATTTTATTTTATTCAATTTTGAACCACTGAACGAAAGTCGAACACCAGTCCCAAAAAACGAAACAAAAACTTACCAAATAAATAAAAAAAAACTCGCCATTTCACTTTTTTGATGGTTCTTTACCACCGTTTCTTCATCCATTGCTTTCTTTAATGATCAAAATACTATGATTCTCACTTTTTGAAAAGAGATGTGTAAGAGAAAAGAAAATTAAGAAAGGAAAAAGAGGAGTAGGGATTGAAGATCAAAGGGTGTAAGGAGATAACACAATATGTTTAATTTTAGTCTTTTGTCCTTAAAGGTAATTTCACACATGGATAAAATCGAGAAAAAAAAAATTTCATATGGAGGGTATAAAGAGGTAAAATATTGGTGCAAGTAAAATCACCCTAAATTAATACTGTCAAAACCTTTCAGAATTAAAAAAATAAGATGAAAAGACAGGAATACCCTTGCATATATATGGGCAATAGCAGTTGAGCTTTTGTCTCTCTTGTTCTTTTCTTCGTTTGAAAAGCTCAAAGTTCAAAAACCTTTGATTAAAACCCTTCTTCAAAAATAGTCAATTGAAGCAAAAATTGAAGCATAATGAGAGATTTTCAAGTGCCCTTTGTTGAATGTTTTGATGTTATTGAACGATTTCATCATCTTCTATCGGTCGTTACTTTCAAATCAACCATCACAAGTCAAAGAAGCTCTCTTTCTTTTATAGTTCTCTCTCTCTGTCTCCACCAACTCCACCTCGATGGTTTTTCATCGCCTCCACCATCTCCATCATCGGTCGGCATCGCACATCTTTACCGCTTATCCTTACCGTCAACCATCACCATATTAGATTTGATGGCTATGAATTCATGTTTGAGATCAATAACTTCAGATCTAAGATAAAATGACTTCATATATGTCAAAAAAATGATAAATTGATATATTACAATGAAAAATCGAGAGTTTTTTGTTTGTTTGTTCATAGATCTAAAGTAAAAATTGACTACAATTCCTTTATCTAGTATGTACTTTGTTTTTGTAACAGTAAAATTTTACTTTGGTTAATGAAAATAAAGTTTGATTGCTGATTTGCTTAACGACAGTAAAATTTTACTTTGAATCATAATAAAATTTACTCTGATTTAGAATAAAATTTTACTCTGAAAGACACTGTAATTTTGCCTTATTTTGATATTGATAGTAAAATTTTACTGTCTATGTTAATTTTGATGATATTTTGTTTTACTTTTTTTTTTGAAGGAATTTCATAGTAACATGAATCTTGTTTGATAGATCTTGATGAAAGGATTCTAAAATACTAATTTTATTAAAAACCGAGATCTAAATCAAAAGTTATATCATTTCGAAATTTAAAAATAAAAAGGGTACATATGTTGGTACATGTTAGATATGTTTTCTGATTAGAACTCATACTAAACCTATATTGTTTATAGCGGTAACATTTTATTATTTTTGAGTAAAATTTTACTCAAAACCTTCACTTCTACTGAACAAGCTCCATTACAATTTTTTTTTACATGAAACTAAACAAGAACATTAAAAAAATATACTAAAGTGTCAAATTGAATTACAAAGCAACTCAGTGAATTGCATAGACAACCATTCAACAACACAGTAAAAATGGACTGTTATTGCAAAAATACTACATTATTTTCATCCTTTTATTACAAAATAATAATGTCTTTCATGACAATGTCTCCTTCTGAGTTTTTACATTATGACCGTACTTCTTGCATCTACCACACTATACTCATCTTATGTTCTCACCCCTAAATGGAATCATATTCTTTATTGGCCTATCGGGTAGCTTCTTACAAATTGGATGAAAGACAACAAGATCATCCACAACTATTCGTAGTCTCTATATTGACAATACCAATTGCAAGAGGAAAAAAGTCTAAAAAAGAGAACATTTTCCAATTAGTATGTATAATACACAAAAGGCTAAAAAAGTAGAACAATAAAATGTTACTATAATTAAAAATAAAATTTTACTCAAAAAATAAGTAAAATGTTACTTTGAAATTAAGTAAAATTTTACTTTGTAAGACACTGACAATAGTATCTACCTTGATCCCTATTCTTCGTTGTAGTTGATAACAATGTGCCCTTATATTTGCCATTCAGGAACGTACCATGAATAAACAATAGAAATCGGTTAAATCCTTTAATGTGCAGTTTGACACAACCTTCAACACAATGTTACAATCACCATACTTGCATAACAACATAAGAGGTGGAACCATTTTTCAAATCTGCAATCACTTGACAGTAAAAATTTATTGTCAATCAAAATAAAATTTTACTGTCACTACGAGTCCAAAAACAAATCACAGAAACACACACTACCAAAGTAAAATTTTATTGTTATTCTATCAAACAAAAACAGAACACATAATACCGAAGTAAAATTTTGCTCTCATTTTATCAAACAAAAATAGAGCACATAAAACCAGAGTAGAATTTTACTCCTAAACAAAAATAGAGCATATAGTACTAGAGTAAAATTTTATTATTTTTCTACCAAACAAAAATAGAGCACATAGTACCTGAGTAAAATTTTGCTCTAATTCTATCGAACAAAATCAAATCATACACAATAAAAATAAAAAAAAATAAAAAAACTAATCAACATACCTGATCAAACTTGAACAATAATCAAACACGTGATCGAAGCAAAACCTCTAAAACTCAATCGACACTCTCAATCTTGATGGAACTCTCAAAATTTGATACAGATTTGAAATATAAGCTCTCGTTGAAATAAATTTCGAGATTGCCGAAGAACATGTGATCAAAGCAAATTTGGTGAGATTATTGGTGGCAAATCGTCTATTGTTGATAAACGGCAAGATTGTCGACGGTGAAATCTTCAGATTTTGAGATCGTATTCACTGATTGGATTTTCAAATATATGAGATCAGCATATATATCAATCAAGTGTTCAAATAATATATATATATATATATATATATAACAAGAAAGGGTTGTTTTTGAATTCTGATGGGACTTTTGTCCCTTTGTCAAAATGTGAACTATTAGATTAATTCAATCCAACAGCTAAAAAATGTCCAAGAGACAAATTAGTTTTCAATGGTTGAGATTGTTTGTTCACATACATCCTACGGTGGATATAAATTTCTCCTTATGTTTCTTCTTCCCTTCCATCCCTCTCTCTTCAACTCTCTCTTTCTCTCTCTCTCACATTCAAAATTCAAAATTGAGTTGTCTCTCTCATCTCTCACTCTCAAAGCTCACTCTTCATCTTCAATCTCACTGGCAACGGTCACAACCTCACCCATATTAGTCACTCATTCCCTTGAAAACCTAATACATAACAGATCGGCGAGTTCGCAGATGGTGGGTTTGTTGGGTGCTCTGCTTTGCAAAGTAAAGGTAATACTCTCATATCTTTCTTAAGCAGTTTTGCAAAGTAAAGGTTATACTCTCATCTCTTTCTTCATAGATTATTGTGTGTATAGATTGATTACAAATTTTTTTTTGTTTTTTTTCTTTGAAGCCATAGAGATCATCAATTAATCACTAGTGGAATAGAAAAAGAACGATTCGCAAAATCAAACTGTGAGTATTGTTTTTCTTTAATTTTCTAGATGCATGTAGGATTTTGGCTATACTTTTATGGGTTTTGTTGATTTTTCTTATACATAATATTATCTATATATATATACACACATATATGAAGAGTTGGTTGGGTTTCACGAAACCCATTTACATTGATTTAGTAGGAATTTGTGAGACTATTATATTGAGTTACTCTATTGAATGGTTGTTGTGTCATTACTATCGTTTGGTTGTTACTAAAATGTTCGATAACCATTCTATCTTCCTTGCTTATTAAGTGTTTGATAAAATGTTTCAATGGAATTTACACACAAAAAAAAAAGAGGTAATACTCTCATCTCTTTCTAAAGCAGATTTGCAAAGTAAAGGTGTCATGACCTAAACCCGCCCCTATGGGTTTAGCATCGCAATCGGCTAGTAATCCGTGATTACCAAAGGCACCTTAACGATGATAAGTGATGTCTGAGTAAGAAATTTGGCGAAGCCAAACAGTAATAAAAAGATGTCTAATGAGCTGTGACAATCTGTATGGAAAAAGACTTTTATGAACAAGTCACATTCATAACCAAAACATATGTACATTCAGTTACACTTAACAACCAGGGTAGGGATCCAGTCCCTTCACCATAATTGTACAGTCAAGTCCAAAACATTTATTACAAAACAGAGACTAAAGGGTGGAACTGAGACACCCCAAAAACAGCCTTAGCTTGAACGGACATGGAACCTCGAAGTGAGGCACAATGGTTGGCTTGACAAAACGAGAGCTTAACTCGACGCAACTAGCTCCAGTCCGGTGCCTGGACACATACATATAAATATAAATAGTGAGCTAAAGCCCAGTGAATAACATATGCGTAAAGGGGTTAAGAATGAATGTCCTTTCATTAATTAAAAAAGTCATTTGCATCAATAAATCAGTTATTCAGTCAATGGCTTATATTTCATGCCATATCAGTCATTTAGAAATCATAACTTCATCATCGTAGTGCGTCAAATAGCAAAACAGTACAATAGGTTTTAATAGACCAAGCGATCGATAGATGGCCATCATGACGATGCTTGATAATAGTTCTAAACATTGGGCCAGAGAGATCTATGTGATGGCGATAGCGATACTTGATATGATGAGTTGCTATGGATGCCACAGTATAGTTTACAAATAGGACAAACATTCATTGATGCGATGTTATTTCAAAAAGTAATGCAATCAATCATTCTAAAATAATTGTAATTGAACGTATCTTTACAACATTGTTACTCACAGAGTACTAGGCTACAGACAGGCTAGTCAGCGGCCTCGGGAGGCAACCCTACCTGATTCTTGAGCGAACACACACACTAAGTTACACACTTGGGATTAATAACTTAGCCCCTTAACTTGACTCGGTGAGGTTCTATAACATTTTCCTCATTAAGATGCCTTAAACTTGGCCTAGGGATGCCTAGGATAGAATGAGGATGCAAAAATATACTTTAAAACACTTTTCAAATATTTGCTAAAACAAGGGTCTTGCTTTCGGCGTGGCTTTCTCGCTCGGCGGGCTTACCAAAATAGAGGGGTCGCTCGAGCGTGGACTCCCTCGCTTGAGCGGTCTGTAAAAATGCAAAAAGTGCTGGTTGTTGAAATTCTCCGCTCAATGCTCTCTCGAGTGTGAGACGCAGCTCTTCACTCGAGCATGGGTCTCATCGCTCGAGCGTGCGTCTGCGTGTACAAAAACCTGAGAACTTGCAATCTACGCTCGAACCAGCATTCCGTCGCTCAAACGGGGCTCTAAACAAAAAGATGATCGCTCGAGCGTGGAAGCCAAAATCTGGAATTTCCAGATTTGCTCTCAAAGCTCAAACAAAGAATTAAACTTATCAAAACTCAACCTTTTGGGCCAATTTTCTAGAAAACACTTGAAAACTCATACTACAACATGTTTTGAAGATCATTTTGTAAAATTAAGCCCAAATGTAAGCCAATTAAACACCAATTTCAAAGAAACTTGAAGAACAATGCAAGAACATAACATGCATGAGTTCTCATGAATTCCAATGCTCCAAAACATGATCAAATACAAGATTGAACTCAAAACTATGATGAATTCATGGACTACAACCAACATATGAACATGCATGTAAGGATTCCATGAAAAATAACTTCAAACTCTATGATATGGGCATGCATGTATGAATTCACTCTCAAAACAACACTTGAGGCTATAATTTGACTATAATCTCCAATATTTCCATGAACCATGCAAGAAATAACTTAAATTCACAATTGAGAGGATGGAATTCCTACCTTAAGTCTTGAATTTCAAGTATAGAAGCCTAATTTTGCAATCTTCTTCAATTCCTCTAATTTTCCAAGCCAAATTTCTTGTTGAACCAATTTTCTCTTATTCTCCCTCTATCTCTCGGTTTTGGTCTAAGAAATGGATAAAGAAATGATGCTTCAAATGTGATATGAATTACACTCTAAACAATGCCTCTAAAGTGGCCCACTAATGGCAAACATGTAATAAATTCAAACTATTGTAATTTAACATTATTTAATCTAATTAATCATTCCAAATCAAATTTTGATTAAACCTACCATAAAATCATATAAATTCTAATTAGCATATAATACTAATCAATTTCGATTCGTTGCCAATAAGGCCTTCAATTACAATTGAATTAAAACATGAACAGATCATTTAATGACAAACAGATAGAAATGCAATTAAAGTAACACACTCATGCAAACAGATTAAGATTTCATTCTAATCAATTATTTATCATGCTCAATCACAGTTTAACACTAATCAGAGGTGAGGGTTGTCACAAAAGGTAATACTCTCATCTCTTTCTTAATAGATTACTGTGTGTATATATATTGATTACAGATTTTTTTTTTTTCTTTGAAGCCATAGAAAATCAAACTGTGAGTATTCTTTTTCTTTAATTTTCTAGATGCATGTAGGATTTTGGGTATACTTTTATGGGTTTTGTTGATTTTTCTTATATATATATTATCTATGTATATATACACACATATACAAAGTTCGTTGGGTTCTACGAAACCCATTTACTTTGATTTAGTAGGAATTTGTGGGACTATTGTATTGAGTTACTCTATTGAATGGTTGTTTTGCCATTACTATCGTTTGGTTGTTAATAAAATGTTCGATAACTATTCGATCTTCCTTGCTTATTAAGGCTAAGTTTGGGAAGTCCCAAATAAGCCAAAAAGTTAAAAAGTTACTCAAAAAGTTAAAAAGTTAACACTATTCACCAAAAGTCAACAATTACGGCTGCACAACTCCCAATTCAAATTTTCCTCTAAAAACTAATTTTTATAATTTTTTATTACACATTTTTTCATAAAAAGTCAAAAAGTTAACCCAAACATCCATATTTTCAATCTCACTTTTTTAGTCAAAAAAGACAAAAAGTGCACTTATTTAGTCTTCCCAAACAAGGCCTAAGTGTTTGATAAAATGTTTCAATGGAATTTACATACACAAAAAAAGAAAAGAAAAGAAGAAGAAATCGATATTAAACTTCATCTAAAACATCCTTATACATAAATATAATATAATCGAAGTTGCTACTATGTGTATCCCTAATACTATGTTTGGTTGAGGGATTTGAAGAAGGATTTGGAAAAGGAAATGGAAATAGAAATGGTAAGTAAAATATGAATAAAATATACTTACATTTCACATAGTCTCATACACTTTTTCCCTTTCTAAATCTCTCCAAAAATCCCCCAACCGAATACAGCGTAAAAGGGTGCATATGGTATGTCTACAAAATAATATAATTTTTTTTTAACTGGTGCACACAAAATAAATTTGCAATTTATAATTTTACCACAAATTGACTTTAACACACACCACAAACATTGATAATTTTCATCATAAAAATTCATAACTATCTTATGATGCGCATCCTCTTTTTTTTTTCTTTTTTGCTTTTTTTTTTTTTGTTTTTTTGTTTTTTTGTGTTTTTGAGATAAATAAACAAACTTTATTGATATGATGTGCATCCTTTTAAGAGTGGACCTTATTAATTTCTTCTAATATATGAGAAATCAATACATGAAAAATCAATATTTAGCCAAGAGAATGCATTAAAAAAAAAAAATCAAAGAATAAGATTGAAACCTTAAACAAATAAATTATGGGTCAGAATTAAAAAAATGAATTACACAAAAACAAATCAAACGTGAACTTAGGCTTTTTGTACAAGAAAAGCAATTGTCAAAATTGACTTGACCTACTTTGGTCAATTAGATAGAGATAAAGTCATTCTCATTCATTTTTTTATTTTTGCAGTCTCATTTATCAGAAGTACCATGTGTATATACTTTTATGGCATTCCAAAAATATTCAATAATTTTTCAAGTATAATTTAATTATTTAATGTTACAAGTCTATTGAACGAATTAATTTTTATTTTTTTTAATTTCTTTTTCTTTTCCTTATTGTGATTTAAAATTTCTTTTCCAATTTTCGGTACTTAGATCTCAACCCAAAATTTTAGAAATTAGGATACTTTGTCAGTGCTGAATTTATCTATGAATAGAATCAGTAATTAACTTATCTTTTCTCTACAAATTTGGATACTTTGTTTTTTTTATCCCATTGTCCCCACCATCACCAACAAAGCTCTCGCTCTCTATCAAATCAAATGGGGGTTAAAGAAAAAAATTGATTTCATGTTAACACCCATTTTTATTTCATGTTAGTCAAATGGGTTGAGGATTGTTAACATTAAATGGGTTCATGTGAACATTAAGGTTAGCTTGACTGTTAACATTAAGCTGAAAATAAAATAGATGGTCATAATTTTACTTATAATTTCAAATTAGACAAAATATTTTTGGTATTTATTGAATACTTTTGTATTTACTTAAGCTTTATCTAGAACATTATTCAGTGGTGATTTGCAGAATGATGATAAGTTGTGGTGCCTGACGGATGAGAAGCGATGGGTTTTGTTTTGGGGTAATGTTCTTGTACTTTATTATTATTATTATTATTATTATTATTATTTTGAGAAGTGCTCTTACTGATTTTGGATTTGGTGCTCCTTCATTTCTAAGAGATATATTTTGTTTATGGTGATTCTTTTGGATATATTTATTTATTTTGTGTTCGTTTTTTCAATTATTTTTGGTATTGGTATATATCTAAGAATGTTTCAATTGCAGTAAGAGTGCTTCAAAGTAGAAAATCACTTCCAACTTAATTGCTTTATTTACATTTATATGAAGCTTTGTGTTTGTGGTCCTCTATATCTGAATCATTGCTTTAAATTTTCTTAATAGGTTCACATTAGAGAGCTTGAGGAAGAAGTGAAACTTTTTAACAACCTTCCGCATCTGAACATTATGGTAAGTATTTGATTTGCATTCTTACTAAAGTATTTTAATGTTTCCTTTTGTTGGTCATCCCTTAGAAAACAATTCAAATATCTTTCTATGCCTATCCATAAATTCTTCAAAAGGTAAAGTATAACTTCCAATTTCTAGTTGTAATAATAACATTCTAATGATTTGAGCAAATGCAAGTTTGTTCAAATATAAGTGGTGATCCTCTCCACTATATATAGAACTTTAAACCCAAATGAAACTCCATTTTTTCAAGGCAATTAAAATCCATTGGGGTTTCTGTTTATAATTTGTTGGGGTATTGCTTTGTTTTCACTTATAAATTCAAATGGCTTTGATCTGGTTTCCTTTGCTTATATAGAGTTATGAGCCATTATATTGGTTTTTATTTTTCTTGATAATTAATTATTTTCTTTTATCCACCAAAGTCGATAGCTATTATGGGCAGTTTGGAAGTTGATTTCAATAATTTTTGACTTCCATGATTCTTTGATTTTGAAGACCAACACATACTCTACAGAGTTGATTTGTGTTGACTCTGTCTCTGTCTCTGTCTCTGTCTCTGTCTGTCTCTCTCTCTCTCTCTCAAGATTTATATTCAATAACTTTTTTGTGGTGAGCACCCAAACTAGATTTTTAGATATATTTTTCATGTGAATGTGTTGTTATTTCATGCTTTTATTGGTATATTAGTACGGAATTTTGGGGTTTTTAGTATGTTGTTATTGCATTATTGTACAAAGAGATTTTCATTTGAACCTTTCTCACCTTTGTTTTTTTTCCCCCAATATTTAATGTACATTTATAATCTCATCATACACCACCAGTTGAGCCCATGTGTGTTTGGATTTTGTTTTAGGCTGAAGATTCATAATGGAATGATTCTACTCACTCCCACCTCTATCTCATCATACCTAAATAAAATTTTGGTTTTTTTGTTTTGTTTTTGATTGGTACAAATGTATTGAATTTCCATGGAATTCAAAACTTTACCAATGTAAGCAATTCCAAGTTGAGGCATGAGTTATAGATATAACAGGTAAATTCATGTCTTAATTTGTTTTATACTTGTAGAAGTTGAGTTGGAGTATTTATTTACTAAGATTTAAAATTCATGGCTTTTTTGTGTTAATGATTAATATTTGAAATTTTTCTAGTTAATTGGTTTTGAATTTCATAACTTAATTATTTGGATTTGTAACATCATGCTGTTCAATCTTTGATTAATCTCATTAACAAAAGTCTTCTTATTTACATAGAATCCTCTAATTAGTTGTTTAGAACTTCATCATTATTAGTTGATTTAACAGAAAAGCCTTCTATTTGTTAGCCTGCTTTCAAATTAATTTCCAACTTCTATTTTTTTATTTATTTATAGTGTAATGATTTAACAATGTTCATTGTGGAATCTAATCTCTTTTTGTTCTTGGTATTATTGATTGGTAGGTTATTGATATTGACATAAAACAGTGCATCTTTAGCTTAAATTTTATATTATTAGTTTGGCATTTGCATATGTGTGTGGTTTTGATTGATTGCTTGAATTAGATGGTTTGATTCTTGGTCTAAAGAAACTAACAAATGCATAGGAAAACAATGTGCAATATAGCTCATATCTGTGTCAGATTGATTCAATTCAATTAAATTAATAGTATTGGGTAATAGTAAAATGAATATATATACTGTCTTTTGGATATAAATAGGACAATTTCAAGATTTCATCGTAAATTTTATCATTTTTACTTGAATAATCAAATGAAATTGGGAAGTTTGAACTAAAACGTTTTGTGGACGGGGATGTTTTGTTGAGTATTGCTCATTTGGGACATTTTATTTTGTTTTTGCATGTAACCTTTGTTATCAAGGGATTTTGAATAGAGCTTCTATAAAGTTGTTAACAATTGTTGATTTACTTCCTTCCTCTCTCAGCTAAATCTTAATTTGCCTTTTAATATTTAATTTTTTAATTTTATATTGGTTTGGTTGGGTGGATTCAATTTGTGTGGAATTCAAAATAGAAAATTGTCATTTTTTTAAGTTGAATTGAAGATGTGAGAAGTTGTGGTGATGACTGAAATTTACTCTCTATCCATATGGTTTTGGAGTACTTGCCACCACTGACTGAATTTCATCATAACTTTTCTAGCATTTTCTACTACTAATTTGGTTTCATTTGTGGGTTTTTGACTAGATCACGTTTTTGATAAAAGTGTGATTATGCTAATGTCTGGCAAACCCGCCCTATAGGTTTAACACAATGTAGGCTAGTAATCGAGATTAGAAGGCACATATGATAAGAGCGATAAAAGCAGTCTGAGGGCATGATGAAAGCCAATCTGATAAATAAACAATGTCTAATGATTTGTGACGATCTGTATGCAAAAGACTTTTCATACATATATCTGACGATGACAAGCGATTGTGCACCATATTTACAATCATTGAGCGAGGACCAAATCCTATTAAGCGATGCAGTCTGATTGCTATCAGTCTATATAGTTATACAAAAGCAGCAGCGAAAGCAGATGAGGAAATAAAACGCCCCTAAGCCATAGCAGCGGGTTTGGAACCTCGCCTTGAGGCACAGTAGTTGGCTTGACAAAAGGGGAGTCTAACCTACGCTCCTAGCTCCGGTTTGGTGCCTGAACACCTACATATATATATAAATAGTGAGCTAAAGCCTAGTGAATAACATAATGCGTAAAGAGGTTAAGAATGAATGTCCTTCATAATGAAAACAGTTCGTTAATTGATTATATGATCATTGACTTGATCATATATGGTATATCCATTAGCATTGCGATCTGATGTGATGAGTCTTAAAAGGCCGAGCGGTAAATGATAGCCACCAATCGATGCTTGATGAGTGGTCCCAGCGAGGAAACCGACGAGATCTCTATGATAACGATGTGATAGTTGCTAAGGATGCCTGTCTGATTCGAGAATATAGGGCGTACATTCATTGATTAACGATGGCGATTGAAGCGATGCAGTTCAATTGTTGAAGATAATCATTTTTGAACATATCTTTACGATTGTTACTCACGAGTTCTAGGCTACTGATAGCTAGGCACGTCTCGATCGCCAACCCTATCTGATTAACAAATCGAACACACACTAAGCTACACAGTTGGGAAAGATAATAACTTAATCCCTAATTGCCTCGATGTGTTCTACATCTATATCCTCATTAAGATGCCTTAAACTAGGCTTAAGAATGCCTAAGATGAAATGAGGATGCAAAGATGCACCAAGAAAACAGTTCAGAATTTTCAGAAAAACAGAGTCCCGCTCGAGCGTCGTTTTTCCCGCTCGAGCGGACATGCAGACAAAGGTTCCCGCTCGAGCGTCACTTCTCATGCTCGAGCATACTGCAAAATAGTCAAAAGTACTAGATGCTCAAAAATTACGCTCGATGGGTGCTCGATAGCCGCTCGAGTGTAAGACCTGAGTCTCACTCGGCGTCAATTCTTACGCTCGGCGGACCTCAAAAGCAGTCTGAAAATCTTGGGAGCACGCAATTTCCCACTCGGCGCTTCCACCTGCTCGGCGAGTCCAAAATCTGGATTTTCTAGATTTGAACTTCCAAGCTCAAATCAAGTTTAAATGCACAAAATTCGATCCTCTTGGGCCAAATTTCTGGAAAACACTTGTAAATACATGGAATAACATGATTCAAAGCTCAATTTGTAAAATCAATGCCAAAGGGTAACTCAATTAAATCCAAATTTCAAACCAATTTTCATGGACATGAAGAACATGGTACATGCATGAATTTAAACCATTTTAAAGCTTCAATGCTTGTTCAAATGAGTTCAAATCTCGTAAAAACATGATGACAACATGAACTATAACAATATTATGAACATGCATGTAAGGAATTATGAATTTACAACCTCAAAACCCAAGAATGGTGACATGTATGCAACAATTAAGTTACAATTCAACATTTTGAGCCATAAATTGGCTCTAGTCTACAACTTTGCTCTAAATCATGCAAGAATCAAGTTAAACACAAGAATGAGGAGATGAATTTCTACCTTAAGTCTTGAATTTAAGGTATGGAGGTTCTATTCTTGCAATCTTCCTACAATTTCCCAAGTCTCCAAGCAAAATGAGATGAAATCAAGCTCTCTCTCTCTCTTATCTCCCTCTCTAGTCGGCTAGAACAAGAAGTATGGCTGATGAAATGTGTATGCATGAGTATAATGAGGCTCAAAGATGATCCAAGTAGTGGGCCACTCAATGGTACTATGGTAAATAAGTTAAACTCTTGCCAATTTACTTAATTTAATTTAATTTAATCATACCAAATCATATTTTAATTTAATATGCCATAAAATCACATAAATTATGATGATCCTAAAACATCAATCAATTTCTGGTTTGGCTGCTGATAAGGCCTTCAATTTGCAGTTTAACATAAAAACATGAACAGATAATCAAACAGGCAACGGATAGAAATGCAATATGACAGATATACTTAATCAATTTAGTTTCAGATTCCATTCAGTCAGTCCAGTATTTCAATCAATTCAATTACCCATCATAATTAGTCTCAGTCTACAGTAATCAGTAATTAATCGGCAAACAGTAGTGAGGGTTGTTACAGCTAATTACATTTTTTTTTACTTGAACATAGAATATGTTGGACAATCTTCATTGTAATTAATTAATTCAGTTTGTGTACTTAACAACAAACAGAATTTAAAAGAAATAAAGGAAATGAGAGAATTTGTTTGATTACAAAAATCAAACTCGAAATAAAAATAAATAAAGAAAAACAGATTTTATTTTGTTACAAAAACAAAATTAAAATATGATTTAAATAAATAATAAAACACCGAAAATAAATTAAATAACTTACTTGATTAATTTATTCAAATTATAATCTAATCAAGTCCAGTGTTTAATACTGTGTCCTTAAGATAGATTCGTCATCTCCTCGGTGCTTTCAGAATATGGACGTCTATCTCCCAAAATGAAATGATCTACTACAAACAATAGCAGCACTACAAATTGTTTGCCTAAGGAACACACTAAGTGTTTATACTCTTTTTCACAAAAAATAAAATGCAACAAAATGAAAAATAGAATTTGCAGAGGTGAAATACGAAATTTCTGAATGTTAAACATCAAATGAGGGTTGTCCTATTTATAGATGTAAAGGTGGCTGCAGGTTTTGAATTGAATAGGTATGAAACCTGTTGGTTTTGAATTCAAACAGATTTGAATCTGTTGGGTTCATAATTTAAACAGATAAAAAACAGGAAGGGCCCTGTTTGGATGTACAGTAAAACCAGACCAGTTTATTTCCGGTTTAATTTGAAAACGGGAAGGACCCTGTTTGGATGTACAATAAAACCAAACCAATTTATTTTGAAGTCTGGATTTTATTTTACCAAAAATAAATTTAAATTCAAATGTTTTTGGCCCAAAAAGATTAGTATTGGGCCGAACAAGCCCAATCCAACCACACACCACGCACCCGTGCCCAGGCCCAGGCCCAACCACACACCACGCACGTATGGTGATTTTTGGGTCCAATGGGTCTAGCCCATTTTGCCCATAACCTCTCCCTCTAAAACACTTGGGTACCCCTTGGGGCACACCCCAAATACCAAATCTATGCCTTATAAACCCATTCAAAACTTTACACCAAATCAATGTGGGACAAGCTTTATTCAATACCTTTAAGGATTTTTCACCAAAACTTCCATTTCCATGGAGCATACTTTGGCTTCAATTTTCCATTCACTCGGTAATGGTTTTAAGCAACCAAATATACCACGTGAATCACAACGCGGCATAGAACGCGTTACCACTTTGACCCGCGTAAATCGACGCACGGGGCCCACCTAAAAAAGAGACCAAGCTTAGGAAAAAATTCTGGTTTTACCCAGAATTTATAACCATTTCCAACAATCCCCCACGTGAATGGAATTTGATAACAACAGAAATGCAACAATATGCAGACTTTATCGAAAGAGTATAAGTCAGAAATATCTTGCATCAGAATAGGTAGCTTTCGGCTTTGAACCTTCCCTAGTGAAAACCTATCGGACTTACTGGTTAACCAATGGACGCGATGCCTTGAATTGTTCTGCCGTTTGTGTAAGCCAAGACAATAGATTTTACACAAAATATCTTCTAACACATCGTGGTTTTCACTGTTGTGTTCATTTTGGCCTTGAACGCTCCTAGTTTTCATGAGTGTTTCTAGAGAATGTAGCCTCTTTCATTCTTATAGAACCGGTCCCAGTTTAACACTCATATAGGTGATTCTTATTATGAGTATCTCCTTATACTCGTCTTGATTTTCATGCCTTAATCAAGATATAAGTAATCATTAAAAGCAAAGTTTATCCTTATACCCCTGCATACAACAAATGTTGCTGATATCACTCTAACCATAGGAATAGGTAAGGAATTTTAATCCCTTGGTGATTTCTGGCGAGCCATACATAACTTAGTTGTCCCTTTGAACTTAGTTCTTGGGATCTCTAGTCATATAAGTAGGGTTACCATTATGACGACTCTTATGTAATAGGCTTTAATCCCATTCCCTTCGATGAATTATACACTAGCTCTTTTGTCAAACCTTTTGTTAACGGATCCGCAATATTCTCTTTAGATTTTATATAATCTATTGAGATTATCCCATTTGACAACAAGCCCTAACGGTATTATATCGACGACGAATATGTAAGTGACTTACCGTTGTACATATGATTACGTGCCTGCCTATTGCGATTGACTATCACAATGAATGCAAATAGGCGCACGAGTTTTGGCCACATTGGAATGTCTTCTAAGAAGTGACGAAGCCATTCTGCTTCTTCTCCTGCTTTGTCTAAAGCAATGAACTCGGATTCCATTGTGGATCGCGCAATGCATGTTTGTTTTGTGGATTTCCAAGAAATAGCAGCGCCTCCCAGAGTAAAGACATATCCACTTGTGGATTTTGAATCTTTAGTATCCGATATCCAATTTGCATCACAATAACCTTCAAGTATTGCTGGATATCGAGTAAAGTTCAAACCATGATCATGGGTGAATCTTAGATACCTAAGAACCCGAATGATCGATTTTCAATGGTCTTCTCCGGGGTTACTAGTGTACCTACTCAATTTACTGATAGCATAAGCTATGTCAGGACGAGTACAATTCATTAGGTACATTAGGCTTCCAATGATTTGGGAGTATTTTAACTGAGACACAGCATCACCTTTATTTTTCGATAAATAAAGACTGATGTCTACAGGTGTTCTAGCTAAAGTCATATCATCCTTGATAAATTTATCAAGAATTTTCTCAATATAGTGAGATTGAGATAACGCATATCCGTCAGATGTTTTAGTAATTTTCATTTCTAATATAACATCTACGACCCCCATATTTTTCATATCAAATCTTTTGTTAAGTATTTGCTCGATTGATTTGATCATGTTTTGTTGCTTCCAATGATAAGTATGTCATCCACATAAAGACAAACTATGACATATCCTTCGTCAGTGTTTTTAACATAAACGCATTTGTCACATTCGTTTATCTTAAACCCATGAGTAAACATTGCATGATCAAATTTTTCATGCCATTGCTTAGGTGCTTGTTTTAATCCATAAAGGGATTTTACAAGCCGACAAACTTTCTTTTCTTACCCTGATACTACAAAGCCTTCAGGTTGATCCATATAAATCTCTTCATTTAGATCACCATTTAAGAAAGTTGTTTTAACATCCATTTGATGTATTTCTAAATTAAACAACGCTGCTATAGCAATGAGCATGCGAATGGATGTTATTCTTGTCACAGGGGAATATGTGTCAAAATAGTCAAGACCTTCCGTTTGTCTGTAACCTTTAACTATAAGTCTTATTTTATACTTGTCAATTGAACCATCTGCTTTCATTTTTCTCTTGAATAACCACTTATATCCAAGAGGTTTAAAACCTGGTGGAAGATCCACCAATTCCCAAGTATGATTTTGCATAATGGATTCAATTTCATTATTAACAGTCTCTTTCCACAAAGGTGCTTCAGGACCTGTCATTACTGCCTTAAAGCTTTGAGGTTCATTTTCTAATAGGTATGTTAGAAAATCTGGACCAAAGGATTTTGATGTTCTCGCTCTCTTACTTCTTCTTGGTTCATCATTAGTTAAATCTTGTTGGTCGAGACCATTATTAGTCTCTTGTGTTTGATTGTCATTAGTCTCTTGACTTTGTATACAATCATAAGTCTTTTTCTGTGAACTTAATTCCTGTCCTTTCTTGCAAGGAAAGACATGTTCAAAAAACACAGCATTCCTTGACTCTATAATAGTGTTCACATTTATATAAGGTATTTCTGATTTATAAGTCAGAAACCGATATGCACTACTATTCTGAGCATAACCAATAAATACACAATCTACTGTTTTTGGTCAAATCTTAGTCTTTTTAGGAACAGGAACTTCAACTTTTGCCAAACACCCCCACACTTTTAAGTATTTGTAGGAAGGCGGTCGACCTTTCCACAATTCATAAGGAGTGCTGTTGGTTTTCTTGTGGGGTATTTTGTTAAGAACATAATTAGCAGACAATATTGCTTCCCCTCCACAAGTTCTGTGGTAAGCCTGAATTTAGTAACATGGCATTCATCATTTCTTTTAGGGTTCTATTCTTTCTTTCAGTAATTCCATTTTGCTAAGGAGAATAGGGTGCTGTAGTTTGGTGAATAATGTCATGTTGTGCACAAAATTCATTTAATGGTGCATCATATTTACCACCCCTATCACTTCTAACCATTTTAATGGTTTTACCAAGTTGATTTTCAACTTCTGTTTTGAAGAGTTTAAACATTTCTAAGGCTTCATCTTTAGTTCTAAGTAAATAAACATAACAATATGTTGTGCAATCATCGATAAATGTTATGAAATACTTTTTGCCTCATCTAGTTTGAATAAATTTTAGATCACATACATCAGTATGAATTAATTCTAGAGGTTCGGTTTTCCTTTCAACTGATTTAAATGGAGCCTTAGTTAGTTTAAACTTCTACACAAACTTTACATTTATGATTAGGATTAATTTCAAACTTTGGTATATAATCCAAACCAATTAATCTACACAAAGCATCATAATTTACATGACCTAATCTACCATGCCATAAATTCGACTCAAGAATATAAGCAAAAGATGTGTTATTCTCATTCATAGCAACTTTTGGTATAACTGTCATTACATTTAGCTTAAAGAGACCATCACTCATATATCCCTTACCAACATACATATCACTCTCTGTTAATACAAATTTATCAGACTCAAAGACAAGCCTAAAACCATTTTTACTTAACAAAAAACCAGAAACTAAATTCTTCCGGATGTCAGATACATGCAGTACGTTGTTAAGGGTCAGTTCTTTCCCTAATGTCATCTTCAAGATAACTTTTCCTTGTCCAGCCACAGTAGAAGTAGAAGAATTTCTCATGAAAAGTTGTTCACCAATTGCAGCCTCATTGTAAGTAGTGAACTTCTTCTTGTCCGCACATATGTGACGACTTGCTCCAGTGTCAACCCACCACTCTTTGGGATTTCTAACCAAGTTAGCCTCAGACACCACAGCAGAGAGGTTGATGTCATTTACTCCGTCAGAGATGCAATCCAATTCTGTTACATTGGCCTGATTAGTGGTCTTCTTACTTGTACTTCCATGATCCTTCTTAGGACGGCGGCAGTCAGAAGCTCGATGTCCAGTTTTGCCACAGTTATAGCATTTTCCTTTGAACTTTTTGTTGCCATTGTTGTCGCCTTGTTTAGAACCATCTCCAGTAAATTTCCTCTTTTTGTTATGTGGTTTATGAACTTGTTCAACCACATTAGCCTTGGACTCAATGGGATTTTTCCCATTCCTCTTTTCAGGCTTTCGGTTATCTTCCTCAATTCTTAATCTTACAATCAACTTATCCATGGTCATCTCTTTGTGTTTATGTTTTAAATAATTTTTGAAATCTTTCCAAGCCGGTAGTAACTTTTCCACCAAAGTAGCGACTTGGAAAGACTCGCTAAGAGACATACCTTCTGAATGAATATCATGCAAAATTATCTGAAAACTTTGAACTTAAGATATTACCGTTTGGGAGTCTACCATAACAAAATCCAGAAATTTACCGACGACAAATTTCTTCGTGCCGGCATCTTCTGTCTTGTATTTCTTCTCTAAAGAATCCCATAATTCTTTTGCTGACTTCAGAGGACTATAAACATTATACAGCATGTTGTCAAGGCCATTAAGGATGTAATTTCTACACAGGAAATCTGAATGTTTCCAAGCATCTACAGTGGCAACAACTTGCCGATCACTTTCACCGTCTTTAAGTGCTAGAGCCTCTTCATGAAGAAACCGGGCTAAATTAAGAGTTGTAAGATAGAACAGCATCTTCTGCTGCCATCTCTTAAACTCAGTATCGTTAAATTTTTTCAATTTTTCTCCATGATTGATTGGTACATGAAAATGGTTCTGGTTAGGGACCGGTGTTGGTGTAACAATAGGAGTACCACTACCGAATGATTTAGGTTGTAGTAGCCATAATCTCTGATTACAAAAATCAGAAAAATTAAAACACAAATTAATTTTCTAGTTACTAAAACCAGAAAATAAATTATAACCCAAAATAATTTAATTTTTCTTATTACTAAAACTAGAAAAATAAAATATCACAATAATTTTCTGTAACACAATTAATATTCTGCAATTGTTAATAACACCAGTATATTACTACTAGTTGTCAAAGAAAAGAGATAGTATATTACTACTATCTGTCAAATAGCATAAACACTATTTGTTTTTCCAACCAGAATATGTCTTTATGAAATTAGAAAATTAAATAAAATGAAGATACTAAAAAATAATATGTCTTAAGATTGTTGGACACTCTTCACTGTAATTAATTAATTCAGTTCGTGTACTTAACAACAAACATAATTTAAAAGAAATAAAGGAAATGAGAAAATTTGTTTGATTACAAAAATCAAACTCAAAATAAAAATAAATAAAGAAAAACAGATTTTATTTTGTTATAAAAACAAAATTAAAATCTGATTTAAATAAATAATAAAACACTGAAATAAATTAAATAATTTACTTGATTAATTTATTCGAATTATAATCTGATCAAGTCTAGTGTTTGACATTGTGTCCTTAAGACAGATTTGTCTTCTCCTCAGTGCTTTCAGAATGTGGACGTCTATCTCCCAAAATGAAATGATCTACTACAAACAATGGCAGCACTACAAATTGTTTGCCTAATGAACACACTAAGTGTTTATACTCTTTCTCACAAAAAATAAAATGTAGCAAAATGAAGAATAGAATTTGCAGATGTAAAATACGAAATTTCTGAATGTTAAACATCAAATGAGGGTCGTCCTATTTATAGATGTAAAGGTGGCTGCAGGTTTTGAATTGAACAGGTATGAAACCTGTTGGTTTTGAATTCAAACAGATTTGAATCTGTTAGGTTCATAATTTAAACAGATAAAAAACGGGAAGGACCCTATTTGGATGTACAGTAAAACCAGACAAGTTTATTTTCGATTTAATTTGAAAACGGAAAGGGCCCTGTTTGGATGTACAGTAAAACCAAGCCAGTTTATTTTGAATTCTGAATTTTATTTTACCAAAAATAAATTTAAATTCAAATGTTTTTGGCCTAAAAAGATTAGTATTAGGCCGAACAAGCCCAACCACATACCACGCATCAGCGCCCAAGCCCAAGCTCGCCCGGACGGCGGTGGCACACGTGTGGTGATTTTTGGGTTCAATAAGCCTAGCCCATTTTGCCCATAACCTCTCCCTCTAAAACACTTGGGTACCCCTTGGGGCATACCTTAAGTACCAAACCCATGCTTTATAAACCCATTCAAAACTTCCCACCAAATCAATGTGGGACAAACCTTATTCAATACCTTTAAGGATTTTTCACAAAAACTTCCATTTCTATGGAGCATACTTTGGCTTCAATTTTCCCATTCACTCAGTAATGGTTTTGAACAACCAAATATACCACGTGAATCACAACGCGGCATAGAACGCGTTACCACTTTGACCCGCGTAAATCGACACACGGGGCCCACCTAAAAAATAGACCAAACTTAGGAAAAAATTCTGGTTTTACCCAGAATTTATAACCATTTCCAACAGAATAATATTTTTTCCTAAGTGGATTTGGCATAACTGGGAGTTTTGCCCTCTTTCTTAAATTGTGGAATTTGAGTTTTTAATATTAGTTGATCGTTAAATTGTAATTTGTGAACTTTATCATTTCTTCTTCCAAATTTTTCTTTGTTAACATCTAAGCGATGACTCTGGATGTTCAGTTCAAATATCAATTTAGTTTTTAATTTGTAGTTGCTAATGTGCCATTATGGAGTAACAAGAAGATTTCAGAATGTAATTTGAATGCTATGACAACCATTTGGGTGCTTTTTGAATGGCTAAGTTATCTATCTCTCTCTCTCTCTCTCTCTCTCTCTCACTCATGTAATATCAGCCATCGAAATCGAAGTTGGATTGATGTTTATCAGTTTGATACTGAGGAACTAACGATGTTGACATGCCCAATAGCCACTTCACCCACTTAGTCTTTTCTCTTTGCCAGTATGTAACCACTACTTCCTTATCAAATTGCTCTTCTTAAAGTACCACTCTCCATTCCTCTGATTTTTTTTTTTTCTTCTATTGTTCATTTTTATCACTTGAATTACAAGCTATTAGGTAACGGAATATACAAATTGGTAACATGCATTGCACAACTGGAAGACGACACGTATCTAATGTAAAAAGCCTTTTCTTTTTATTGTTAGTCCCTTTTTAAATACTATAAATGCATACACATATGTATGCGTATAATGTAATGGGGGGAATGAATTTATTTAATGTGAAAAGTTCAACTGGTTCAATTTGAAAGATATTAGTTTGTGAGACTATAATTCCCTTCGAAATATCATCTAGATTTGCAAATGGATCTTTTGATCCTTTTCAAACATCATGCATTTATAGTGGTGTGCTACTGGCAATAAGAAATAATTAGATCTAAAATGCATATGGAGAAGTTGAACCAAGTTTAAAGTGGGACTACACTTTAGGCTATACATACAGAATGTATGATTATTTATTTTTCGGTTTCAAATTAATTCATGAACTATATGTGTTAAGTTAATCTCTCCTGATTTCATATTGTAATTACAAAGTAAAAGGACACGGGAATTCAAAATGATTGTAATTGTCTATATGTGTATACTGAAAGTTTCGTATAAATGGTGACACGGAATGTAATCTTGAATATGAAGAATCATTAATGAATTGAATAGATTATAACTACAATGAATTTTTACTAGCGTTACATTAGTTTGTCTTAACTTTTATTTTTCATTGGTCAAAAGTGTATTGACTTGAATTTGATTTTTTATTTTTTTTATTTTTTTTTTAAACTTGGAGTGCCGTAAGCATGGTTGATCTGCTAGTTTAATAATAATTTAGGGATAGAAAATATAATATATCCTAAATTTTATAACTTTTTTTAGCCGAAAATACCAAGTTATAGCTTCCCACCAAAAATCCGTTAGAAAAAAAAAAAAAAAAAAAAATATGCATGATATGCAATGGCCAAACATCTTAATCACCCCCACAATATTTTTACGATTTTTATCTTTTTAAACTTTTTAATTTTTGAAAAATTTTTTTTTTCTTGTTTTTTGATGGAGTGTGGTATCAAATGGTTTGTTTAATTTGTATTTCAAGATACAAATTTGAGAAAAATTTTCAAAATTTTGTTTTATTCAATTTTTTAAAAAAAAAATTCCAAAATCATTCTCTCTCTTACATATCAATCAATCAATCACTTTTTCTCTCTTTTCTGTTTTTCTCAATCGTTTTTTCTCTCACATACATCTGCTCAATTATAACAAAATATCAGATCATTTCAAACTTACAAACTATTTTTAAAATATATAACCAAACAAATCAAAAAAAATTTTAAACTCTCTCCATAAATTTTTTTTAAAAAAAATTTATTTCAAAACACAAACCAAACGCACCCAAAGTGTTTGGTAGTAAAAGTCAACTAAATGCCAAATCAATGTATAAATTAAGTAGGTTATAAAAATTATTTATATAATATTCATATTATTTATTTTAATAAGAATATTAAATTTTTTACTAAATAAATAATCAAATATCTCATATAAATGTGGAATCCGTAATTTTATACATTCTACACCTATATTAATAATTTATTTAATAAAAAATTTGAAATTTATATCATTTTCCAAATCAACATGTGCCTGTTTGGTGCAACTTAAAAGCTGCTTATTTCAGCTTTCAGTTTAATTTAAGTTATTTTGATGTGTTTAGTTTAGCTTATAGCTTATAATTTATAACTTTTTAAAAGTCAGAAATCAACTTATTCTTTGAATGGGACAAGAGATGCTTAATTTATAAGTCAGAAATTAATTTATATTTATAATTATAAGCTATAAATTATTTAAGCATAAATTATAAACACTTTCCCCCAACTCTACTAAAAAAGTAGTACGAACGTTGCGTGCGCGAAATCTCACCTTCTCAGTGAAAAAAATAAAAAATTATAACACTCAACCCACGCATTAAAGACAACAACTCATCTCGTACCCATTTAATATTTATTACTCAGAAATGAATTTCTGCTATAACTATTCTCAATTGTGAGCTGTACAAACTGCACAATTAAACTGACAACGCCAATATGGACCATATAGACATGTGTATTCAAATATAAAAATTAGGGTAAATTATACTCACTCTTCTGAGGTTTGATTGATCTAATTATATTCTATTTCTTGATATTTTGAAAATTACGTTTGCATTTTTGTAGTTAATAGTCTTATTTCACAAATCCCTATTTGTATAAAGGCAATAACTTTTAATAGAAAAAAAAAAAAAATTCATTGAAAAAAAAAGTAAAGCAAAAGAAAAGGAGAAAAAAAAAAGAGGAAGTAAAGTAAAACATGAAAAGAGAGTGTATGAGTTTAATGTTTTCATTCTGTAAATAATTACAATGACAATGGGGGTTAGTGTAATTTTTCAAGCGTCAAGAGGTAATATGTATTAAACCCAAACCTCAAGGGTGTAAGTGTAATTTACCCTAAAATTATTATCTGATTTATTTATTTATTAATTAATGTGTTATATAATAAAAATTTAAATAAATTACACGATCACCCTTGAATAGGACTATAAACGAGCTAAGCTAAACCAAACCAAACTTTTAAGTATTAGGACTTATTTATTAAAAATTAGCCGAGCTCAAGCTCAAATTAAACTTGTTAAATATTTGATAAACTTGAACTCGGCTCAAACTCGAGCTTGAAAAAACTAAACTTAAATTAATTTACTTATTAAGATTAAAAAAAAGTTATGAGTAAAATGCTTATATTCATAATAAATTTTATCAATCAAATATATAAATTTACACAAACACCAAACAAAAATAGAAAAATAAAATAAAATAAATTATTAAAAAAAAATTTGATATGTCATTAAAAGTAAATATTAATTTATTTTCTTTATGTTCACAAGCCTTATCAAGCCGAGGTTGGGACTACTCGAGCTCGAATCGATTAATAAACGATCCTAAAAATTGAACTTACGCTAAGGGATTGTTTGGAATGATCTAAATAAATGCACTTTTTGACTTTTTATGAAATATGGGTTAGATTTGGGTTGGATTTGAAGTGATGTGTTAGAAAGGTGATGTGACTTAAATAAGATGATGTGATTTAAATAGAATAGTGACTTTTTGACTTTTTTCAAACATAACAAACTAGCCCTTAATAAACAAGCTGACCATGAGTTATTTATAAAGAGCTTGGTTCATTTATAGCTTTACACTTGTAGTTTGAAAAAATATAATAAATTTCATAATTTTAACATAATTACATTAAATTGCCTTACAATAAAGGTAAAGTTAATGGAAGAATAAACTTATATAATAAATTTACATTTTTACCCTTCTATAAAATACGTTCTATTTTATAATAAATTTACCCTTACAACCTTATTTCTCACTTAACCAAACCCCAATTTCCAATTTATTTTCATTTTCTCTTCTTTTTATTAGCATAGACAATAAAAATGAACCGTTACCTCAAAATCTCATGAAGTTGCCTTTATCACAACCATTATGATTGGACGTCATCGCTTTTACCACCACCATTACAATCAAACACAAACCACCTCCGCTACCATTATAACAATTAAACGCAACAGTCTACATTAGCATTATCACAATCGGATACAACCACCTCTACTACCACCACCTTCACGTCGCGATCAACTTGGGAAGCATAAGGACAATTGTGATGGGAGGAATTGAAAAATAAAATGAGGTAAGAAGTTACATTAAAGGGAAGAAGAAAGTTGAATAGAGTTGTGCTAAGGGAAAGATAGAGATAAGGGGTCAATTATGCTAAATGAATGAAGGAGGTAGAGGTTGATTCTGAGATGGCAAGGACAGAAAGAATGGAGCGATGAATAGACGATGACGACGAGAAGAAAAAAGGAGTAAAATATAGAAAGTGCAATGAGAAAAAGAGAATGAGATGAAATTTGTGTTGTCGTTGGTTGATGACAAGAGAAAGAATGAAAGATGACGTCTATCGTCATTAGCTGATGATAATAGAAAAAGAAAAAAAAAATGGGTGACGATGTCCATTTATGACTCTTCTTCTCTATTGTGGTTTGGTGACACTAAGAGAATAACAATTTTTTTACTAGATATTTAAGATGTAGGAAAGATTTTCTATATTTCTTATTTGAATTATGTGTTTTGTGTTCAATTTTATTAATGGCAGAGCATGAGAAGAAAGAGACAAATATATAAATTAGTTGATTATATTGACATAATTAATAAAATTGACGTTTGAATTTAAAATTTGATGATATGGTTTATTCTTGTTTTTTAGTTTATAACGAAATGAGAAAAAAAAATGTTATGCATTTACAATTTTGATAGAGTACAATATAATTATATTAAAATAATAAAATTTAAATATTTATATAGATTATGCTTGTGTATCCATGGATATTAACCAATATGAGATACATAGATTGGGACACCGAAGCCTTTGACTCTTGTTCTTATATGTACCAAATCCGGCCAACGCACGTAAATTCAGGGGAAACGGCTTCTCGGATTGTGCTCCACCTCACCCCCCTCTCCTACTGTGCGTGTCACCTTGTTGGAGCCCAATCACATTCACAACCCAATTATTGATTGATGCTCTCTCTCTCTCTCTCTCTCTGTCCCTCTCTCTCTACATGGGTTTTCTGCTCAGAATCTGATCTGGGTTTTTCCCGTCTCGATCACTTCACTTCTCTCTCTGCTCGATTCTCTTGCTGATTGATGGAGTGCGATTGATTTTGACTAGGTTTATCTTGGCGATTTTGTTTGTTTGAAGTTTCTGAGCACACTACCAGGTTCAGATTTTCTTCTGGGTAATCTTCGTTTTCGTGGAATTTGATATAAAATGCAAGAATCGTGTGGAAAAGACTGAGATAATGTTCAAGGTGCTTCTGAATTTGGTTCTCCGTTTTTATTTTGTTAGCAATGGAGTTGAAATCTTGTGTTTGCCCCAATGTTCCTAGTTATGATTTTTAAAATTTTCGTATAACCATTTAGGTGAATTCAATCCTATTGCTGTGTTATTGCATTTTTTTTTTGGATGTATTGTTAATGCATGTTTCTACTTGTAAACAACTATATTTAAAGCACTAAATTTTCCTGTTTATTTGTTCTGTTGAGGTGGTTTGACTGAAATTATCATCTCTGTATGTATGGATGGTGTTCAATGTTACCAATATATTTGTTGGTTCAACCTTGTTTGTCTTAAGACCCACCAAGCAAATCTCAAAAAATTCTTATTGCCGTTAGGCCCCGATTTTCAAAGGCTCAATAAGATAAGGCCTCATTTAAATATGTGGCCTGGTATTTTTTATTTTTATTTTTTGTTTTTAACTCTATATACCTTGTTTTTCCCTGGAACCAACAAATTTAATGGTGGCATTACCATTTCACTTTTGGTATATATCAGATTTTGATTCCTGTTGAAACGTGGCATTTATGGTTTCCGTTTTGGTACATATCGGATTTTGATTCCTAGGACAGCTATTAGTTTGCTTGAATATGGTCAGATGATTAGAATGCTCGCTCATTTTTGTGAATTAGTGTTGTAGATTAAATATCCTGTACTAGATTTCAGAATCTTTTTATTACCAATCTGAAAATTTAGATACTCTCTTGTCAAGTTGGTCATTGTTTTACGGAAAAAAAAGAAAATTTTCTTATTTTCATTGTTTGCATATTATTTATGTTCCAGATAAAAATATATGTTATATAATTTCACAGGTTTTATTTTACTTGATTTAGGGTTTAGGGTTACTGTTGTTGGGAATTTGTATCAATTATTTTGTATACGTATGAAGCACCAGGAATTTTGTTATGTGTTTTACATTTGGAGCACTGTCAGTTGTGTTTAGAATTCTTGTAAATGGAAAACTTAAATTTTATTGAAGCTATGGATTAAAATCTCTCAGACCTTTTTTGGAAAGAGCATTGGGTGCTGTGTATGTGCCTATTTTACATGGACTAGGGTAAATGTCTTGCTGCGAGATGTCTTAGGATTGGGACGAGGTTCGTTAAAATCTCATGCAACTTGGGTATGTTGTCTGGTAAGTGTTGTATTTTTTGTCTTACACACCCAAATTTTAATGATGTCTGTGCATGGTATAAAAAAAAAAGAAGAAGCACATCATTCATTTTAAAATATTTCATCCAACAGAAAAACATGCATACAATGGCAATTGGCAGAGACATATGTGATATTTATCCATGTCTTGTTGTGTCTACGTACATGTTTCTGCTGTTATAGAATGTACACATAACATAACTTTGTGTCACTTGCATAAAATATTGTTGGTGAAGCTGTTTCCTCTTGGATGAGACATGTACTTTGCACCCTACAGATTATCACAGTAATGGGGGAAAGGCATTTGTACTCAAGCATTTGTACTCAGCTGGTCCTACAATGGTAGATCTTAGTGGTGGAAATGAACTGAGAGTGAGCTTCAGGTTTTGTTTGGACTTGGCCCAGTAAAGTCGTGTGACCGGGCAAGGTTGCCTAGTGTCAAAGGCCGCTCCACTGCGACCCATGATGGCTCACACATGCACCTTAGTGCACTTAACATGTTCCCAAGACTACTGGTACCAACATAGGATGGATGCCCAAGAAACCTTGCAGCCATGTGCTCCCACTTGTGCAACTGCCCACCGACGTCACCATCGAGCATATGAAAGAATGTAGAGACATTTTGCCACACAAACTTGGGTTAAAAAATTAGGGTAAATATAGACCTTTGGAGTAGTATTTGAGATGTGATGTGATTTATTTTTCTTCTATTTATTAAAATCCATTATGACTTCTTAAGCAAGGGTGATGCTTCCTCTTGTTACTTTGTAAATGGGTTAGAAAAGGGTCAGCCGTGTAACTACCTCTTCCCATTAACTTGTTAGTCTTTTGCCTATGCTTATGTGTTGTCGCAGGGTATGCTAGTGCAATGCTATATTCTTGTAAATAATCCTTTTACTTAATGAAATGTTATATTTTTCTTCCAATAGTGTCTCAATAAGATAACCATCGAGGACAAGTAACCAAGTCCCCTCATCGCCAACTCATTTGATCAATTGAGTAAGGCAATGTATTCTCAATGCTTGATTTAAGTTTGGGCTACTATATTACTGAGTGTGGAAGAAGCAGAGGGCTGAGCTAAGACAACGTGTGTCACTTGGTATGGATCTTTGAGTTTTGTGGCATGCCATTTGGTTTTACCAATGTATGGTAACATTTGCACTCTCATGAATGAGGTGTGTTTGTGGTGGTTTATCTTGATGATATGGTGGTATATAGTTCTGTACTAGAGGAGTATGTGAAGTACTTGAAGCTAGTATCTTCTTTGCACTACTTCAGCACCTTAGACAAGGATTCCTTGGTGCAAAACAAAATGAACGTTATCGAACAGGGAAAACTCTGTGGTTTTGGGTGTAAGATGTGTTGCTTCTAACAATGGGTAATATAGGATCTTTGTGCCTAAGGCCTGTGGCTTGATGACATTCTTGTCTGTCATGACATGAAATGCGCATGATATCCGTGGTACTATAGGACCTTTGCTTTGTTGGAGTGAGGATACTATTGGTCCCATATGTGATGATTTTGAAGAGTACATGCACAGCTGTCTCACTTGCTAACAAGACCAGCCCAAGAATCACAAACAAGGTGGTTCAAGCCCTTGCCAAAACTATAAGAGCTTATTAGGGATGCCAAAGAGTATTGTTAATGATCAAGAGACACATTTTACTGGTGCCTTTTGGACTAAGCTCTTTCAGCTTCTTGAGTTGTCATTGAGTTATCACCCATATATAGATGGCCATATTGTGTATCTAAATTGCATCCTATAGGAGTACTTGTGTTACTCTATCAATGCTATTCACTAAAATTGTGTGCAAGTCTTGATGTGGTTTACTTATGTTTGAATGCCCAAAAGAGCAGCTTGATGGGCATGAGTGCTTTTAAGGTAGTCATTGGACACCAACCACTTTTGCCCCCATATAGTGAGGGAACCTTACATGGAGGTCACCAAGAGCCTTCCAATGTGCTTGAGATTGGCAAAAGGACATCAACCTTGTTCACACCTACTTAAATAAAATTACAAGCAAGATGAAGTGGGTGGATGCCTTGGAGTTTAGGCCAGGAAACCAAGTGCTTGTCAAACTCCTACCTACATTTATGCAATGACTAAACAAGATACTCGTTTAAAGTATGAGAGACAGATCACCGTTGTGAAGAAGATTGGAAAGTGTGCTTACAAGATTGACCCATTGTGCTGGATGAAGACTCTCCTAGTCTTTTGGGTGAGCTATCTCAAGCCTTATTACTCTTAACATGGAAGACCCCTTTTGCAATGTGCCTACATTGGAGACCGTCACAACCAAGGAAAAGAATAGTATAAAAGACATCTTAGTTGATCTATTGACCAACTCTTCAAGGAGGACATTCTGGGAATTTCTTATAAAGTGGAATGGTCTTGGTGATGATGAAATAAGTTGGATAAAGTTAGACTTTACGGATCTTGCAGAGGGGATCGAAGCCCAATTAGCTCAAAACACATCAGGAACGTAACCATTCTAGTGAGAGAGAGCCCACGACAAGTCACACATGCGACTTAGTTCACTTATCATATTCCCAAGATGTGCTAGCACCAAGGTAGGATTTAGATAATCAATTCACGAAGCAGGTGCAACCGTGCAAAGGCGAAAGCAAGAGTGAGAACATGATAGCATCCTTTGTGAAAATACCTTGAGAGAGGGACCACTGCTAGAGCATGTATATTTGTATTCTAAGATATACATAGATATATATTTACATAAATACATTTATATAAATTATTTTTATATTGATTGTTCGTTAAAAAAAAAATTTACTTATCCTTGGTGTTTGCAAAGAAAATGCTGTTAATATAATGAAGAATGTATTTTTACCAAATATTTACATTAGCGTTATAGTGGTGTGACGATTAAAGTGTAGGATAACCATATATATGGTCACGTGTTCATGCTTCCAACAACCAATTTTTAAAAGGAAAGATGTTTTGGCAAAAAAATGTGTGACAAACCTACGGTACATGTATGAATCACTAATTATTGGTCGAAATTGAGTCTGTCCTTGATTTGCGAATTTAACTAGTATAATTTGTTGATTTAACCCGAATTGTCTATCAATATACTAGTTTGCCTGCTAAGTCACTGAAGTGCAATCTGTCCACCCACCTAGGCAGATTAGGTGACCTCAGGAAGGTCAGATGCCAAAACACCATGTGCACACATTGTCCATTCTTTTGCAACAAGGGGCCCACCTTCTCTACTATTGCATATATGGGAGAATATATGGACATTTTGTTGTATATCCTTGGGTCCAAAAATCAGTTTAAATATAGTATAGCACTCAAGTTAAACGGTTTAAAATAAGTAGAACTAAACTACATATATGGAATGTAAATTTAGTAACAATAGAAGTAGAAATAATAGAGAAGTGAAGATTGAAAATTAGTTGTTACAAAAAGGTGAACATTTTCGTTACCTAGGTTCAATTATTAATAATGTTGGAGATGATGTGATCTATAAAATTAAAGTAGACTAACTCAAGTAGGGTAGTGCTTTTTTGGTATTATGTGATTGATGAATACCAACAAATTTGAAAAGAAAATTTTATAGAACAACTGTAAGCCCAAAGATTCTTTATGGGATAGGATACTGGTCAACTAAGAAACTACATATTCATAAAGTGAGTATAGTTAAGATGAGGATGTTTAGATGTATATATGGTAAGATTAGAAAAGACAATTAAAAATGAATATATTTGTGAAATGTTAGGAGTAGCTCTATTGAAGTTAAGTTGAGAGAAAGAACAAACTTTGATGGTTTGGTTATGTGCAATGAAAACTTGTAGATGCAACGGTGAGGAAGAGTGATATGATCATCATAAATGAAAATTTAGGGGGAAGGCAAGACTTGAAATGAGATAGAATGCGGTATTAAAAAAGGATGTGAATTTATTTAATTTAATTGATCATGTAATTCTTGATTGAGTCGAATGAAGAAAAATGATTCATATAGTTGACCCCACTTGATTGGAATACAAGGCTTTTTTTTTTTTTTGGTTTGTGTGTGTGTGTGTGATTATTAGAAGCCATTATGACTCCTCAAGCTAGGTGGTGTCAGCTCATACCACTTTGTGGCTTAGGAAGCTATATTAAGGATGGATCAGCAATGTAACTCCCCACTATCTTGCTAGTCTTGTCTACGTTGTTTGTGCATAGTCTTGTCTACTTGTCTCACCCTGTGACACCTAGTTAAGCTCAAACTTGTTATGTCAATCTTTGGCCAAGCATGGGCTTATCCTAGCTCAAGCATGTTTGCACCACTAGATAAAATAAAGAAGCCCTAGTCTCAATCAAACATTGTCACTCATGTAAACAATATGCACATATGTATGTGTGTGTATGTATATATTATGGAGAGATGTACAAAAATGCACACATTTGTATGTTAACCTTAGATAAAAGTCACAAAGATGCATTTAGTGTACTCAAATCCATGTCATAGATCTACCTTTAAATGTGAGGAATTGAAACGAAATCTATAGATTTTAAACCATAAATAATGAGATTTGGAAATGAAGGTTGCCATAACTTAATTTGATTTTCATCTATGGTACAAATTGTAGACATAATGGTAAGTGAGTTTGACGGAGAAGATGATGAAGGTGTAACTCTATAGATTGCAAAGGGAATTGGCCATGGAATATACCCATTTTAGGAAGAGAAAAGGATAACACTATAGTGGTTTTTGTTCCATCTTGGGAAGCAAGATGCGGACATAGGACATATATAGACATTATATGGACATGTCGTGAGATATGATGACAAATAATATATATATATAAATATATACATGAAAATAATAAATTGTTCATGTTACAAGCATATTATATTTTACCATATCAATATACGAAGAAATCATTTTTCACATTTTATATGTTTGTGAAGAAATGCGGATAGGAAGTCTTGATATCTATTTCCAGACAAATTGGAATTTTTATATTTTAGGTTTCTAAATTTAACGAGTTTAAAAGAGGACAGATGAATAGATATAAATCCATATATTTTAATCATCGCCTCCGAAGTTATTATCTTAAAACATCCGTCAAGGCCCATGTGTTTCATCATTTTTTGCAAGTCTAGGCAATAGACACGTTACGTGACCTCCAAGTGTACAAAGCATGTTTGATTTTAAAAAGATGAAAAAATAGTAGGATTTTTTTGGATGTGTGGCTGACACATGTCAGGATGTGTCTCACAAATGTCAGAGTCCAATATTTGTCCATGTCAGACACCACACCTTCTAGGAAGTATTTGTTCTTCGTAGTGTCCATCTAAACTTGTGTAGGTGTCAGTTTGACTTAATGGAATTATTATATATTTTGCTTGATTTTCTTACTCAGGTTCTTATGTTGGTTGAATTTTAGAAGACATTTTAGTATGTGATAACATTGTAAATGCCGCATTATCCATGTTCAGCTCATGAACATAGGCTATCCTAACCAAGCCAAGGGCTACTCGAGCTCAGCTTCTTCATTAAAGGATCTCTAGAAGGATGTTCAATATTGACTTATTTAAACAGGGAAAGAACTTGAATGACCTTGTTAGTGAACCGAGCCCAAGTTGAAGCTGGTCAAAAGTAACAAGGCTCATTTGTAGCCCTATTAGACCTGCCCAATTGTTAATTTTCCTCTCTCAATTGAATAAATCCTATTACTTATTAGTGCTTGTTTCTATAAAAGCTTGTCCTTTTCATACCTTTTCAGGCACGCCTAAATCATTTAAACATGGTTGTCCTATTAATTTTGGAATCTTCTCTAATTGTTTTATTAGAATTATAGCTAGATTTTAAATCATGATTGCAGCTGCTATTGTGGTCATGTTTCAAAGCCGAAGACGTGTATAATGGACGTAGTGAGACTTTGACATGGGAGCTGTGAATTCTTATTGGTTGCACAGCCCTGCTAGACATCAGTGATAAGCATGTTTTAAGCTTTGAATTCCATAAAATTGGTTTTTTATGATTCCAATGAATTTAGTTATGATATTCATTATTACTTAATTGAGAATACTTTGTCATAATTTGGTATATGTAATTACTAGAGAATATTAAATTAGTAAACAAACAATAATTACTTAATATAAATAATTAAGACAAACATTAATGTATAGTATGAAAAAATAAAAAATAAAACCCGTAATTATGATGAATTTAACACTAATGATGCGAAAAGAGAAACAAGAAAAGGGTGCAATTTAGGGAAGTGTGTGCCTTTACCTTAGTATTGGAATACCTAACAAGCCTCCATTGATTTGATTTAAGAGCTAAGCTTAGAAATGGCTTGAGAGCTTAGAAAGCTGGAACTTCCCCAAACAAGGTGAGGAAATTGCTAGATCTGTCCTTTCAAAGAATTACTGCTTGACAGCAGCTTTAACCTTTGGTCCACTCTTAAGGCTATGTTGCATTGCCTATACAGTTACGATTTAGATTAGGTTTTCTATTGCAGATTTTAATGGGTTTGGGACCTTCCAAGGTGTTATGTAAAGTTTGCAGATGATATTCATGTGAGAATATTAGGTTGTTTGTGTGAATATTCTTTGAATTATTCTTGTTACCTATTTTAGTCTTAGAGTTGCTATTTAAATCATATGTACTCTTTGTATTTTATACAATTGAATATACTTTATTCATTCAGAAATCTTACAATTCAAACCAAGATTTATGGGCACGAGTAATAATGGTGTATAAGGCTTGATTTTCTTGCCGTTGATAATATTTTACGAGCCTTCTTGCTTTAGAAATTAGTTGATGCATGCCATAAAGAGTTCAAGAAAAAAATAAATACACAGAGGCATAAAAAATCAAGAAGTGGCTTTTGGGATTTAGCATCATGAGTTTTTGTCAAAAGATTCCTACCTTCAACCTAATTTACAGCCTTAATGTATTTATCCTTCTACCATCCAACCATAAAACACAAACATAGACTAAACCAGTCCCTAATTACTATTTTTGGGTACTGTTCACGGTGCCTAGAACAACCCCTTGACAGCCTCTTAATTCCTATCCTTTTACTCCCAAAACCCTACTCTTATATTACCCCATACAAACCCCAAATCTCTATAACTTGCTACTTTTACAGCCTCATAAGTGATTAATTGCAAACCTAAAACTAGAGCCATTTGTTGCTGCTGTATATTATTTTTGGTAACTCATCGGAGAGTGGTCCTTGCACTCATCCCACATCATTAGTATTATTTTTATTTTTTGGGTGGATCATGTTGTGTGTCCCAAATAATTGCATATGCATACTTTATGACATTACTTAATCCCATGCAATTAATCTATAACATATTCTTGTATTCCAATAAGTTCTATTTTTTGGACATTTGATCCACCAAATCCTTATTCTCATATTTAAGATATTTTATGGACAATTTTACTCTTACAAATATTTTTTGAACGCTTGGCAACTTGGTGATGTAAACATTCATATTTGAAAGTGTGAATGTTCAAATTGACAGTGTGAACGTTCCCATCACGGAACATTTACACTATCAATCTAAATATTATTCCAGTAAGTTCTATTATTTGAACATTTGATCCACCAAATCCTTATTCTCATAATTAAGATATTTTATGGACAATTTCACTCTTACAAATATTCTTTGAATGCTTGGCAACTTGGTGATGTAAACGTTCATATTTGAAAGTGTGAATGTTCAAATTGACAGTGTGAACGTTCCCATCACCGAACATTTGCACTGTCAATATAAATATTATTATTAGGGGTATGTTAGTAACTATGTCACACATAGGACTTATTGGAATATAAGAAAATAATTTGGACTAAGTAGAACATAAGTAGGTGAACAGGGATTTATGAATAAATGCCCTTTATACAAAATGCCAGAGTGGATAAAATAAATTTCAGTGTAAGATAAAGTTACGAATTTAACTTCAAATGCATATAAGTTGCCTTGTTACATAGAGCTTCTGCCAATTTAACTTCTAATGTAGGTTATGTTAAACAGGATAGGACCATCTAAGGACATTGGAAAGTGAAGCAGGAATATTGTGGTATAAGTTCAGAAAGAGAAAGGAGATCAGTGAACTAAACACTGAAGAATAAGACATGGCTCCTGGAGGAAGTGTCTACCAAGATGTTCTTGAGTCTCGCACTGCATTTGCTGATTATGGTATAGCACCTACAGAAATGGAATTCAGAAATTCCACTTTCAGAAAATCGGCTTCTGTTGGTGGTGGGAAGGTTGGTGGAATGGCATCAAATAGTGCCGTACATGAGCTACTTGAATGCCCTGTTTGCCTAAATCTAATGTACCCTCCCATTCATCAGGTACATCCTTGAACATTTGAGACTGATAAACTGAGAATGCTTGAGATTTTATATTGTTAAGCAAACTTTATATATTTACTTTAATGATTTGATATAGCCATCAAATTGAGTAACCAGGATTTAAGACGTCATTGGGTGTTTAACATGTCCGGACAAATAATGTCAGCTATCAAGATTGATCCCTAGTGGCAGTGTTGATGTATTGTAAAATGTAATGTCAAAGGCCTTTTATATAATGCATAAAATTTGTAAATAATTATTTATTGCCAATAATAGAACAGAATATTTTATATAGTTGAAGGATATCATAAAGGGAAGGCCAATGAACGAGGCTCCTGCTACTGTGGGGTCTGGAAATGATATCATAATTCAGTTAAACAGAAAATTTTGAATAAATTTTACTTCATTTTATGTTGGGTGGAATTCGTTCGTTTTATTTCTTATTTATTTTTTTCCTACATTTTATACCAACCTTTCAATTGTCCTTTTCTTTTGTGCGGTGGTGGGTGGGGACAGTGCATGCATGTGTTCTCATTTCTCACTGCAGAATTAAATTAACCACAGAAACAAATTTTGAAAATCTACAAAATTATTCGAATACTTCCAACAAATTATCAAATCCCAAACTTACCCTGTTTATTTTAGAAACAGTGAAATTATTTCCAAGTATTCTAAATATTACAAACCATCCATTACTTCTCCCAACATTGTAAGATCCATTACAATTATCGAACAGGAAATTATTTTATTAAGCTTCTTGAAGTAAATTGCTTTCTTGCTAAATAACTCTTGAATTACAAATTGTTTTACAAAAATGACAAGAAAACAATATCAGTTATGTTTGTGTATCCCATTGGTACTTATTTTTACACTAGTCACACTACAAAGCGCACATGACCTTCATGTTCAAAATGATCAAGGTGTCCTGAAAATAAATACTCTGATTAATGATTCCCTATGGGCATACATTTTCTGTATATATAATAATTTCATTATGTTTCATAATATGATGAAATATATGTATACTGTAATGCGAAAATAACATGAATTTATATTTTACTCACCTACACTTGCAAACTTTGTACAAAAAGTTATCACAGTGAATGCTGATGAGCATGTAGATATTTTAGATACTCTCATATTCGGTTTGGTAATTGGAAGAGATATCTTCACTGTGCTTGAGCCCAAGTTCCTTCACTTATATAATATGTAGTCATTGTAAACAGAATGCATGTCCTGTGTGTCTTGATCATGCATAGGTTGTGCATGATGCAAGATAACTTTGGGCAACAACTATTTTATGGAATTTTAGTGTGAATTTAGTGGCAAAAGGGTAGAGGAACAGGTTGTGGACGATTTGAACTAGATTGGCTAAGGCTTATGGCCTGAAAATGGTGTTGTTCTATGGCAGTAAACAATAACCCGATAATAGTAACCTGCTTATGAGCATGAAAGAGAAGAAAAGAGGGAAATAGATGTTTCACCCTCACAAGGTGATGGTGCAGCCCTAACTGGTTGGAATCCAACTATCAGATTTGGAAGTCTAGGGTGAAGCCCATGGGCCCAAAGATTTTTTGGTCTCATAAATGTAATTGGTAGCTTATTATAATTATTCAGTGAGATTTGCTTAAATAAAAAAAAATAGCAAGATATGGTTGATTTTGTTTCCTATTTGAGTTAGGTTTCTTTTTGGTTATAAATTATAGGATTTGCATTGTAATATTCAGTTTTGAGAATAATAGTTTGAGAGGTTTTTGGCTGTGGCTGTTGTTGAGTTCTTCTCCCTCTCCTCTCTATCTTATCCTACATCAATTTGGTATCAAAGCTAAATCTCCATTCACTGTTCTCCATCTCTCTTCCTTGCCTGATCACCGTCTCCTCCAAAAATAAAATAAAAATAAAATCCATCATCATACCTCAATTCCCATTGTTTTTGCTTCCCACCGTTGAAGTGTTAATGAAATTTATCACCAGCCTCTCCATCGCAACCTGGAATTTTGAAGCAAGCCTGCGACGAAACTCTGGGTTTGAAATCTTCATGTCATAGACTGTCTTCTGTTCCCTCCCACTGTTTCGTGTTGAGCTGCAAGCACCACTGCCACCCATATTGCAGGGGGGAAACCCTTTGTTGGTTGGAGTCAGAGCCCGAACCATAAAACAAGGGGCTATCTGGGTCAATCCAATTTGTCATTGATCGTTTCCTAGTGTCGTCACCCTATCGTCGTCGCCTGTCACCGTTAGCAGTGTCTTCTCCCTCGCACTCCATCATTGAAGTCGATTTCGGGGTAGACTATTGGAGACAGGTAACCCGACCCAAGGAAAAATCCAGACCCAAGTCTATTTAACCAACACCTGATCTGTTTAACCCAATAACCCAAACCAGGTTTTATAAAACCCTAGCCCATTACCCTTAAACCTGATCCACCTATCCTTAAGACCCAACACAGCAATTCAACCAACTTATACAGCCTTATCCCGACCTCCAAGCCCATTAAATATATACCCAGCCCAAATCAATAACATGAGCCATATAATAAACCCAAAACAAGTCTATACCTCTGAACCACTTAAATCCAAGGCAAGCAATCTATTAACAATGCCAAAATCCCTTAAAACCTTATCCAGCCCATTTACCTCAGCCCAAACAGCCAGTGCCGCCCAAACTCAGCCCACATATTTTTAGAAACTCAGCCTAGAAACAACTTAAAATGAACCAGCTCATTAAGCCTAACCCTTCCATCCTGTAACCTCACCAAACTACACTTAAATTCAGCAAACCCAACTAACCCATAAACCAGCCAACCAAGTGTCACGACCCCGCCCCACCCCGCCCCGCCCCAAACAGGATAGCAGTAGTGACCGGCCAGTAGTGCCTGACTACTGAAGGCCTAGCAAGACAAGGCAAGACAAGACTAGACTGGACTAAAAACATTAGAGCTTATGCGGAACAATTTGTCCATTAATTACCAAGAGTCCAATCAGAGCATGAACATAAGTCATATGAAAATAAAACAAGCAAGCTTCTCATTTTATTTACTTTGACATTTACAAGTCCAAACAACACAAAAAGAAAAGTGCAACATTTACAAACATACTCTTAACAAAAACCAAAACATATATACAAGGCTATCATCTCTAACCGTCGTTCCCAAAAGTACAAAACAAAAAGAAAAAGACTTTTGGCTTGACCTTTCTTCTCTAACTTGTTCTTCATCATCACCTACATACATAGGGAAGGGGGGTGAGCCCCAAAGCCGAGTGAATAGTAATACAATAAAGTGGTAAATGAATGAACACCGATAAATTTTATTAAAACCAAGCACAAGATCATTTCAAACATAATATGACTTTGTCGAGACAAAACAAGTTTAACTTACAAGCATATACATAGCGATGAACATTCCAAGACTTTCGAATCAAGAGTCCACAACAGGTGGCAAGAGGAGCTCAGTTACCTAGAGATTATTGGCATGATTCCCAATAACAAACATGATCCAAGATGTCATCTTAATACATGATACAAGAGTGTAGGATGTTCATTCATAGTAAAACAATGTCATAACTTTCTTAAATATATCATAGGTTTGCATTTTGAATCATAGTTTTAACAAACATAATTTTACTACACTACTACTCACAAATGGCTCCTTGAACACTAGGTATTCTCTTTCGAAGCTCGACCTATACGAAACAAGAACAAAGTATTGAAGTGCTAAACAAACTCATACAAACATGACAATTTGGGTGTCTAAACTTAGCTAAGTGTTTTCCTTAGATTTCTTTCATGTTTTTAGTGTTGTTCTAGGTCTAGTTCAAGTCTCAATTAGGTGTCAAAGGCGTACAAGGAGTGTCTTATGTGAGAGAGAGTTATAAAACAAACTTGTGCACAAAGCAGGGCATTTCCGCACATGCGGGGCTCAAACCGCATGTGCGGGCCGCACGTGCCTTTTTTTCATAACTAAATTTGTGATTTACTTGGCCGCACGTCCTGGAATCACTTCCGCGCTTGCAAAAGTGGATGACTTGCTTAGTTCGAAAATTCCTTCTTGTTCTAAGCTTCCTCCTTTCAAGTTCTAAGCTAGGGGTTCATACAAACTCAATCTAAATCATGCAAATTTGATAACAAACATGAAAGTATGATCATTTTCCAAATCATTAGCATCAAAACTTAGTTTGATTTCAAGATTAAAGGCTATAACTATAAGTTTTGTTAAGAATTTGAGGAATTCAATCTTTTTCCAAAACCTTTCTTTTTCTTTGTTTCAAATCACGAACTTGAATGGTAAAACTATTGAAAATCAAAAGAACATATGAAGATGAAAGTTTAAATGCATCAAGAACAGCAAAAACCAATTCAAAGTGATGAAGTTCTAGGTCTCCTACTTGCTTCTACAATCTAACCAACCCTTCCTCATTCTTTCCTTCAATTCTTCCTTGTTAATCCAAATTGATCCTAACGTTTTCTTGATTTTAGATGCTAGGAGGGTTTACTACAAGAATTGAGATTAAAATCTTACCTTAGTTTTATTGAGGGATGAGTCTTGGTGTTCTTGGATCTCCCCTCTTTTCTCTCTTCTTTCTTTTCTTTTCTTGCTTTTTCTCCTTTTCTCTAGCCCTTTCTCCTCTTTTCCAGCAGATTTTCTTTCTTCTTTGATTTGGTTTGGCTTTTATAAGGTAAGGTAGGACAAAGACTAAATTGGGACAAAAAGGGGGGAGGTGTATCTATGCTTCATCAAATTATCTAATTTTTGTTTGCTTAGCTTAACTAATCTTGCTTATTTAACTTAGTTAACTAAGGTTTGTACTAATTAATCTAGGTTTAACTTCATCACACTTAACTTAGTTAATCCTAATTAAGGCTCACTAATCATACTTAATTAACACTAATCCCAATTAGCAAAAATTCATATAGCATGAAATGGACAAGCGTATTATACTAGGATCTTTAAGCTCCTCAATTAGTGCAATGGCACATCCTATGATTTTCAAATCAAGTCTAAATTCATCCCCTAATTCATTGCACAAAACAATTAAGTCCTAGACATGAGGTTCCAAACTAACTTCTTCTCCTCCTTTCTAATTCTAATAGGTCCTATTTCACATTAGCATATAACACACAGACAAAAGCAATAATAGCATGATATGCATTATGCATGAATGGTTGGTTGTCACATTCTTCCCTCTTTAAGAAGTTTGGTCCTCCAAACTTACCTTATCTTAGCTTGGAAATAAACTGGGATACCTCATCCTCATTTCATCCTTTTTTCCCAAGTAGCATCCCTCCCATAGTGTTCTTTCCATTCTACCTTCGCCATTGGTGTTGCTTTGTTTCCCAATTGTTTCACTTGACAATCAATAATCTGAATAGGTCGTTCCTCGTATTCTAAATCCTCATCAATGGCTAATCGGCGATAATCTATCACATGGGAAAGATCCCAAGTATAACCTGTAACGTGGAAATGTGGAATACATTGTGGACTTGCTCCATCTTTGATGGTAGTGCTAACCGGTAAGCCACTGGGCTAATCTTTTCCAAAATCTCAAATGGCCCTATGTAGCGTGGAGCTAACTTTCCTTTCTTCCCAAATTGAGTTTGGCCATTCATTGGAGTTATCTTAAAAAACACATGATATCCAACTTCAAGCTCTAAGTGCCTCCTCAAATCAACATTACTCTTTTGGCAGCTTTGGGCAGTCTTGAGTCGTCGTTGAATAATCTTGATCTTCTCGGTGGTGACTTGAACAATTTCAGGTCCCAACATTGGCTTATCTTCCACGTCCATCCAACAAATTGGTAATCTACATTTTCTTCCATACAGTGCCTCATACGGTGCCTCATACGGTGCCATGCCAATACTTGCTTGGAAACTGTTATTGTAGGCGAATTCTGACAACGGTACATGAGTTTCCCAACTCCCCTTAAAGTCCAAAGAACACAAACGAAGCATATCTTCCAAAGTTTGTATCGTCCTCTCCGATTGTCCATCGGTTTGTGGATGGAAGGCGGTATTAAACCTTAGTTCTGTTCCCATTGCTTTCTGCAAGTTTTGCCAAAATCTAGATACACATTCGGAGTCTCTATCCGACACAATAGAAATAGCCACACCATGAAGTCTAACAATCTCATCTATGTAGAAGGTAGAAAGTTTGTTTGCGTTGTAAAAAGATTTCACAGGTAAGAAATAGGTGGACTTGGTCAATTTATCTACAATGACCCAAATTGAATCCATACCTCTTGGTGTGCGAGGCAAGCTAACTACGAAATCCATCGTGATATGTTTTCATTTCCATTCTGGGATAGAGAGAGGTTGAAGTAGACCGGTTGGCTTTTGGTGTTCTGTTTTTAACTTTTTGACATTGAAGGCAACAAGAAACAAATTCTGCTATGTCCCTTTTCATGTTTTTCCACCAATAGACTTGCTTGAGGTTTTGATACATTTTGGTATTTCTAGATTGCAACACTTGATCTTTGATTGTGAATCCCGGTCTTGGCTTTGAAATCAATATCATCAAAAACTTTCTTGAAGTAAGCATCCTCCAATTGCTTTTGCTTGATTTCTTCAATGATTGATGGTTGGGCTGAAATTGCAGCTAAAGTCCCTTCAGTCTCATGTAAGACCAATTCCACTTCCATTTTCTGCAAATCTTGTAGTATGTCTCTTTGTTTGGTGAATAAGCATGCCAAGTTCTCCATTGACTTTTGGCTAAGAGCGTTTGCCATGGTGTTTGCTTTGCCAAGATGATACTAAATTTGCAAATCATAATCTTTCATCAATTCTAGCCACCTCCTTTGTCTCATGTTGAGCTCCTTTTGCATGAACAACTACTTCAAGCTCTTGCGGTTTGTGAACACTTCACATGTAGCCCCATATAGATAATGACGCCATATTTTCAATGCAAAAACAACGGTTGCCAATTTTAAATCACGTGTTGGATAATTCTTTTTATGTGGTTTTAATTGGCGTGAAACATAAGCAATAACTCTGTTGTTTTGCATTAAGACACAACCTAATCCCTTATAAGATGTAGCACTATAAATAACAAACTCCTCCGTACTAGATGGTAGTACAAAGACTGGTGCTGTGATTAACTTGGTTTTCAATTAAGATCCTGACAAGCCTCCTTGTAGGACTGGGGTTTTGAAAAAGAATGAACAGTAAACAAGAAGGTACAATATGAATTAGAAAAACATGTGTTAAAATAACCAACCTGTTCGGCATGTAACAAGATTAGTGTCTTCAGAAGCAGGAAGAGCAATAGTAGGTGAGGAGACAACTGGTGAGGGAACAACCTTGCAACGAGAATAGACTAACAACGGAAGAGAATAATGAGCAGGAAGAGAAGAGGGAACAGACTCATTGGAGACAATAGAGAGGGATTCAATAGGAGGGTGGGTAGGAGGAAAAGAGGGAACAAGCTCATGGGGAACAGTAGAGATGTACTCATTAGAGGGGGACCTCAGAAGGAAATGGATCTATGTTAACCAAATCCTCTTTGAAAACTGGGGCAGTGATAAAAGGAAGTTGAAAGTATGACAAACGTTCAAAAACGGCAACATGGCGGGAGATATAAAGGCGACGGGAACGATAGCCTTTCTGGGTAAGGCTGTAACCCAAAAAGACATCGAGGACAAACCAGACACTAAGTTTGGTTTTATCTTTATGGGAAAGAATGACAAAACAAGCAGATCCAAAGACGTGAAGGAGGAAGTAATTAGGCATTTAAGAAAATAGAGCCTCATAAGGAGAACGACCAGAGAGAAAGGGAGTTGGCAGTTGGTTGAGAAGGAAAGTAGCGATAAGAACTGTTTTACCCCAAAACGGAGCTAGAATACAGGCAGAGAGAAGAAAAGACCTAGTTATCTCAAGGAGATGATGGTGTTTACGCTCAGCTTGACTATTTTGGGCGGGTGTATCAGTACAAGAAGTTTGGTGAATGGTATCCAAGTTGACCAAATATTCACAGAACTCAGTTTTAAAATATTTCCCACCCAAGTCAGACCATAACAATTTAATAGTAGATCCAAACTATGTAGCGGTCATAGACTAAAAAGTACGGTATATCTGGTAGAAGTCTGACTTATGAGTTATAAGATAAACCCAAGCGTAACGAGTGCAGTCATCAACAAATGACACATAGTATACAGAACCCTCTTTAGTGAAAACAAGAGAAAGGCCCCAGACATCAATATGAACTAAATAGAAGTACTTTTACGAAAAGGTAAGGTTGTCATTTTGGCAAGTTTACACCCCTGACACTTGGTAGGTTGATTAGGAGAAATTTTATCCAATAAACCTAACTAAACTAAAGATTGTAAGTAGTCAGCAACATCCTAATTGAGAATGCCACAAATAAGGACTTAACAGATAATCTGACTGAAAAGTGGAAAAACCAATTGGAGAGGTAGTCATAGGCAGATGTAAGCTCTCCACCACATAGAGGTCTCCAACTTTATGGCTGATCTCAATCTATTGCTTGGACATCTAATTTTGCACAAAACAGATAGAAGAAAAAATGATAACATCAAGACCGGAGACATTAAGCTGACTGATCGATAATAAATTGACAGATAACTGAGGAACATAAAGGACAGATGGAATAGTGACAGCAGACATATCAAACATAGGCCAAACCCAACAGATATAACAGACATACCAGACCTATTAGCAGCATTAACAGTAATATGAAAAGGAGAAGGAGTACAATTTTTAAGTAAGGAGACATGAGGAGTCATATAATGAGAGACACCAGAGTCAAAATCCAGACAGACAAAGAGATACCTGAAGAAGACCCAAGTAAACCTGAATGAAGAGAGGAAAGAGAGGAGGCAGACGGGGATAGCTGTGAGGTAGACAATAGATGTTGAAGTGGAGCAATCTGTGCACTTAAGGAAGTCAAGTCAGAATCAAGAGTTAGAGCAGATGTAGTATAAGCAGTGGAAGGTTGAAAAGTATTTTGAGGAGGAGCGCGGAATTGGATCTGAGATTGTAAAGAAGACAAGGCAGGCAAATGTCCCTTCTTGGGATAGTGATACTTCCAATGGTCCTTTTGATGGTAGAAGGCACACTCATTAGAATCTAGAGACATCATAATAACTAGAAAGCTGAGGGGTTCAAGTGTAATAAACCCAGAACCAAACTATGGTGTAGAGAGACAAGCAACTTCTAGGGTTTCAGTGATAGCTCTGATACCATGTAACATTTATGAATAATAATCTATATATTCAATTGTGAATGTAATACAAGGATACGTGTGATTATATAGCAATCCTAACCCTAAGACTAAACAGGAAAGAGAATATTTACAATCCCTCACAATCTCTCAACATATATACAAAATATATACTACCGTATATAGAGATACACTCAGGATTATGACTATTGCTCATCTATTATTGAAATTATCATGAGATAAACCTATCCAACAACGTACTAAATTAAAATAAACATAGAGGCTTAAGAACACTGCAAAATTTGATTCCATGATGTTGTAAACGTGCTCTATGTAAAATTTCAGATTTGTCATTTTTTTTTCTTTTCTTTCTTTCATGTTTTTCATCAATGCTGCCACTACGAAAGTCAATATGGGGTATGTTGTAGAAAATTCTCTTCTTTGGACACAAGGAAATGGATATTTCTTGAAAGCAGCTATTGTTAGAGATTGATGCAAAACAATGTATGTTTTTGTTTTGTCTTCTTTAGTTTTTTGTTTTTTGGTTTTTGTTTTTGTTTTTGTTTTTTTTTGTTTGTTTGTTTTTGTTTTTGTTTTTGTTTTTTTTGATTTTTAAAAACCTTAAAAGGATAACTAGCTCTACACAGCTTGTTCATCTCATTTTTTGGGTTAGTTTACCAAGGGTCCTTATGGTTGTCACAAAATGTGAATTGGGCCATTCAAAATTAGACAATTTTCAATTAGATAATTAAATGTGTTTGGTTGCAAGAGTGAAACAACTCAAAATCTGAATGTTTTGCATTCTTTACGAACATTTAGAAATGATCATTTCATTTTGTTTAAAATATAGTATGACCTAATCTAAATTTGGGATATTCAAAACCTGTTAGTTCAATGCCTACACAAATTTTTAAGTGAACTCATTTACAATCACATTTATTTTGAATTATTTAATCACGAATGAAATAATTCAATTTGCTCAACCAAATGGGCCTTAAAAAAGCTTCTTTTTTTTTTTTTTCATTACTGTCAAGATTACACCCATTACACGATATTATTTATGTTGTGTTTGGTTGGGGGATTTGAGGAGGGATTTGGAAAGGGAAATGGAAAAGGTAGGTGAAATAAGAATAAAATATACCTAAATTTCACATAGTTTCACACACCTTTTCCCTTTTCCTTTCCAAATCCCTCTTCAAATCTCCCAACCAAACACAGTATTAGGCTTTTTCCATTTTTCTTTGTGTGAAAGCAAAAAATAGGACTAGTACGCAGTTCTCTCTCTCTCCCCCCTATTGTGGCTTGAACCATGCACCTTGCCTTCTGAAGTGGCAGGAGAATACACTGAAGTTCCTGGTAGCTATGATGTTGCGTTCCATTGTCTTCATTTCTGCCTGACTTATATGTTGATTTCAGAACTCATATTCTTATTATAACCTGGCAAATTAATATTGAGACTGAGAAAAAATGTATTGAAAAAGTGTAAAATGATTATAAAGTGTTTTGAAATTCATAAAAAGTGTATTGAATTTTGTAATTAATGCCTTGAGATTGACATATCTTTTGTCCTTTTCTGGTGTCTTAGGGGCACTTATTAGCAAGACCCTTAGAACATATATATATATATATATATATTTCTTTTAAAATCTTCTTTTTCCTGTATGTAGTGTCCCAATGGCCACACTATATGTTTGAACTGCAAGACTAAAGTACACAATTGCTGCCCAATTTGCCGGCAAGAGCTTGGAAACATAAGGTGTGTGGCTCTGGAGAAAATAGCAGAAATGCTTGAACTGCCATGCAGATACCAGTTCTTGGGTTGTCAAGATATATTCCCTTACCATAGCAGACTCAGGCACGAGCAGAATTGCAGGTTCCGCCCATATAATTGCCCTTATGCTGGAGCTGAATGCAATGCCAATGGTGATATCCAATTCCTTGTTGCACATCTCAAGGATGATCACAAGGTTGACATGCATGATGGCTGTACGTTCAACCATCGATATGTCAAATCCAATCCCCAAGATGTTGAAAATGCTACATGGATGTTGACAGTGAGCTCTCTCTCTCTCTCTCTATACATATATATATATCTACTATGTATGTGTGTATCAATTTATCTATTTCTCAAGCTTAATATGACAAAACTTTGTTAGTCTTTGCAATTAGCCTTGGTTTTATACTAATTTGTGCGTGCTAGTGGTAAGGATCAAATCCCAATCCCAAAAGTAATTGAATTAATTTTTTTTCTTCCCACTTTTGCATCCTTTATCCACCTTCCATGCAACTAACTTCATCCTTCAGATTTTGACTTATTTGATAAATTTTTCCTCGAGGAAATAATGATCAAATCCTAAATTTTTATGGTGCTTTAATTAAGCAAGGGTAGTTCATTTTACCTATCCAATTAATTTGTTTGATTACCAGTCCAACTCTTTTTACACTATCAAACATTGATTATTTGCATTGACCAACTTATCTGATTTTTTTAAGTATTGTCCATGCAATGGGTGATACATAATTTTCCTTGAAGCCTGTTATGCGTAGTTCTTTGTTTAGCCTGAAAGAAGACAAAAAGAAGAGATTAATTAGTTCTTTTTCTATTTTTTTTTTTCCCCTGTGTTTTTTGAAGAACCCATACAAAAATGCTTAGTTCACTTTTATGTTTATCATCTTGCTTCCCCAGAAACATTTTATTTCATTTAAAACATTGGCAACACCTTGTTGTTCAATCAATCAGCACTAAAAGAATTGAGAAACATGATTGGTTCTGTTACTGGTGCAGGTTTTCAACTGTTTTGGCCACCAGTTTTGCTTGCACTTTGAGGCATTCAATATAGGAATGGCACCTGTTTACATGGCCTTCTTGCGGTTTATGGGGGATGATCACGAGGCCAAAAAGTTCAGTTACAGTTTGGAAGTTGGTGGGAATGGGAGGAAACTAACATGGCAAGGAGTTCCAAGGAGCATTCGTGATACTCATAAGACAGTTAGAGATAGTCTGGATGGACTGATTATCCAGAGAAACTTGGCACTCTTCTTTTCCGGTGGTGATGGGCAGGAGCTGAAGCTTAAAGTGGCTGGCCGCATATGGAAAGAGCAGTTATAAATCTATAGAATGCTATCTATAAAAATCATGTGGTAACTAAAGACACCTTGCTTAAAACAATATTTTTGTTTTTAAAAATTCTGAACTTGTTATGGGTCGGTGGAGTGTAAATGGGTTGGATTTCTAAAAGATTTTTTGGTTTGTAGATCAATTGGAGTTATTACTGTGCAGCTAGCTTTGTTCTGGGATCATATTTCTATGGTTATTCAAGATTCCTAAAGCTTTCTTTCCCATTCTTTGTTTCTGGTATTTTTGGTATCATTTGGATACAGTTCTCAGTTCAGCTTCACCCACTGGCATGTAACCTTTTTTCAATTCAAGAGACGCCCATGCTGTACGCCACACACCAGCCACTGGCCGTCCACCAGTGCCAGCTCTCTCTCTCTGTCTCTCCATTTTCTTCTTTTCTACCACCAGTGTCTTTTGCGAACCCACCGCTACTGCCCTCAACCGGTAGTGCACCACCATCCCTCAATTCCAAAACCCCCGCACAGGACAATCACAACCACCATTTTTTACAGAAACAGTCAATGAATGTGGTTAAGTAATGCTAATGGCAGAGTGTAATTTTGTCATACTTCACACCCATTTGGCAACAATTATGACCCATACAATCTTAGAAGTCCCAATTGAAACATGCCATTTTTTTGGGCTAAACTACCCATAACTTTTAACAATTGGATTTAATTTTCATCAAATCCTATTGAAAAAAATTCCTAGTAAAACCGTCGCTAAAAATAATTTTTTATGACTATTTTTTGCATATGTTGTTAATAATTGACAATTAGTGTTTTTTTTTTCACGATTTTTGTAAATTGTCGCTGAAAGTTAAAGATAACATTTTTTTTGTGACAATTTTTTTAAACTGTCGTTAAAATTAATAATAAGTGTGACATGTTTTTGACGAAATTTTCAAACTGTCCATAAAGTTAACAATTAGTGATTTTCTTTTATAGTGTTTGATGAAAAACGCCATTAATTATCATATAATCTATTGGATAGTAAATTCACTTATTAAGACTTACACGCATGTCTCTATTTTTTTAAAAAAATTACGACTAAAAAAACATATTAGTTTACCAACCTTGAGATGCAATTTCATTTTTCATTAGTTTACCTCAACTTCAACTTGGGTTTTAAGGCTCTATTTGATTAGTAGGATTAGCAATGCGGCGATTAATAATTTAAGAGATTAATGTAGGATTGGTTATCTAGTTAGGTTAATAGGATACATAATCCCTTCTTATCCATAATTGTTTTGCAATATATAATATCAATTATATATGGAAATATATGTCTATTTTACATTATTTTGTTGTAAGATTAAAAAATTCGTCAAGTTTATTAAATTGAATACCTATCGAAATGTAATGTGAATAACGACTAGAATGTAAGTTTTATAGATTAATGACGACTAGAGCTCATCATGTTCATCTCCTTCCGGGGAAGTTTCATCACGACTGTGAAAGTCATCACAACAAGAGGGCAATGGATGGGTTGATATCTGTGTGTTTTTATTTTTTACTTTATTTTGGTGATGGATTATGGTGGTTATACATTTGTGTATACATATATTAAATACAAAGTGTGCACACCTATTAAGTGTATTATGAAACGCAAATAAAAACAAAGTTTAGATCTAATTGCTGAGAAACCCAAACTAGAGAAATGAATGGTCTGATGTTGTTGAAAAAGATGTCTTCGTCCTTACAAAAGAAAAGATCCAAGTCATATATGAAGAGGTGAGAGGCTATCAATATTTTGTTTACTATGACAGAAAACAATTTGAGTTGTTCTTCAAAAATGAAAATGTGAAGAAAAAATAAAATAAAAATGAAAGAAAAAGATGAAGAAAAGACTGCATTAATCTTTGATGAGTTATTCAATATTAAAGTTTTAGAAAATTTTAAATTACCTTTTTTGGGGTAAAATTAAATACAAAAAAACTCATTTAAATAATTAAATTTAGATTATTCATTTACTAAATTCGTTTAATGAATGCCATTCAGCCTGAATATTTCTTATTTATGTTGGCTATCAAAAGAAATTATAAAAATCAAATGAAATTTCAAATTTTTTTTTTTTTTTTTTTTTTAATGAGTGCTGCTTATTAACATTCCAACAATTAACACTTTAGAACTTCTAAATTCTTTCGACCCCCACCTACAAAATTCAAATCCTTAAAAATTTCTAAGAACCCTCAAAATAATATCAAAACTATCCCTCTAAAAACATCACACTCACCAAAATACACCTCCTAAAACTCTTCATCTCCCAAAACTTGAACTCACCAATCTTTCTCTCACCGTCGAAAGAGTCGTGCTGTTGATCTCTCCACCGCCAATCTCTATCACGGCCGATTTCTATCCGCCAACCTCTTTCTACCGCCATGTTCAGGCTTGTGTTGCCGAACAAATTACCAATGTTCGGACTTGTGTTACTGAACAATTTGTACATGTTTGGACCTGTGTTACCGACCATTATAAAAACGTAAGGTCCTATATCTGTGAACAAGTTTGACCCATCAAAGTTTAACAAGCAAAGATAAGTATGCATCAACCAGTTTGAGTAACAAATAAGACTATAAAATTCATCGCATAACCCAAAATAGGGTTATTTACACAAAGATCTCTTAAACTATTGAGAAATATTACTTTAACTCCTTAAATTATAAAAACATATAAAATGACCACATAAACTATTGAAAAGTATCACTTTGCCCCCTAAACTATAAAAACGTACAAAATGGATCCCCTAAACTGTTGACATATTTCACTTTGACCCCTTCCATTAGAGGGTTTAATTTGTATGCTTTTATAGTTTAAGGGGTAAAGTGATACTACTCAATAGTTTAGGTGATCAATTTGTACACTTTTATAGTTTATGGGGTTAAAGTGATACTTCTCAATAGTTTAGAGAGTCTTTGTGTAAATAATCCCCACAAATATAAGTATACATTAAGGTTACATCTAAAGTGCTGAACATATGAATACAAAAGTTTAGATCCAAAGTATCAAATACATGAATAATGTTCGATTAGAGGTTGCCGAACTAATGCCATATTTTCTAGAGCTACAGGAAAAAAAATCGAACCGTTTTACCATTTTTTTTTTTTTTTTTTGTGTGTTTTTTTATAAAACTTATCATTACTGAATAATTTAATTGGATTTACTTTTGAGAGTTCTTTTATTATTTTTAAAAATGGAATGTGCTACATCCGTTATCACTTTGGCTACAGAAGGGGAAGTGCTTCCGATAATCGAAAACCTTTTATACGCAAAGCCGATAAGGAATTTCGCTACCTTAGGACTATTATGGTTATGGTTGCCATTCACCGTTCGGTTGCTGGATCCCCTGTCCATTCGAGTAGTTTGTCAAAAAAGGTTGTAATCCCTTTCTTGGTAATAGCTTCGATCCTAAGGACCCACCTACCAACTTGGTGTAATATCGCTGTAAACGGGTCCGTCGCCTGAGAATTAGAGCAAAAAGCGCACTAGGTCAACCTCATCCGAGTTGCGAACCTCCTCTAAGCTTACATTGTCATGCTCCATTTGTCTTATGGTATTGAGGTTGCAGGAAAAACTCACTCATTGCCATTGCCATTGCCATTACTAGAGAAGTGAATAGTTGTGTTGGCTACATATTTTGTAAAAACCAGTTACAATTCGACACGTGGCAGAGTAAGGGTATTGTGGGGAGATTATTCAAGTCTTCAATCCTGATCATACACGTGGCAATTAATATTGGTTCTTACGTGATCTGAGTAGCACTAGATTAATAAAGAGATGCAAGGTGACGTGGCTTCAACGGTTACTCATATTCAAATTCAAATACAGGAGGAAAGCTCAACTGCAAGTGATGGCATAGTGGAACTACTTATAAGGCAACATGATCAGCGATCATGGAGGAGCAGTTCGACGGTTTGAAGTGTAGTTCGAAGGTCATCCTTGAGAAGTATAAATAGTAGGGAAGGTCCCAGAAAAAAGCCCAGACTCAGATCCAACAAACCAGTCATTTACTTCATATTTTCTTTTCGGTTTACATTTCTGCACTTTAAATTCACACTTTAAATACATTCTTTACACTCCTGCACTTTAAATTCTGACCTTGCACTTCGATTCATAGGAGTAGTTTCAAGTAGATAAATCAGTAAACCTCTTCGAGGCTGAGTTTGGATCATTGTAAGTGTTCATTTTAATGAAATACTTCAATTGTTCGTCATTTGATTGTTATTTTACTTAATTTCTCCTAAGTCAAGCCACCAGTAAAATTCCTCTTCATTGAGGCTGAAAGAACTAAAACACAGTCGTCTGATAATTGGTTGGCAATTATAAATTCAGAAGGACCGATTGATCCTTCGCACGCCAAGATTTACAAAAATACCCTTCGAAAGCCAAAAAGCCAACATATATTTTTGGCACGCCCAGTGGGACTTGTTAAATGGCTAGACGAAGATGACAAGGAGAAAATGAACGCTTGGAAGAAGACATAGAAGGAGAGGTAGAAATACCTAATCTAGAGGATAATGTGGTAACACAACCTGTGGAAACTCCCATATTATCAGAACCTATGATCGAACATACCAGTACTTCGGAACAAGAACCATATGTTCATAATATTGGACGAAACCAAGGAATTGGACCATCCACTGTTCCATCTACTCAGCCAACCAATCCATGGGATGGCCTAATAGATGCTATGGGACAACAATTAATGAACACAATGGAAAGGTGGGCAACATCTTTTTTGGATCGAATGAATAACCACCAACCAACAAACACAAGACACACAGAGAAAGTTTTAAATGTCCCTTAGCAAAGATTGGCTAGAGACAAATAGCCTATACAAGTTAATGGACATTCTAATGGTCAAACTAGTAACCAGAACTATGAAAGACCATCACCTCAGTCTTGGTATGAACCCATTTCGACGCCTATAGCAGGCCAAAATGCCTCAGTACTTAACAATGAAACCACACAAGTTGGTGGATTTGGCCAAGTACAAGAAACTGGCGTGAGAATGATTACAAATCCCATGTTTGAAGCCATACCTGGCACTAGAGGGTATAATAATCCCTTATTTGAATTTATACCCGGGAGGTTAGAAGGTTGGCCTGCAAATGGAAGGGACACAACGCCTGTTCTTGAACCTTTTACAGGTCCTTTCGTAGGACAGACTCAAAGTGGTTACCCACACCCCCCACAGCAACCTGCACCATAGGAGCAACCAGTCCCAAATGTACCATCTTATGGACCAAGAGGACCGCAAGCACAAGTTTGTCCACCAAATCCTGTGTTTGTCCCTCCAGTAATGGTTCAGCAGGCACAAAATATGGTCCCTAGGGACCAAATTGCTGATATTGTTAGGGAGATGTGTGGACCGATGGCTCGGGGGGTCCAGACTCCTGTATACAGAAAACCATACCCAGAATGGAAAGATAGGGTACATGAATACCCAAGGGGGTTCAGGATACCAAATTTTACCCTTTTCTATGGGAGTGGAAATCAATAAACAGTAGAGCATATTACTAGATTTGCTACTCAATGCGGTGAATTCACTAATCATGATTATATGAAACTGAGATTATTTCCAAATTCTCTAACTGGGGGAGCATTTGTATGGTACATCAACCTTACACCTGGCTCCATTCAAACTTGGCAACAAATAGAAGAGGCATTTCATGCCCAATTCTTCCAATCGGAGCCAGAGGTTTCCATGGCAGACTTGGCAAGATTGAGTCAAAGGCCTAAAGAAAAGGCTACTCAGTTTATTGCCAGATTTAAAAGGGCTCAAAATAAATGTAGAGTCATATTGCCAGAGCCAGAATTTGTAAGATTGGCTCAAAATGGCTTAGAATTCAGGCTTCAAAAGAAGTTTGACTCAACTGAATTCAGAGATTTGGTCGAACTAACCTATAAAGTGTCTCGATATGAAGCATTACTAGAGGAGGAACAAGATCGAAATAATCCCTCGTACAAGACATATTATAAAGATCCAAATTATGAGATTGATGCAGCAGAGATTGTGGGCAAAGAACCTGTAATCTGTGAAGCATTAATTCATAAGGATACAACAATTGACCAGCAGTTTAAAAAGAAAGACTTTCACAGAAAGTACTATTTCGATCTAACAAAAGCAGATAACATTTTTGATCATTTGCTTGCAGCCAATTTCCTTAAGTTACCAAAAGGAGTAAAATTGCCATCTCTAGATGAACTTAAAGGAAAAGTATATTGTAAATGGCATAACTCTTGGTCTCACTTGACTAAAAACTGCATTGTTTTTCGAGACAGGATCCAAAAGCAATTTCGGAAAGGAAGTTTGAAATTCCCAGCCAAAACAGAAAAGGCCATGAGGATTGACAGTAACCCGTTTCCAGAAGTTGGAGAAAGCGCAGCTAATGTGGTTGTACCAAACTTCCAAAATTTATCTCTGCAAGAGTTGGAAGAGGTCAATGTGCAAATGCATATTGCCAACCAGACAAATACCAAGAAGAACACTAGAAACCCACCAGCTATTGGACAATGTTTCTCACACCAGAGGGAACACTCTGATGAAGAAGCATTGGATAATGATTCCTTGGAAGCAGCTATAATGCAGAGGATGTGTCCCAGGTGCAGACTGAGTTATAAATGGTTGAAGGGGCTTCCAATTGATAGGAAGCAATACTACAGGGATGTTCAGAGACGTCCTAAATCAACCAACGCTTACAACAAAAGGCCGTATCCGGCTAGTGATAGGCAGCGACCACCAGTGGTTGAACCTGCAATGGACAGAATACATGCTAAAGGCAAGAGGCCCTTACATGAATCCAGGCCACCTAACTATTACAAAATGGAGAGCAGTCATTCTGAAAGAAGACTGGAGAGAGGCTCATTTCATGGGATCAAAGCCAGGGATTGGCCTCCTAGACCAGCCTCACGCAGGACAGAAAGTGGCTACCTTCATCGAAGGTTTGAATCAGGCTCAAAACATGAGGTCAGAGCTAAACACTTACCTTCCCAGCCAGCTTCGAAGATGGCTTCAAAGGTTGGAAAAAGCAGTTCAACATCTGAGTCAGCAAGTTCGTGGGTACCTGGGGTCCCAGATTGGTTTGTAATGCAGAACAAGCCTAGGGAAGTGCCTGCCCAAAGGGATGTTGGAAACCAAGGCAGGATGGTCAAGCCTCCATTGGTGACTCCGAACAATTGGATATTGCTTAAACACCCAAAGACAAAGGAACCAGATATGGTTCCAATCATTTCAAGATCACAAAGGAGGAAGATTCAGCGCAGGTACACCTAGTACCAGCAAGATCTGAAAGAAAGTGGAGAGAGTTCTTCACTGGTTAAAACAGAAGGAAAGAATGATCCAAAGTCAGACCATGCTCCAAAGCCAAATCCACAGAACAAAGTGGTTGGCAGCAGAGAACAGTTGGCCAAGGTTCATTCTGAACTAAAGGTTAGGGAGAAGGCTAGCTTAGCAGGGTTGGAGAAGGCTCTGATGGAAAGTGATAGCGAGACGGAAGAAGAGATTGGCATAAGCCAAAAGAAGGAAATGGCAGAGGAAGAAATGTTCGAAGCCTTCATGGCTGAGCAAACATTTCTGGCTGAAAGACCAGTTGAGAAAGATCCTTCGAAGGAATCAGTTAGCAACAAAGTGCGAGTGCGAGATGGAGGATGTCTTGAAGTCATCGATCAAGGTAGCTAAGAAAGGAGACAGTACCCGACCATCCGCTTTGGCTCATTTCCTCCGGTATCAGTCAATATGGTACACATACTGCCCCACGAGTTCTAGGCTGAAGAGGAGGATCAGGATGACCAAGACATGGATCCTATTCCAGTCTCTAGTGAGGAGTCGCAAGTGAGTACGGTACAGGATGAGTCTGAAATGGCTACTCCGATGGAAACTGAATGCGAGAGCGAGGAAGAGGTGAGCATCAACCTCTCATATCCTTTTGAATATCCCTCGAATTCTATGACACAACATGTCAAGCCTTTGTACATCAAGGCTTTCTTTGATGGAATACAATTGAATCGGGTCCTGATAGATAATGGGGCAACAGTGAACTTACTATCAAAATCTTCTTTGAAGAAACTAGGGAAAAAGAATCCCAGGTTGATCCCAACCAGCACAACCATCGCTGGCTTTGCTGGAGACAGACAGATGGCTTAGGGGATTCTACCCATTAACTTGAGTATGGGAACCAGGGACTACATGACAGCATTCTTCGTAATCGACAGTAATGCTAAATACAATGCTTTACTTGGAAGAGATTGGATCCACACTAACAAATGTGTGCCTTCCTCTTTACATCAGAAAATCATGATGGCTTTGGACAATGGAGAGACAGAGGAGATTGATGTAGATCCTCAACCCTTCATAGCTTGTGCACACTTTGCAGAGGCCAAGTTGTATATTGAGGGAGTGACACCACTCAGTATACTGAGGAAAGCTGATGGCTCAGCCGAAGTGACGGTTGATGAGGAAGTGACACACCTAAAGCACTTAGTCCAAGAGAGTGCTGATGAAGAGATTGTCGTTAAGGATGACAACGATGCCTGGTTATAGGCAAAGAGATGAAAAACAAGAAGCCAAGTCCTTGACTCTGATTAAATTCTCAACATTGGATGTAAAAGCAATAGTCCAGAAAGTACAGGAGCAAGAGAGAGAAGCCACGATAATTGGCTACAAATAGGAGCAGCAACAGGTCAGAATTTTGACCCTTGGTAAATACTGTGCATTGGACATTGAAACAAAAGTCCAGGAGATACAAGAGGAGGATGCCTTATGGACAGATTTTGTATATGAGGAGGAGGGCAAAGATGTTGAACTAAAGAACATGGGAGCAGAACAAAGCAAGAAGGTTGCTTCGAAGGTCGAAGAAACCAAGGAAGAAGCTTCAATAAGTTCTCAGACACAAGACCCCTTAGAAGAAGTAAATTTAGGGGAAGGTTCTATACAACAGCCCACCTATATAAGTGCTTGCTTGAATGTTCTGGACAGAGACCAGTTGTTGGTTGTTCTAAAGAAATATAAAGATTGCTTTGCATGGTCCTATAATGAACTACCAGGATTGGATAGGTCATTAGTGGAACATAGGCTCCCTATGAAGCCTAATTTCAAGCCATACAAGAAGAAACCAAGAAGAACGAGTCCAGAAGTAATTCAGAAGGTCAAGGAAGAGATTCTTAGACTACTCAAGGCAGGCTTTATTAGGACAGCCAGGTATGTTGAATGGCTATCTAATATTGTGCCTGTAGTTAAGAAGAATGGCAAAATGAGGGTATGCATTGATTTTAGAAACTTAAATCTAGCAACTCCCAAAGATGAGTACCTTATGCCTATAGTGGATCTGCTGGTAGACAGTTCAGCAGGACATCAAGTTTTATCAATGATGGATGGGCACTCTAGTTATAACCAAATCTGCATTGCAGAGGAGGATATCCACAAGACAGCATTCAGATGTCCTGGGAATATTGGCACCTTCGAATGGGTTAAAATGCCATTTGGTCTGAAGAATGTTGGGGCTACATATCAGAGGGCTATGAACACTATCTTTTATGATATCATTGGAAGGTATCTAGAGTGTTATATTGATGACATTGTAGTGAAATCCCAGTCCATAGAGGAGCATCTGTTTCATTTAGAAGCAGCTTTTGAAAGAATGAGGAAGTTCAAGTTGAAACTCAATCCTCTAAAGTGTGCTTTTGGTGTATCATCTGGAAACTTCTTAGGTTATGTAGTGCACAAGAAAGGAATACAGATTGATCAGAATAAAGCTAAAGCCATCATTGAAGCCAAGCCTCCATCAAGTAAGAAAGAATTACAAAGGTTCCTTGGACAGGTTAACTTTCTTCGAAGGTTTATTTCTAACACTGCAGGGAAAACTAAAGTATTTTCTTCCTTGTTAAGGCTGAAAGATGAAGAGGAATTTGTGTGGACAGCAGAGCATCAAATTGCTTTCGAAGGTATCAAAGCCTACTTGGCCAACCCTCCAGTGCTGATGCCACCAAAAGGAAATAAACCCTTGAAGTTGTACATAGCTGCAGCAGAAGATTCATTGGGAGCCTTCTTAGCCCAAGACAATGAAGAAGGCAAGGAGCAAGCTATTTATTACCTTAGTAGGTTTTTAAATTCTTGTGAATGTAAATATTCAGCTGTTGAAAAGCTGTGTCTTGCTTTGTATTTTGCTACAATGAAATTAAGATATTATCTTTTACCTACAACTGTCTTGGTAATTGCAACCACAGATTTGGTTAAATACATGTTATCTAGACCTATGTTGAGGGGAAGAATTGGCAAGTGGATACTAGCCTTATCAGAATTTCATCTAGGATATGTCGCTCAAAGGGCAGTAAAAGGGCAAGTTTTAGCCAATTTTCTGGCAGACCATCCATCTCAAACAGAGAGCCAAGAGATAATGGAGCTTGGTATGGCTAGTGTTGAGCCATGGCAGATGTGGTTTGATGGATCGAAAGCCAATGGCTTAATTGGAATTGGTGTTGTGATTAAATCTCCACAAGGGGTAGAAACCACACATGGTTTCAGAGTGGATGAAGCCACTTGTTCCAATAACCAGGCTGAATATGAAGCCTTAATTGTGGGACTAGAAATTCTTATTGGATTACAAGTACATGCAGTTGACATATTTGGAGACTCTCAATTGGTGGTTAACCAAGTGAAAGGGATTTTCAAGTGTCAAAGCATAAGTATTTTGACATACTATGTTGTTGCATTACATTTGCTTTCTCAGTTTTAAATAGCAAATGTAACTCATGTTCCAAGATTCTTGAACAATAAAGCTAATGATGTGGCTCAGAAAGCTTCGAACTTCAAGAGAAGGGATGATACCCAAAGGGACATAAGTCAAACAACATATCAAAGATTAATACAACCTTTGAATAAAAGGAATGTGGTTTTGGAAGTCAATCATAATGACTTACAAGAACAAGATTGGAGGCATCCAATAATGCAGTACTTGGCTGGTCCATCTTCGAAGACCAGCAGGAGAATCAAATTGCAGTCTATGCAATACATGATATATGGTAATGCTCTCTATAAAAGGGGGGGGAGATGGTTTGTTGCTAGAATGTTTAGGTCCAAAAGAAGCATTAACAGCTATGGCTGAGGTTCATGAAGGTATCTGTAGTGCTCATCAGCCTGGTGTGAAGATGAGATGGTTGGTTCGAAGGCATTCCTACTATTGGCCAACTATCTTTAAAGACTGCATAGAATATGCAAAGGGTTGCCAGGCATGCCAAAAGCATAGCACAATAAGGCATATGTCCATAACTGACTTACATGCAGTAGTGAAGCCTTGGCCATTCAGAGGATGGGCCATGGATATGATGGGAAAAATACACCTACCTTCTTCAAAGCATTATTGTTTCATTCTAGTGGCTACTGATTACTTCACTAAGTGGGTCGAAGCCAAGCCATACAAGGTTATAGACCAAACAGAGGTCATTAGGTTCATTAAAGATTTGATCCATAGATTTGGCATCTCACAAACCATAACTGTGGATAATAGGACTGTGTTCGATGGAAAAATTGTGAGGCCTTTTGTGGCAGAGTTTGGAATTAGCCTTATTAATTCCACACCTTATTATGCACAAGCCAATGGTCAAGCTGAATCATCAAACAAGTTCTTGAAAAAAGGAATACAAAAGGTTGTGGAGGATAATCCCAGGGATTGGCATAACCTTTTGTTGGATATTTCATGGACTTACAGAACTTTCCCAAGATCAAGCACAGGAGTCACTCCTTATGCCTTAGTATATGGGCATGATGCAGTTTTACCTGTGGAAATTAATGTTAAATCTTTGAGGGTAAGATGCCAAGATCAGTTAGATCCTGAGCAATACCATCAAAGTATGTACTTGGAGTTAGAAGGCATAGATGAAGCTAGAATTTTGGCATTAAATAGCATTCTTTTCCAAAAGAAGAAAGCAGCCAAGAATTATAACAAGAAAGTCAAACACATTGGCTTTGATGAAGGTGATTTGGTATAGAAAACAATACTCCCAATAGGAATTAAAAGCCATAAGTTTGGCAAATGGTCACCTAACTGAGAAGGACCATATCAAATTCATAGAGTTCTGCCTTTTGGAGCATACCATTTGAGAAATTTGAATGGGTATGTATATCCCAAAAAGATTAATGGCAGATATTTGAAGCCTTATTTTCCAACCATTTTGGAAACACAAGGAATAAAATAAACATTAAATACAAAAACACAAGACTGCTCAAATGATAGACAAAATTTGTTCTTTCATAAAGAATTAAGTACATTGTGTCACAAATTGGCCCATAAATCATTACAATGTCTTAATTGTTTTTGTACAGTAGATTTCCTATTGTTAAGTGATGAAAATAATTGAATAGCTGCAGCCATCTCTTCCTTTCGATCGGCCAGTTCTTGGTTGGTGATTTGCAATTTAGTGTCAGTTCGAACCAAGGCCTGGTTTACTGCAGCTAGCTCCTCTTCAAGTTGAGCTTTCCTCTCCAGCAGCTGGACTCAAAAGTGGGAGGCCGAGGAGTGTTGTTCCTTAAGCTTTGATACTTCAGCATGTACTTGGGAAACAAAACTCTGGTCGCCAAATTTCTCGGCCCTCATTTGGCGACTTGACAAATGCTGATGTACAAATCGACAGTAGCTCCTGCCTGAGACAAATGACTTGAAACATCCATGCCTGACTGTTCAGCAAGTTTACAGCACTAGAGGAACCCATTTCTGATTATAGGCCTCTGTAGAGCCTCGAAGGGAATCCTCGAAAAGGAAATCAGTAGTTCCAGACATGTGTCCAGGTCTATTGAAGGTACAGAAGGCTTGCGGCTAGAAGAAGAAGAGCTCTCAAGAATTTCCAACAAGGAGTTAGCCAAAACTAATGGCTCAGCTTCAACACTGGATATTGGAGAGGTAGAAGGTATGTCAAAAAGACTAGCTAATCTGGCCTCAAAAACATCAACCTCATCTATAGACATGAGGGGTGCAGAGAGTGTTGTGGTGGAAGGCACAGAAGATTGCATGGGGATAGGAGAAATGAAGGGAGCATCTTTGGCAGCTTCTATGGTCTTAGCCACCAATGAATCAAGGGAAGAGGGGCTGGAAGTAGGCAAAGGTGATGAACTATGGGTTGGAAGACTACTAGCATCCTCTGTAAGGGGATCAACTGCCATCAGAGATGGAGTAGCAGTTGGAATTTCTGTGAAGGAAAGAGGAAGAGCAAGGCTCGAAGAAGAAGTGGACTGATGTAGATCAAAAGTCAGGAAATTGAGGTATGGCTCTAAGCCAAGAAGGAGAGATGCAGGAATGCTTGGCCTCAGTGAAAGTACAGAAAGTGTAGACCTTGGAAGTGGGAGGATAATTTGAGTAGTCCTCACATTCTGCATTTGGTCAACTTCAACTGAAACCGAGGGAGGCCTCACTGGAAAGAGAAATGCAGTAGTTGTTGCTGCAAAAGGAAGAAATACAAAAGACTGTCAAAATTCAGTATCAAAAGTTGACAAAAGAAAAACAGCGGAAGTGTGAGAGAAATTACTTGTTCCAGAGGTATTAGCACTGATGGGAGAGCTGCGAAGGGAGTAATGTTCGGCAGTTTGTTGCCTTCTTGCAGCTTCCTTTTGTAGAAAAGGCCAAAGAATCGGCTTCATCTCTCAAAAATTGTTGCTGCCGTCTCTTCTCAGCCCTCTCGAAGACAATTATTGCCTTGGAATGTTCCTGCTCTACTGCCTTGGCAGCTGCTTCATGAATGGGGTCTTCAACCAAGTCAGTAGCAGGAACAGTCACTTTCCTTCTCTTCCTTCTTGGCAGTGTTGCTACTGGCTCCTTTTTGATCTCCCTCTCTTCAATTTGGGGTTCAGATTCTTCAAAGGTAAGTTCTTTTCCCATTACTGTAGTAGTTGCCTCAAGAGGAGGGTGTTCGATTATATCAGAAGGGGAGACAGCCACCTTTTGTCTCTTTGTTCTTTGCAAGGGCACTTCTTGCTCTTGCTCAACCTCTTCTTCTTCCAGAGATTCAGATTCCTCAGGAGGGAGGACTAGCTTCCTTTTTTGTTTTTGTTGTTGTTTCTTTTTGAGAATAGCTAAAGTTTCAGCTCTCTTGGGGGATTCTTCTTGCGGAGACCCTGCACCAAAGAACATAAGTGTAAAGGAAACGAACAAAAGATTCAAAAGAAAGAAAAAGGGAAATCTTAAAATATTTACCCTTCTTCGAAGCAGCTCTAGAAACTCTAGTTGGAGGGGATGAAGCTGCAGGAGTAGTTGTGGCAGCTTTAAGAAGAGGGGGAATGTTCTCAGCTGTTGCTGACTTAGCCTTTGAAGGCACTCCCAACCCTATTAGCAAGTCATGAGGGTGCACAGATAGGCGCACTTCTATCTTGGCTGTCCACAAGTTCTGGAATCTTTTCAAAACTAAGCCAGATGGAAGAAAGGGGACAAATTGGAACTCATTCAATTCCTTCAGCAGTTTGAGTATTGCCGTCTCTAGCTTGGATTTGGATATTCTCAAATCTCTAGCAGTAAGCTGGACATTCGAGAGATTGCAAAGTGGAACAGGTATCCCTTGAGTGAGCCCAAATTGTCTGGCAAACTAGGAAGGGCAATACACCTCAGATATGCATTTATAGGCTCGAGGGTTCAAAGTGCCAATGAACAATTCCCTTGGTAGCAGTATAGAGGCCCACATATCTTTATGAGGTGAAGTGGAGCACTCTTTATCACCAAAAAGTTTGTACCAGATGGTCCTCTATTGGCTTCGAACGGACAAAAGAAGGAGGCAGACGGAGAAATAGGGAGTTGGTAAAAGAAAGTAAAGTAATAAGCAAAAGAAGCAGGATAAAGGACAATCCTAGCATACTTCTCCCCATAAGTGCTAGGATCCTGGACAAGGAATTTTAGGCATTTTGAATGCAGATCAGTAAAATAGGCGAAGAGCCAGAGCTGGAGCACCCAGAGGGGACCTCCTTGGTTAACATCAAGTGGTCTTTCACAAAATTGAGAGCAAGCTCTGTAAACATGGCCTAAAAGGTAAAGAGCAAAAGCTATATGTTTTTTCAAGACAAGTGCCTTCGCGAGGGGAGCGAACTCAGGCATAATCCTCTGAGACGATGTGCAAAAAAGAAATTTGCATAACCAGTATAAAATAAAGGAAAAGAGTTCTCTGTCTTTCACAGGGCCTTCCTTTTTATTTTCAGCCTTTACAAAGTCACTGTAAGAAGAATTTAAGGCTGGAAGGGAAAATTTGACAGGGAGGTCCGGATAGTTGGGAGTAAAAGGAGAGCCATGAGGGGAAAGCCCTAAAAGATGGCAAATATCGAGAATGGTGGGAGCCATCATGCCACATCAAAATTGGAAGAAATTAAAAGCCATATTCCAAAAGCATAAAGCAGCTGGAATTAAGAAGGGGTCCTCAGGGATGATGAACCTGGAAAGACGAAGGGGTCCTCAGGTACAACCCTGTCATACTACTCCTTCCATTCGGTTCTCAGTGTCAGCCAGCAGCGATGAAGCCGGGTCATTCTCCAGTTGCTCCAGTCAAGCCCTCCTTCGTATAGAAGAAAGTGATCCTCCAAACGAGGGTATAAAGTAGGAAATTGGTCAGGGGCCTCCAAAAAGATGGAACCTAGGACGTATTCTTGTTGGTTGCTGTGACGAGGAACAAAGAGACATCCATCTATAGCACTCGACCCACCAGTTGTTAGTTTGGTGATTTCTTCATCGATGCATTTCTTCAAAGCCATGGTAGGGTTGATACGGTCGCCAGCGAGCAATTTCAGCGAAGAAGGATCTATTGAGGAAGAGAGGGTTAATAGAGGATCGGTAGGGTTTGTGTGTTAAAAGAGCAAGTGATTTCAGAGCACAAAACAAAAGGGCTTTTGAAGGGTTCCTGTCTGAGAAAGATATTATGAAGTCGTTAAGTACTAAAAAGTACGAATACGAAGAGTTTCCTTCAATATTGATACTTTTGGAGGGAAAAAACACAACCCAGATGCTGAGACTAGCTTCGAAGTAGGGTATTTGGCTTCGAAGCCAAATTTTGGCGCCAAAAATCAAACAACAACAGCTTCGAAATACAGAAGCCGGCTTCGAAGCATACTACATGCTTAAAGATGCTAGAATGCTCGAGTATTGGTCTACTTCAAAGGGTTTAAAGACCTGTTTGAGGGTTATTAATGAAAATAATGGCCTTCGAAGAAACACTTAGGATTCTTTAAGGATGAGAATTACTATTCGAAACATCAAAACCAATCGTTGGTTTTTATAAAAGGAGATTGTCTTTTAAACTAAAACAGCATGGACTGCTCTTCGAAGTAAAAGTGGTCAATTTCAAATTGATTGGCTATATCAACCATGACCATATGTTGGTTATAGTTAGTTTTGAAGGGTAAGGTTGTTAAATTCGAAGCACTAATTGTAGATGTAACAACCCTCGCATCGATTACGATAAACCATCAATTATATAATTGATTCTTGATAAACCCATCGTTAATGACGGATAATTGAACCGATTAAAATCTTTGACGCATCGATTGAAATCAAATCGCAATCAATAAGTTTACATACTGAATTGCATGTTTTATCTGTTGATTGTTTGACTACCTGTTTAAATGTATGTGTTTAAACTGTTAATTGAAGGCCTTATCGGCGGCCGATTTAGACACCGCTTGATGTTTTATGATCGAGAGAATATTTAGGATTTTATGGTATTTTTATCTCAAAATTGATTAGGAATGATTAAATTAGATTAAAACAAGTTAATTAACAAGTTGGATTTAATTACATGTTTGCCACTTGAGTGGGTCTTTGTTTAATCACTTATACTTGAGCCTATACACTTAAGTTAGACAATTGATCAGCCATTTCTCCTTGCCTTTGCCGACCAAACAAGAGGAATAGAGAGAGGAGAGAGATTTGAGCTCACTTAGTTGAATTGGCTAGAATTACTTGGTTATTGCTTGAAGATTGATGTGTGTAGGGCATATTTGAGCTTGTTCATCTTGAATTGAGACCTAGGTAAGGATTATAACCTCTCAAATGTTGAGTTTATGTTGTCCCTTGCATCATTCTTGCATGACTCATGTTCCATTGTAGAGTTAGGCCATGTTCTAGCTCATACATGTTGAATTGAAGCTCAATTGTTGCATGCATGTTGAATTTGATGAGCTTTGAGATGATTTCATGGTAAATGTTGCATGCATGTTCATAATCATGTTTAAATCCATGTTTTCACTTTGTTTTCCAGCCAATGAGTCCATTTGAACAAGAATTGAAGCTAAAAATTGGGTTTGAAGCTCATGCATTGCATGTTTTTAAACTTGTTCTTGAAAATGGTTTGAATTTGGCTTCGATTGATCAACCCTTGGCCCTTGCATGTACAAAATAGCTTTTGAAACTTGTAATACTTTGAGTTTAAAGTGTTTTTCCAGAATTTGGGGCCAAGAGGATGAGATTTGAGTGTTTGAATGCTTGGTTCGAACTTGGGAGACAAATCTGGAAATTCCAGATTTTGCTTCCTCGCCGAAAAGGATTCCTCTCGCCGAGCGAGCCGCGATTTATAAGCTCGCCGGCGGGCATCGAGCGTGGTATCGCAGAAAATCGAGCAACCTGAAGTTTTCCGCTCGAAGCGAAGGGTTGTTCGCTTCGAAGCCTTTGATTTTGGAAGCTCGCCGAAGCGAAGGAAGGCTCGCCGAGCGAGACCCTGTTTTCAAAGAAACTTTGAAAGTGCCTTCCAACCGTATTTTTGCATCCTCATCGCATCCTAGGCATTCTTAGGCCTAGTTTAAGACATCTTATTGAGGATTTAAGCATAGAACCACACCGAGGAAATTTAGGATTTAATTATCATCCTTTCCGATCAGAACTTAGTGTGTGTTCTATTGATTGACCGCTTAGGGTTGACTCACGGGACGCTCTAGCTATTGATAGCCCAATCATCGTGAGTAACAGATGTGTAAAGATATGTTCAAAATGGTTATCTTTTGAATATCTGCATCGAACTGCTCTCGAATCGATATTATTTCTTGAATGAATGTATGTCCTATTTCTGAATCATTGTGGCATCCTTAGCACTCATCGTTATTGATCGTTACAGAGCTCACGGTTTCCTTGTGGAACCATACCGCCATCAATGATTGGCCATCATTACTGTTAGGTCTATTAAGGCCCGGTCCTTTTGGACCTACTGTTATAGGCTATTGGATGTACCACATATGACTGATTGATTGAAATACTGAAAGACTGAAACTACTGTTTAATGAATTGATTTCATTTACTGCAAGGACATTCATTCATAACCTCTTTACGCTTTATGTTATTCACTGGGCTTTAGCTCACTGTTATATATATATGTAGGTTCTCAGCAAATTAACCGTAGCTAGGAGCGGATTGGTCCCGCTTTTGTCACCAAATTTATGTGCCTCACCGTGAGGTTCCGAGACGCCATGCCATGGCTTGGGGTTTTTGTGTCCCCACTAGTCTCCTAACTTTTGTATCGTTGTACTTTTTGTATGCATCGCTTTTATCTTCAAGTTATTGAGGATTGAGTTCCCGCATCAATATCTGTAATGCTTGTATATCTTGCATCAGAGGCCTTGTAATCTCGGATTCTTGGCGATTCTGATGCTAAACCCATAGGGCGGGTTTGGGTCGTGATGACAGAGTGGTATCGAGCGATACTTAACCACGAGTTATACCGCACACACGTGTCCAAATGAGCTATAGGGTGTCCTAGAAAAGCAATTAGGGCATCTCATGAATTTGAAAAGTGTGTGTTTATGATCGATCAATAAATGTTAAACTGTTTGATTGTACAACTGAGTATAATGATAACTGTATAATTGCTTATAGTGACATGGATAATACAAATGAAACTGAAGACTCATCCTCCGAGGCCAGAATGGCCAGACTTGAACAAATGATGGAACCGGTAATTGAAAGATTAGGACCGACAATGTAACCAACAATTTCACCTCCTCCTCCGGCAATGTAATGCACCAAATGTGCGTAATGTGAATGTTAATGAGATGGATATTATTGCACCGACTCGTAAATTCAGAAAATGAAACCGCCGCCCTTTCGGGGAGGCTTAGAACCGCTAAAGGTCAAGCTTGGGTTCTTGAGAGACCAATTTGTTTGAAGTGTTTCCGTGCTCGAAGCACACAAGGTATTGTTAGCCACCTTTACCCCGCAGAAGAAGCTAGAAGGTGGTGGATGTTGACCCGTGATGCAAACACCGTAATGACTTGGGCTCGATTCAAGGAGTCCTTCTTGAAAAATATTTTCCTCAAGGTATCGTGACGTAAAAGTGACTGAGTTTGAACAAATGCGACAGGCAAATTGTCGATTCAGCAGAGTATGAGAAGCAATTTACGAACTTGCTAGGTATGCACCACATATGGTGGATACCGATTACAAGAAGGCCAGAGATTTGAAGGCGGCCTCAATCGCTATACAGGATCGGATAAATGTTCAAAATGCCAACTTATGTAGGTGTTCTCGTCGGCTTTGATGGCCGAGGTAAATATTGTAGCAGAGAAACAATCGAAACACCGACAAGTGAGTGGCAAGGAAAAAGGCAAGGTTTCAAGTTTAAGAAAGGCAAGCATAACTCAGCCAACAAGAAATGTATCTGGGGTCGACGATCCAATTTGACCAAGGGAGCGGGTTTACTCCACCGTGCTCTACATGTGGCAACAAACACAAGGGAGTTTGCTATCAGGTTTCTGGAGCTTGTTTCAGATGTGGCAAAGTGGGCCACAGAATTAAAGATTGCCCTTCAGCTCCACCAAAGTGGTAAGCCGCACCGAAAAGTCAAGAAAGATCAAATGTAGCCCCGAAGCCTAACCCCAAAACTACCGGGAAGGAGCCTATGAGGCAGGGCCGAGTATTTGCCCTAGTACCGGGAGACGTTCAGAATACCGAGACCGTTGTGTCAGGTATCCTCTCTATTTGTGCTCAAAATGCATATGTATTGATTGATTCAGGGTCTACACATTCTTATGTGTCACATGCTTTTTCAGAAATTGAATAGACCCTTAGAACCCATGAATTACTTGCTAGTCAGATTATCACCGTTGGGGATCCATGACATGTGCATATATGTATCCTGCTTGTGAGATTATTGTTGGGGATATGCACCTATTTATTGATTTACTGCCATTGAACATAGATCATTTTGATGTGATATTGGGGATGGACCGTTACAAAATATCATGCTACTATCGATTGTGTGACCAAGCAAGTTGTTTTCCGTCCAGGGTTTACCCGTATTTGTATTTAGTGGAGTTGGAGTAGAACCTCCTCCATATCTGATTTCTTCAGAAAGGCCGCCAAACCGATTAGAAAGGGTGTAAGGGCTATCGTGTTCTATCTTGATCAGATTCCATCGATAATGTTAAACCGATGTGAATTGCATTCCTATAGTTAGAGAATTCGGATGTATTTCCGATGATCTACCAGGATTTGATTGACAGGAGATTGAGTTCATTGTTGATGTAGTACCGTACACACAAGTATCGAAAAGCTCCTCTGTAATGGCTCCAACCGAACTGAAAGAACTGAAGGTACAATTGCAGGAACTGCTGGACAAGAAATTTATCAGGCCTAGTACTTCACCGTGGGGCGCGCCTGTTTTATTTGTGAAGAAGAAAGATGGCTCACTAAGACGTGCATTGATTACATGAATGAATAAGGTAAATCAGAAGAACAAATATCCTCTACATCGTATTGATGACCTGTTTGATCGATTCTGAGGTGCACAAGTGTTTTCCAAAATTGACCTTAGATCGGGTACCATCAATTGAAAGTCAAACCGAAGACATTGATAAACCGCTTTAACGAGGTATGGCCATTATGAATTTTTAGTTATGCCATTCGAGTCACGAATGCCCAAATGCATTTATGGACCTTATGAACGTAATTTTCAAACCATACCTTGATGACTTCATTGTAGTATTTATTGATGACATATTGATCTATTCTAAGATCAGAGAAGAACATGAACAGCATCTGAGACTTGCCCTGCAAACCTTAATAGAACAGAAATTTTATGTTAAACTGTCTAAGTGTGAATTTTGGCTTGACCATGTTATGTTTTTGGGGCATGTTGTTAGCAAAGATGGAATTTCTGTTGATCCGCAGAAAATTGAAGTCAGAGTGAATCTGCCTAGACCAACAAATGTGACCAAGTCCAAGCTTTTGGGACTGGCTGGATACTACAGAAGATTTGTCAAAGATTTCTCCAAAATTGCCTTACCACTGACTCAACTGACTCAGAAAGGGACACCATTTGACTGGACTGGTCAGAGGGAATCAGCATTTCAGGAGTTGAAAACTAGACTTGTGACTGCACCAATTTCGACTCTACCTCTGTCTTGATGGTTACACTGTTTTTAGTGATGCCTCTCATAAGGGTTTGGGATGTGTTTTAATGCAGAATGGGAGAGTTATTGCTTATGCTTCCCGACAGTTGAGACCGCATGAAAAGAACTACCCAACACATGATTTAGAGCTTGCCGCAGTAGTTTTTGCATTGAAAATCTGGCGACACTATTTGTATGGAGTAACATGTGAAGTCTACACCGACCACAAGAGCCTAAAGTACTTTTTCACACAGAAAGAACTGAATATGAGACAGCGGAGATGGCTTGAATTGATCAAAGACTATGACTTACAGATTCTGTACCATCCAGGAAAAGCCAATACCGTTGCCGATGCCTTGAGCCGAAAATCGATTGCCAACTTAGCCTGTTTGCTAACTGGACAGAAAGAGTTGCTTCTTGATCTGGAAAAGTCTGAAATTGAAATCGTTTTGAAGGAACAAGGTGGAATCTTAGCTGCTATTTCGCCAACCACCTTGATTGAGGAAATTAAAGAAAAACAACAACCGGATGATTACTTGAAGAAGGTTATCAAGAAAGGGATTCAAAACCGAGACCGGGTTCAAATTTGAGAACAATATACCGAAATTCCAAGACAGATCAGTGTGTACCAAATGATCTTTGAATTGAAAAGAAGAGTTCGCAAGAAGGCCACAATTCAAAGTTTTCTATTCACCGGGAATACGAAAATGTATCAAGATCTCAAACAGATTTCGTGGCGAGGATGAAGAAAGAAATTGCCGACTTTGTGTCTAAATGTCTTCATTGCCAACAAGTCAAAGCCGAACATCAACGACCCTCGGATTATCGCAACCCTTACCCATACCAGAGTGGAAATGGGAGCACATCACGATGGATTTTATCGTTGGATTACCGCTCCCAGAAAGGTATGGATTCAATTTGGGTTATTGTTGATAGATCGACTAAATCGACACTTCCTACTCCAAGACAATCTATAATGCGTATAGATTGGTCATTATTTATATTGATGAAATTGTTAGATCGCACGGAGTGCCTGTGTCTATTGTTTCGACAGAATTCAAGTTTACATCGAGGTTCGCAAAGCCTACTGACGCATTGGGTCTTGAATTGAGGCCGAGTAGTGCCTATCACCCTCGTGACAGACGGACAAATGTAAAGGACCATCCAGACTCTAGAGGACCCATCGAGAATGTGTGTTCTTGACTTCGTGAATTGGGAAAGTCATCTGGCCGTTGAATTCGCCACAACAACAGCTACCATTCGAGTATTGGAATGGCGCCTTTTGAGGCATTGTATGGCGAAAGTGTAGATCTCCAATCAATGGCCAAGAAGTTGGAGATGGGCCGTTGCTTGGGCCCGAAATTGTTTATGAAACAACCGAAAAGGTAAAACTGATACAGCAAAGACTGAAAACTGCACAGAGTAGACAGAAGAGTTATGCAGATGTCAGAAGACGGGATAGAGAGTATGAAGTGGGTGATCACGTTTTTGTGAAAGTGACACCAATGAAAGGCCAGACTCGTTTTGGAGTCAAAGGCAAGTTAGCGCCGAGGTATGTCGGACCGTATCAGATTATTGAGAAAATCAATCCGGTGGCGTATCAAGTTGCGCTCCCTCCTGAAATGGAGCATATGCATAACGTCTTCCACATTTCGATGTTGAGAGACTATCTTCGTGATCCGTTTCATGTGATCGAGCCTACCCGTATCGTGTTGAGTGATGACTACACCTACGAGGAACGGCCTATACAGATTGTAAACCGACGGATCAAGAAACTGAGAAACAAAGAGATTCCGCTAGTGAAAGTAGACTGGCAGAACCATGGTGGTGTGTATGCCACTTGGGAAAGGGAAGATGACATGGCTAGGCGATATCCGGATTTGTTCCCGCTGAATCCTGTTTTCTTCCAAACTGAAGGTAACTCGAGTTTAGAGGACTAAACTCCTTATAAGGAGGGGAGACTGTAACAACCCTCGTACTGATTACCGATAAACCACTGAATTATATACTGATTACTGATAAACCGGACTGTTAATGACGGATAATTGAACTGATTAAAAATCTTTGATGAATCGATTGAAATCGAAGCTAATGAATAAGTTTACATCTTGAATTGCATGTTTTATCTTGATTGTTTGACTACCGTTTAAATGTATGTGTTTAAACCATTAATTGAAGGCCTTATCGTGACGATTTAGACACCGCTGATGTTTTATGATCGAGAGAATATTTAGGATTTTATGGTATTTTTATCGAAAATTGATTAGGAATGATTAAGTTAGAATAAAACAAGTTAATTAACAAGTTGGATTTAATTACATGTTTGCCAGTTGAGTGGGTCTTTGTTTAATCACTTATACTTGAGCCTATACACTTAAGTTAGACAATTGATCAGCCATTTCTCCTTGCCTTTGCCGACCAAACAAGAGGAATAGAGAGTGAGAGATTTGAGCTCACTTAGTTGAATTGGCTAGAATTACTTGGTTATTGCTTGAAGATTGATGTGTGTAGGGCATATTTGAGCTTGTTCATCTTGAATTGAGACCTAGGTAAGGATTATAACCTCTCAAATGTTGAGTTTATGTTGTCCCTTGCATCATTCTTGCATGACTCATGTTCCATTGTAGAGTTAGGCCATGTTCTAGCTCATACATGTTGAATTGAAGCTCAATTGTTGCATGCATGTTGAATTTGATGAGCTTTGAGATGATTTCATGGTAAATGTTGCATGCATGTTCATAATCATGTTTAAATCCATGTTTTCACTTTGTTTTCCAGCCAATGAGTCCATTTGAACAAGAATTGAAACTAAAATTGGGTTTGAAGCTCATGCATTGCATGTTTTTAAACTTGTTCTTGAAAATGGTTTGAATTTGGCTTGATTGATCAACCCTTGGCCCTTGCATGTACAAAATAGCTTTTGAAACTTGTAATACTTTGAGTTTAAAGTGTTTTTCCGAATTTGGGGCCAAGAGGATGAGATTTGAGTGTTTGAATGCTTGGTTCGAACTTGGGAGACAAATCTGAAATTCAGTTTTGCTTCCTCGCCGGCGAAGGATTCCTCGCTTCAGCGAGCCTGCGATTTTACAAGCTTCGCCGGCGGGCATCAGCGTGGTATCGTAGCGTAAAAATCGAAACAACAAGTTTTCGCTCGGCGAAGGGTTGTTCGCTCGGCGAAGCCTTTGATTTTGGAAGCTTCGCTCGGCGAAGGAAGGCTCGCTCGGCGAGACCCTGTTTCACAAACTTTGAAAGTGCCTTCCAAGCGTATTTTTGCATCCTCATCGCATCCTAGGCATTCTTAGGCCTAGTTTAAGACATCTTATTGAGGATTTAAGCATAGAACCACACCGAGGAAATTTAGGGATTTAATTATCATCCTTTCCATTGTAAACTTAGTGTGTGTTCTATTGATTATTTGTTTAGGGTTGACTCACGAGGGGCGCTCTAGCTATTGATAGCCCAATCCTTTGTGAGTAACAGATGTGTAAAGATATGTTCAAAATGGTTATCTTTTGAATCATTTACCAAGCTGTTCTTGAATCGATATTATTTCTTGAATGAATGTATGTCCTATTTCTGAATCGTATTGTGGCATCCTTAGCACCTCTTGTTATTGGTATTCTGAGCTCTGTCGGTTTCCTTGTGGAACCATACCGCTTCTGAATGATTGGCCATCTTTCTTTGTTGGGTCTATTAAGGCCGGTCCTTTTGGACCTTCGTTATAGGCTATTGGATGTACCACATATGGTGATTGATTGAAATCTTGAAAGACATGAAACTCTTGTTTAATGAATTGATTTCATTTCTCGCAAGGACATTCATTCATAACCTCTTTACGCTTCATGTTATTCACTGGGCTTTAGCTCCTTTGTTATATATATATGTAGGTTCTCGGCCAACCGAGCTAGGAGCGTGGGATTGGTCCCAGATTTTGTCGGCCGACCTATGTGCCTCACTTTGTGAGGTTCGAGACGCCATGCCATGGCTTGGGGTGTTTTGTGTCCCCACTAGTCTCCTCTTGTTTTGTCTTGTTGTACTTTTGTACGCTTTTTCTTTATCTTATTATTGAGGATTGAGTTCGTCTTGAATATCTGTAATGCTTGTATATCTTTCTTGTAGGCCTTGATAATCTCGGATTCTTGGCGATTCTGATGCTAAACCCATAGGGCCGGGTTTGGGTCGTGACAGTAGATGATATTAGCCAGAATTGTCAACTTTACTCCATAAATTGAAAAAAGACATGTTGGTTCCTTTTAGTGTTTTATTAAAAACAATTGAGTCCAGATTCGAAGGATGAGATTGTTCAATTCGAAGCTCTGAATTGGCTTTTAAAGACAAAAGGAAACAGAGTCAAACAATGTCAAATACAGAAGAACTTTGTTTGTATTCAAGCCAAGGCAATTACATCAAGTAACCCTATCTGGATACAAACTTAAGCTCATAAAAATAAGGAATAGAATAAATAACAAGATCATGAAATTTAGTCCAACAATGATCAATGAATTTTTGTTCTTTCTTTATTGTATCTTCTATTTCTTCTAACATTGGCTGCATGAGTTGATGTGCTCTCACTTCGTTGTAGAGCTCTTCAGCCTTTATTTCAAAAGCTTCCTCTCTCGATCTTTGTTCCAATTCGTCTATGACCAAATCATCACAATACGTAGAATCTTTATTCTTGAAATCATCGAATTCTTTGACGAAGTTCTCTGCTTCGTACTGGGCATGAATTCGAAGAGACGAAAGTTGATCCAAAGATTGTGTAGTGACCATAGAATTTTGATGCCAGTGGAGAAGCACCGGAAGTTGGTCCAGGAACATATGAAGTTTTGCTTGGGCGAGGGGATTAAGGACATGGCCCCTAGTCAGAATATCACAAGCCCATCGAAGGTTCTTGAGAGGGACGTCGTCCTCAAGAACATTGAAGGGCAAGTGAGAGAAAGCTGCAAGCAAAAGTTGAGCTTGTTTCCGCTCAGCTGGAGTAGGGGAAGATGGAGGTTTGTAAGGTGGGAAGACCTTATCCATAGGAAGGGCAAGCCTCAGTTTCTCTGTCCAGCAAATAGTTGTTGGAGGAGAAGGAGTAGATAGTTCTGCTTCAGAAGATAAAATAGATGCTTCTGTTTCAGAAGATGGAGAAGAATATGTGGATGCTTCTATTATGGGAGATGGCACAGGAGCGGAAGGAACAAAGGCATTAATATAATCAAGCCAGTCAGAAGAACAAATCTTCGCCTTTTTGGCTAAAGATGATGGGTTGTACCCTTGTGCTTCTTCTAGGCGCCGGGTAGCATGCATTATCTTTGTAGGCATGGAGGATGTGTACCATGCTACAAGCAGATTCTCCTCCAAACTACGTCAATGGTCAATAGGCATGTAGGGGTAGACCACTGAACTTCGAGCGTAAGAAGGAAATTCTAAAGGGTCAATGAACTCAACAAAATGATGGCTGATTCGTTCCCTCAAATCCTAGGACTCAGGTGTTGACCAGCTTGTCCAGTCAGAAACCCTAGAAGAGGAAGAAGTTGCAGCTTCATCCCATGCAGAGGTTTGCGAAGAAGAGTTTCCCAAGTCCATATTTGCAACTTGCCGAATCAAAGGCTTGAGAGCAGTTCGTTCGAGGTACAAGGGGAGGTTAGAGGAAGAACTTCTTGTATCTATATCTGCAACTTTTTGAATCGAAGGATTAAGGGCAATGTGCTCGTAGTCCAAAGGTTGATAATTTGCAAAAGCTCCCATGACCTGAATATAGAAAGGCGGGTAAAGGTGGCTAATGAATGCGTGGAGGTTCTTTTGAGGGGAAGCAGCATTACTCAATAGCTCTTCATATGCTTGATCAGTAGAAAGGGAAGTTGATTTAGCCATGGTCTGTTCGAATACTAAGGTATTGGGATGTTCGACAAATTGAAAGAGAGTTAATGCAAATGATCACCAAACAGGTGACGGTTGTGTTTCCAGAATATGAACTCCATGCACGTTCTAAAAGCGCGGGAAAAAACTGTGATCCACTAATATCACCAAGTATTGGGTATATTAGTGCGGGGGGTAATGTTGGCTACATATTTTGTAAAAGCCAGTTATAATTCGATACGTGGCAGAGTAAGGATATTGTGGGGAGATTATTCAAGTCTTCAATCATGATCATACACGTGGCAATTAATATTGGTTCTCACGTGATCTGAGTAGCACTAGATCAATAAAGAGATGCAAGGTGACGTGTCTTCAACGGTTACTCATATTCAAATTCAAATACAGGAGGGAAGCTCAACTGCAAGTGATGGTATAGTGGAACTACTTATAAGGCAACATGATCAGCGATCATGGAGGAGCAGTTCGACGGTTTGAAGTGCAGTTCGAAGGTCATCCTTGAGAAGTATAAATAGCAGGGAAGGTCCCAGAAAAAAAGCCCAGACTCAGATCCAACAAAACAGTCATTTACTTCATATTTTCTTTTCCAGTTTTACATATCCTGCACTTTAAATACCTGTTCTTTAAATTCTTGCACTTTAAATTCCTGCACTACACTTCGATTCATAGGAGTAGTTTCAAGTAGATCGTCACTGTAAACCTCTTCGAGGCTGAGTTTGGATCATTGTAAATGTTCATTTTAATGAAATACTTCAATTGTTCATCATTTGATTGTTATTTTACTTAATTTCTTCTAAGTCAAACCACTAGTAAAAGTCCTCTTCATTGAGGCTGAAAGAACTAAAACACAATCGTCTGATAATTGGTTGGTAATTATAAATTCTGTAAGGACTGATTGATCCTTGCTGGTACGCTCGCATTTACAAAAATACTCTTCAAAAGCCAAAAAGCCAACAAGTTGCTACCATTTTCGCCGTTGCTTCTAGAGGGATTTGAAGGGTTTTTAGGGTGTATAGGTTTTGAGGGTTTTGGAGTATGTGGGTGGTGATGAAGGTGGGTGTTCTCATGAACTCTATCCTATGATTTAGTGAGTGAGTGGGTTAATTGTGAGATGGGGTGTTCCAAAATAATTTATGTATTTTTAATAATTTCATTTGAAGTTATTATTGTAATAAAAAAAATAGAAGTCTAAAGTATTAATTGAGGTGTTAATAACAACACTCTTTCACAATTCCTCCAAATTCACAACACCATTATTTTAGTTTTATTTGTGTGAGACCAAGAAATTTTCTCATATAGATTGTTTGAGAATTCAAGGAAGGGATGACTCCTACCGCATAAATCTGCAAAAATAAAACACCGTTAAACTTTATGATTGGTGGGGTCCAGCTTGAGAGTCCTCCAATGATGAAATTAGATGGGAATCCTCTATGAGAGAACCAAAGTTTGTCTGTTGCGTGTAAAGATGAGACATACGTCTCTTCAAAGAGGTGGTTTTCCTTTTATGAAGGAAGTGGTCATGCCCAAATTGTGTTGTCTGCTGGGCTTCTTGGTTTGGAGTAGCCCATTGTGCCCTTTAGTTGGGTCAGGCCCAATGCTATTATTGTGTCCCCCACAAATGCCACAAAGCCTTCACTTTCTTTGATCCAAGTGAAAAGGAGTGGAAGTTTTTCTTCTTGTTGTATTGCTACCACATGCCCTCCAAGTGACTTTAATCGATCAGTATTTATACAATGTCCTAATACCAAAATATCATACCTAGTTGAGTTAGGACTTTTAGTGGAATGTTTGGCAAGAGATAAATTTTGGATGAAGAATATCTTTGATAAAGAATGATTAGTTGATATAGGTCGATTCCTCAAGTGCTATGTTGAGCTATGTTGTTGACAAATAATACTTGGGAAGCTAGAGCTTTAGTTCAGGCCCGTATTTTATAATCCGTTAACATTATCATAACCATTATTATTATTCAATTCCAATTCATACATACGATGCAAAAATGAATTATAGTTAAATAAAAATGTCCTTAAGCTTACATTAATACATAAAAGAAAAGGAAAAAAAAAAGACTTAACCTCTAGTACATCAATGGGATTCTGTCTACAAGAATTAGGCCCATTGGCCAACAAATAAAGGAGATCCCTTGATCTTGAAGTACTCTTCAACTTTGTACTTGAAAAAGGTATTTAACAATATGGGATGAACATATAGTTCAGTAGAGATCTTAATGGCTCAAAACAATAACAGCACATGGATAGTTATGATCATGAATGCTTCATGTTATAAATATATGTAATGTGATTTTTCATATCCAATACTTACATATGTGAGAACCATTATTTAATTATTCTTAAAAAAGCCATATAAGATGTGAATAATAAATTAATTTTATCTAAAGACTATTTAATAAATATATTATTGTATAAATTAGTTTTAAATCATTCCAATTTAGTCACTAACAAAAATATTGCTAAGAATAAATAATTTTATGGATATTTGTGTGAGTGAATTTCCGATCACACTGCCTATCTTAGTGATTCAACGGTAAAAACACAAGCAGAATAGATGGCACAGATAATAACACAAAGACAAGAAGGATTTAACGTGGTTCGGCAATAATTGCCTACGTCCACGGGAGGCCGAGGTGTTTCACTATGAACAAGAATAAAATTACAATTCACTCAAGAACCTTCTCACTCTCTGAGTATATAATTGTAAATGTTACAATTAGTTTGTTACCTCTCACTGTCTGTCTTAACTGTTGTGTTGATGCCCGAATGCCCCTCTCTGTGTCCCAACCATTCCATATATATACCAGAAAGGTTAATGGAGTGGTTACCAGCTTTTGAGCTGGTTTGCTAGCCCAATGTAGCACTTTTGGCAACTTTCCAGCCAAAAAGCTCTTCATGGCTTCACATGGCCTCTAGTGGCCTCATGGCCAACTCACATGGCCTCAAGGCTAGGTAGTTGGTGAAGTGCTGGCCTTGTGGCTGTACATCCACTTAACCAAGATAATATTTTATATTAGCTGGTGTGGTCGATCTCTCAGTTACCTCGGCTTAATTCCTCTGAGGGTGGCTCGGCCTTTTGGAAGTGAAGCCGAGGTATAGGAAAGAAGAGGCCTTTACCCCGGATTAAGATATCTTCGGAAATACCCTCGTCAAACCTTAGATTACTTCAAAGAAAACTTATCACGACGTGGAACCTCGGTGACACGTCGCCGCCTCCTTGCCACGTGTTGATGTACGTAAATATAACCTCATTAACGCCTCTAAGTTCTATTACCTCGGCATCGAGGTGATGGAACTTACATCAATTTTTTTCGACGTCGGCTTAAGAACTCTCTTGCCGAGCTCGTTCAGGCCGACATATCTTCCAAAGTACATGAATCTAGATTTACACTCCTTCGCGCATGAGCCGTCATGCATCATTTTTTCGACCGTTTCATCGACGCGTTTTACCTCATTCATTGGTGACACGCCCATAAGCCGTCTTTCCTTCGCGCTTGCGCCCGGCTCGACGTGCGTTACCCTAGGCGCAATAATTGCTGTGTTTTGCCACCGTTTCAATTTTTTGACAAAGCAATTGCCTCTCCCTTCTCCTCTTCACTTTTGCATTCTGATTTTCTTGCCTTCTCTCTCTCTAAAGCTCCCTCTATTGAATTTGCCATTACTCCAAGCTCGAATCGCCTTGCCTTCATCTGCCATTTCGTGAAGCTCCCGCCATTGCTAAGGCCCATTATCCGACCTCGTGAAGCTTCATCCCTACCTCACCTTTTACGTAAGCCTCCGTTCCTTCTTCTTTTTCTTCGATTGTTTCTGGAATTTCTTGCTTCTACTGCTCTGCTTGTCATTTAATTTGCAAATCGTTCGCCTGAATACGCCTATATTTCTTGATTTTTGCACATGTCATAAACACTCGCACTGTTGCACCTCTTATTCTTTGTCTTCCTGCCGACTCTATTCTTGAATCTGAGACTTTGTTTTTACTTTTCTGTTTTCCAGATTTCTGCCCTCCATATTCGTTTTTCGTAGATTTAGGTTTGGGATTTGCTCTTAGAACCATCAATCCTTAGGAAAAACTGGGACAGACTTTTCTAATTCATACCTAGGTTTAAGCCGAGGTTCCAAGAACCCTGTAGACCTCCTTCTTGCTGTTATCCAACTCTTTTATACCAAAACCATGGGTGTGTGGAGAGATAGGGTTAACTCCCCAACCAAACTAGAGTATTTTAGGCAAGAATTCTCCATCCCTGCCGATGTTCACCTCAGGCTAGCTGGGGAGAACGACTCCATCATGCCTGAGGACGATAACATGCCCTTTCCTATTGTAGCCTTTGTCCAATGTGGACTTCGATTCCCCCTAGATCCCCTCTTCCGCGAAGTCCTTCACTACTACACCCTCAACCCCATGCAACTCACCATTAACGCTTATAGGACACTCAATGGAATAATAGCCTTAGCTCGGCAGGAGAGTGTTAGGATCACTCTTGCCGACATCCAATACTGCTACACCCTGTGCGCCCTGAACCTTAAGGAAAAAGGTTATGTTTACTACCTTAAGCCGAGGTCCACCGCGTTTAAGATCGTAGCCGACCTTCCAGACTCCAACAAAGGGGCTGGAGATGATTATCTCATTGCATCTGGGAACTGGGAATTTGGCCCAGATGAAGTTAATCTATTCCCTCTTCCTCGAACGGTCAAAGAGGGCAAGGGTAAGATCCCTGTATTAACTTCTTAACTGTTGCTTTTCTTCAGCTTTCAAAAAATTTTATCTGTTTCTCATATTGTGTTTCTTTTTGCAGACGTTCGCCAGCCTCCCAAGGACTTCCGCCAGTCCTATTACCCTGGGAAAGGCCTGAAGAAGCTCTTGGATCTTCCTCTCGAGAAGCGCAAGGCTCCATTGCTGCTAAATTTCATTTCAACATACAAGTCTACCTTAGCCGACGTTCCGAGGAAAAAGAAGAAGAGCACCTCTCCATCAACTGCTTCTACAGAACAGGCTGCCTCCACATCTGAGCCAGCCGATCAGCCTTCAACCTCGGCACCATTCTTGGTTCCAGTTCAAGAAAGAAAGCGTCGCCGACGTCTTGTCAAAACAGCCGAAATGGAGCGCCCAAAGAAAGTCGTGCTGGATCTCTTGGCCGACCTTCCAGCCGACGCGGATGATGCACCATCCCAATCAGTGCCTCCGCCTAAGCCAAAGAGAGTCAAGAAGGCCCAGCCAAAGGCCAAGGCTGCTGAGGCTGAGGTTGAGGATACTCTGCCAATCTCCCAACCGCCTCTGTTCCTGCTAAGAGGTTGGCTGGGACGCAACCTTCTGGATCCACTCCAGCGAAAAAACAAAAATCATCCTCTGGGACGACCTCGGGGTCCAAAGTTCCCAAAATTCCTTAGGAGCCCAAAATTACATTGGAGGACAGTGCGCTTTGCCAATGAAAGCGCCACGACGCCAACATCGGCGTGGCGCCAAGACCGCTGCTCTCCTTGAGGGCGATCTTGAGCGTAATGCCAAGTTGAGTGGGTATGAGAATTACGCCCTCATGTTGCAGCCTTCAGTCCAAGTAAGTCTCTGAATTTTGCCAACCTGTCTCTCATACTTGTAAAATTTCATAAATGTTCTGTAATAACTTTTGCCTTGTATTCTTTCAAAGATTCAACACGCCCACACCTTCTCGTGCAAGCCTTTGAAACAGGGAGGAGTTGGCCGAAATAAGAAGGAGTTTGTCGCCTCCGTAAACAAAACAAGAGTCTTAAAAATAAAATGAAGACTCGAAGACCAAGCCGAGGAAGAACTCAAAGCTAAACAAGAGGATGAGAAGGCCTCAAGCCATTAAAAATGTTGCTTTGTCTCAAAGAAAAGGAGGAAAACAGCCGAGAAGGAGTTGCAGGAGGCGGCTACAAAGATGCCGAAATAAGGGTCCGATAACAAGGCATACGCCCAAGGCATGGCCGATGTGGTCAAGATTACAAGCTTCAGTCAAGCATGCAACAGGGGATTTTCCCTCGGTTGGAATGCTTTGGCCAAAGAGCTTGGTCTTCCTACCGACTCGCCTTGGCGCAAAACCAAAGCCATTCGTCTGCCCTTTGTTCTTCCTTCACCTCCAAGCCAAGTTGAAGAAGAAGCTGATTCTGAAGGGAGGCTGAAGATGACGCTGAAGATGAAGGTGAAGCAATGGTCAGGAAATGCAAGGAAGCCATTGAAACCAAGTCACCTCCTCGTGGCATCAAGTAATAGATTTAGCCCAAGAGGAGGATGAGGAGGTTAAGAAGGTGCCCATGAAACCGCCCAGCCATCTATCTTCAAACCTTCTTTCCGCCGATAGGAGTGTGGAGAAGACTTTGGCCGAGATCGATGCCGAGGTTGCAATGAAAAGGATGCCGAGGTGGCAGCAGACAAGGAGGCCGAGGTCGTGATACAAGAAGGTCAGAGGTTCATGAGTCAAAAGATGCCGAGGTCGCTCTTCAAGAGCCCTCGAGGTCCCAAACCAACCTTCGCTCAAGTTGTAGAAGGACAAACGATCCTTTTGTACTTTGTTGTTTTTTATTTCTTGTACTTTATTTTGTTCTTTAAACAATGTAAGCTGTCTTGTGTGGCTGATGTGCCCTTTCTAAATGCAACTATCTTTTCTTTATGCTTTAGTCTCTGACTTCTCTTCTGAATGGTTTTATACTTAGAATATTTTGCATGATTTTCATAGTCTTCCTTCTTTGTGCAATCTTCTCGGGTTACATACCTCGCACAACACCTATAAATTTTACTTCGGCAAGATACTGTCCTGCAATCTTTTCATAAATTTCAACAAGTACAAAACATATACTATTCAATGTTAACTTTTGCAAACTTTTCTCAAGTTTCAATGAGTGTTCAAACAACAATCTTAGTTTGCCCTACTTGCAAATTGCTACAAATTTCAACAAGGATAATCAGTAAACTTTACTCAAGTTTTATCAAGTATTTAACTTTTACCTCAACCTGTAAATTGTTGCAAAATTTCAACAGATGGTAACATGTCGGCTAAACTTCAACCTGTAATATCAGTCCAACCTACTTGTAAATTCTTTGCCAAATTTCAACAAGGACTATCATATACTGACAAACTTTTCTCGATTATAATCAAGGGTTAAACGAATCTACTTACAAATTTTAACAAGGATTAAACAATATACTTAGCTTCAACTTGTAAATTGTCAGAAATTTCAACAAGTGTTTGAACATCTTCCTTGGTATGTCCAACCAGATTGCTATAAGTCCAGTATGCCATAACATCGGCTTCCCTTCGACTTGTAAATTGCTACAAATTTCAACAAGCGAAGAGAAACAAATACCTCGGCTTGACTCCAACTTGTAAATTGTTACAAATTTTAACAAGTGAAGACAAAGAACCATCTCGGCATAACTTCAGCTTGTAAATTGCTAAAAATTTCAACAAGCAAAGCTAACCTTTTTAATCAGCCTGACCAACTTGTACATTGCTACATATCTCAGCAAGGGTTAATACAAACAATAAACTTTACTCAAGTTATAACAGGTGTTAAGCAATGATCTATTTGTAAATTGCTACAAATTTCAACAATAATCTCAGCTTTTATTTGAACCTGTAAATTGATGTCGGCTTTACTTTAACTTGTAAATTGCTACAAATTTCAACAAGTGTTTGAACATCTTCTTTGGCTTGACCACCATGTGAATTGCTATATGTCGGACAAGAGTAGCATCACTTCACCGACTTGTAAATTGCTACAAATTTCAACAAGTGAGGAGAGTAGTAACCTCGCTTAACTTCAACTTGTAAATTGCTACAAATTTCAACAAGCGAAGCCAAGCTTTGTATTCGCCAATCCAACTTGTAAATTGCTACAAATTTCAACAAGTGGTAGGCTTTGTATTCGGCCAGACCAACTTGTAAATTGCTACAAATTTCAACAAGTGGTAGGCTTTGTATTCGGCCAGACCAACTTGTAAATTGCTACAAATTTCAACAAGTGGTAGGCTTTGTATATTCTCTGCTCCTCTGCCCCCAATGTGAACCTAAGTTCCACTTGGGTTCTCATTGTTCATGTCTTCCAGCATCTGATGACATCGGCCAAGAATAATGATCATCTCAATGATAGAAAAATTTCAAATTGCATGTGTTCCAGGGTCTTGGCAGTGCTTTGCTCTCGTTGTCCTCAAGCCGATAAGCTCCATTACCTAACACCGAGGTAATTCTGTAAGGCCCTTCCCAGTTTGGGCCGAGCTTGCCCTCTCTGGGATCTTTCTTGTTGCCGACCACTTTTCTCAAGACTAGGTCGCCGACGTGAAAATCTCTTGGGTTGACCTTCTTGTTGTATGCTCTGGCAAGTTGCTGCTGGTACACTGCAAGCTGAATTGCAGCCTTCTCTCTTCGTTCTTCCACAAGATCCAGATCTCGGACTAAGAGTATATCATTAGTCCCATCTTCAACACCCTGTGTTCGGATCCCTGGGATGCCGACCTCCAGTGGAATGACTGCTTCTGTGCCATAGGCCATGGCAAAGGGAGATTCCCCGGTTGATCTTCTCGGCGTAGTCCGATATGCCCAAAGCACGTTGGGTAATTCATCTACCCACTTCCCTTTTGCTGCTTGCAACCTCTTCTTGATTCCATCCAGAATTACTTTGTTGGAAGCTTCTACATGTCCATTACTTTGAGGGAAACTTGGTGTTGAAAAGTAGTTCTTGATCTTGAATTTTGCACAGAAGTTCTTGATGAGCTTGCTGTCGAACTGCGTTCCGTTGTCGGCAACAATGGCTCTGGGAATGCCGAATCTAGTGATGATGTTCTTCCATATGAAATTCTTGACGTCCACATCTCGGATTTTAGCAAGAGGTTCTGCCTCTATCCACTTTGTGAAGTAATTCGTTGCCACCAGCAAGTATTTTCTCTGCCCAGTTGCTTGGGGAAGTTGTCCGACCAGATCTATGCCCCATTGGGCAAATGGCCAAGGGGATGAATCGATTCGTCGGTCACAGTCGATGAATCAAAGGTGCAAACCGTTGATGGTTCGTGACTTCTTCACATATGCTTCATCTTTTTGCATGTATGGCCACCAATACCCTTGGGTAATGGCCCTATGGGCTAATGATGCGCCCCATGTGGCTTCCACAAATCCTTCATGAATTTCATACAAAAATCTTCAACTTGTAAAGGGTGTACGCACCTTAGAAGGGGTCGATGAAGGACCTTCAGAGATATGTCCCTCTCGGTCAGTGAATCGCCGACTTTAGTCCGACTTTGTGTGCCTCCTTGCGATCTTGGCGCTTTCCCTCTTTCAGGAATGCAACAATTGCATCCATCCAGCTTGGCCCCATGTCCACACACATTGCCTCTTGCTTTGCGTGCCGTGGTTCTATGCTCGGGCCCGACATGTAATCGATCATAATTGTCCTCGTCTTCCCAGTCTTCATTGAACTCGCCAGGTTGGCCAACGCATCGGCGTGGCTGTTATCATCTCGGCTAACTTGAAGAAGTCGGCAGTTCTGAAATAACTCGGCTAGTCTGATCACCTCTTTTGCATATGCCGACATCCTCTCGTCTCTGGCTGCAAATTCTCCTGTTGATTGGTTAACAATTAATTGTGAATTACAAAAAACTATTACCTCATCCGCTTCTGCTACTGCAGCCAGTTTTAATCCTGCAATCAATGCCTCGTATTCAGCTTCATTGTTTGAGGCCTTGAACCCCAAACGGATGGATTGTTCTATTATTTCTCCATCTGGGGATATCAGCAGTACTCCTGCCCCCGCTCCTCGTCGGTTTGAACTTCCATCGACAAAAAGTCTGAATGAGTCGCCGATATAGATACTGCAAGGTGTAAGCTTTTCCTTCCTTTGCTCTTTTGTTGTCGGCTGGGATCCTTCTGGCTTGCTAAGACTTTGTTCTTCTCGGCTCAACATAGGCCGACGTCCGATGGACTCCGGCGTGAATTCTGCCACAAAGTCGGCCAAAACTTGGCCCTTAATTGCCGTTCTGGGTCTGAATTCCAGGTCATATTGGTCCAAGGCCACTGTCCACTTTGCAATTCTTCATGTCAAGTCTCCTTGTTGTAACAGGGATTTTAATGGGTGCTCTATTAATATCAAAATCTTGTGTGCTTGGAAGTAGTGGTTCAACTTCCTCGAGGCCATAACTAAGGCCAACATTAACTTCTCCAGTGGTAAGTACCTTGTTTCAACGTTGGCTAAGGTTTTACTTACATAATAGACAGCCTTCTGTTCTCCTTTCTCTTCTCGGATTAATCTTTGCGCACCGCGTGTTACGTCTGACTAAGTACAAAACAACTCTTTCCTGCTCGGTGTCGAGAGGATCGAGCCGTGATCATGTACTTTTTTAGATCGGCCAAAGCGACCTCACATTCTTCGGTCCATAGGAAGTCTGCAGTCTTTTTTACCAGGTTGAAGGAGGGTATACACTTGTCTCGAGCTTGACTTATGAACTGTTTAGGGTCATGCGCCTACCGGAGTATTTGAACCTGTTTCGCCGAGGTTGGGCTCTGTAGATCTAGGATGGCCTTGATCTGATCTGGGCTGGCTTCTATTCCCCTTCTTGTGACCAGGTACCCTAGAAACTTTCCAGATCTAACCCCGAACGCGCACTTTGATGCGTTGAGTCGGAGCCGATATGTTTTCAGTATATTGAATACCTCGGCTAGGTCGGCGAGGTGATTCTCTACCTCCTTGGTCTTCACGACCATGTCGTCGATGTAGACTTCCACTGTTCGGCCTATCTGGTGTCTGAACATTTTGGTCACCAGCCTTTGGTAGGTTGCTCCCGCGTTTTTTAGTCCAAAAGGCATTACCCTGTAACAGTACAGGCCTTTTGGTGTGATGAACGCCGTCTTCTCCTCGTCTGGGGGGTACATGGCTATCTGGTGATACCCCCTGTAAGCGTCCAGGAAGCTCATCCTCCCATGTCCAGATGTAGCATCCACCAGCTGGTCAATTTTTGGCAGAGGGAAGCTGTCTTTGGGACAAGCTTTATTTAGGCTTGTAAAATTGACACAAACCCTCAATTTGCCGTTTTTCTTCTTTACCACCACGGTGTTTGATAGCCATGTTGGATAGTTGACCTCTCTGATGGCCCTGGCTTCTAGGAGGTTGTCGACTTCTTCCTCCACAGCTTCGACGTGTACCAACGTCGGTCTTCTAGCCCGCTGTATCACAGGTTTAGCCGACTTGTCGACGTTCAATCTGTGGCATGTGACCTCGGGGTCAATGTCAGGCATTTCATAAGGTGTCCAGGCGAACACTTCTATGTTTCTTCTCAAAAATGCTTCCAGTTCTTTTTCCTCTTCTTCGGCTAAGCCTGAGCCGAGAAGAAAAAAGCGCTCCTCATCGCCCTCCTGGACGAAAATTTTCTTTAGTGATTCCTCACTTTTCTCGGCCGACTCCTTGCCGACATCATCTAGGACTTCCATGTCTTCGTCTTCGACTTCGGCTCTGGCTGGTTCTCGAATGTTGCAAGTAGTCCTCATTGCTGCCATGGAGCAATTCTTCGCCTGCAGTTGATCTCCTCTGATTTCTTCAATCCCGTGCTCTGTTGGGAACCGCAGTAATTGGTGCAATGTTGAAGGTACTGCCCCCATTGCATGCAACCACGGCCTGCCCATGATGATGTTGTACGGTGAGGGTGTATCAATGACGATGAACTCAGTCGTGATCTTCTTGGTGCCTGCTTGCACTTCCAAGCTTGTTGCGCCCAGTGGCCACGTCGGCGTTCCATTGAAGCCGACCATCGGGCCAGCCGACTGCACCAGGTCGTCGGGGTGAAGGCCCAGCTCCTTGTAACATCTAACGTACATGATGTCACAAGAGCTACCTGGATCTATCAGGATGCGTTTTACTTGGCATTCCCCAACTTGGAGGGATACTACCAAGGCATCATTATGTGGGTGCTGTACCATTTCTAGGTCGGCCTCGGTGAAAGTTATCATCGGACCTTGGCAATCCTCCGGCAGAGGTCGTTTCAATCCGACCTGGTTCACGTACTGCAAGTGTTTGACTCTCTGAGTTTCCCCCCGAATGTCGTTTTCATTCACCTTGGAGTGAATCACATTCACTACCCGAGGTCTTTCTGCCCGGGGTTGCGGCGGTGGCGGGGCTACTTCGGCCTGAGGCAGTCCGGCCTGTTCTTCCCTCGTTCTGGTTTCATCGATAAGGTCTCTCAGGTGTCCCTGCCTCACCAGATCTTCCAAGTGTGCTTTTAAGGCTCTGCAACCTTGTGTTGTATGTCCGTTTTCATTGTGATACGAATAATGTCTGTCCGCGTTTCTTCCCATAAACTCCCTGGGTTGCCTTGCCGGTGTTCTGAAATAGGGCTGGCTCTGAATTTTTCCTAGGACCTTTTGAATTGGAATTCGGAACACGGTTGTCACTGCTTGTTTAGCCCTCAGCTCTACCTCTGCCTTGCCGAATCCGTTGTTACTTCGGCTTCGCTTCGGCGAGCCGTTCCCTTGCTCCTGTTTGACCTGCTTTGTTGCCGATGTATCCTCCTCGGCTCTGGCATATTTTTCAATCCTTGCCATGAGTTCTTCCATGTTCTTTGGCAATGTCTTTGCCAAAGATTTCCGTAGTGAACAGTCTTCTTTCAGGCCGTTCTTGAAAGACACGATCGCTACCTCTTGATTGCATTCAGGTATTCGGTTGAACACCTCGTAGTATCTTTTTGCATAGGCCCTAAGGCCTTCATCCTTACTGATTTTCAAAGCCATTAATGCGTCCACCCTCAATGGCTGTAGCTTGTTTGTCACGAACCTGGCCACAAACATCTCGGCCAGGCCTTCCCAAGTCCTCACACTTCCTTTTGGTAACTTGTGGAACCAATCTGATGCAATTTCTCCAAAGGACGATGGAAATACTTTGCAGAGCAAAGGCTCATTTCCACTGTATAATGCCATTGAGTTTAAAAACAATCCAACATAGAAGTTAGGATCTGACTTACCGTCATAGATTTGAAACCTCGGCATGCTGAATCTTTTTGGTGCTTCAAATTTGTCTAGTTCCAACGAGAATGGTGTCCTCGGCTTGATGAACGAGTTTACCTCGGCTTCAGCGTTCTGTTCTCTCCTCTTAAGGTAGTTTCTCAAGTCTTCTTTACTCCTCCCCGGAGCTCGGCTATCTTTTGATTTGAGTCCCTTTGGCACGCTACTCTCGGCCTCGTGGTACGCCTGTTTTGATCTTTCACCATGGGTTGTATCAAGCGAGAGAACACGCTTTTATACATGCCGATGTTCTCTTGGTTCCTGATCCTTTGTATTATCGTCCTTTTTGGACTTACTGACCTCCGAGCACGGTGAGTATGCTCCTTGTTCCTCGAGCGTTGTGGTGCTTCAGGAGTTGTTGTCCTTCCTTCATTCCGAGCTTTAACTGCTGGGATTGGAGTATCCTGCAGTGGGTATGGTGGCTGCATGACCTTGCTTTGCATCATGAAGTTGACGACCGATTAGAGGTCTGCCAACTTGTTTGCCAGGTCCTTGAGTTCCTCATCCCTTCGTATGCACCTATCCCTCCATACCTGGAGGTTGTCCTCCTCGTAGTATCTGCCCTGGTCCGCCTTCTTCGAAGTGTCATCCTCCTGAATGACGTTCTTTCCCCCATGCCCCTGGCCATGGTTTTTATCATTGTGGTTGTTTCCTTCGACGTCAAGGTCAATAGGCCTGTCACTCTCAGCGGGAGTGTTGCCCCTGACCGTCTCGTTTTGTGCGTTACTGGCCATCTATTCGTCTTTCTTTCCCACAGACGGCGCCAAATTGTGTGAGTGAATTTCCGATCACACTGCCTATCTTAGTGATTCAGCGGTAAAAACACAAGGAGAATAGATGGCACAGATAATAACACAAAGACAAGAAGGATTTAACGTGGTTCGGCAATAATTGCCTACGTCCACGGGAGGCCGAGGTGTTTCACTATGAACAGTAACAAAAATTACAATTCACTCTCAGTAACCTTCTCACTCTCTGAGTATATAATTGTAAATGTTACAATTAGTTTGTTGCCTCGCACTGTCTGTCTTAACTGTTGTGTTGATGCCCGAATGCCCCTCTCTGTGTCCCAACCATTCCATATATATACCAGAAAGGTTAATGGAGTGGTTACCGACTTTAATTTGGTGGTTTGCTAGCCCAATGTAGCACTTTTGGCAGCTTTCCAGCCAAAAAGCTCTTCATGGCTTCACATAGCCTCTAGTGGCCTCATGGCCAACTCACATGGCCTCAAGGCTAGCTAGTTGGTGAAGTGCTGGCCTTGTGGGTGTACATCCCCTTATCCAAGATAATATTTTTTATTAGCTGGTGTGGTCGATCTCTCAGTTACCTCGGCTTAATTCCTCTGAGGGTGGCTCGGCCTTTTGGAAGTGAAGCGGTTATAGGAAAGAAGAGGCCTTTACCCCGGATTAAGATATCTTCGGAAATACCCTCGTCAAACCTTAGATTACTTGACAAAACTTACGCGACACGTGGAACCTCGGTGACACGTCGGCGTCTCCTTACTGCGTGTTGATGTCGTAAATATAACCCCACTATTATTGTATAAATTAGTTTTCAGTCATTCCAATGTAGTCACTACCAAATGCATTGCTAGGAATAAATAATTTTATGGCTATTCAATATATTTCATTTATAACTATTTTTGGTAAGGATTCAACTTAATAATTATTTTTACTAAATATCTTAATTAAAAATTTTATTTAATTGATTTTTAAGAAATTCATATTATACAAATTTATCATTTAATTTATAAAAAAAAATTAGGTGGCCGATGAGAGTGAGTCACCCCACCACTTGTGCCTTTGTATGCAAAGTTAGGAAGTAGAGTGATGATTAGCCTTGGAGAAAGGAAATTTGATGAGATATGCTTAATGAGTTAGGCTTGGATGATCTCATCTATATAGGGAGTGTTTAGCATCCTTTCTATTCACTTACTGATTGGAGATAGAATAAAAATAAATAAATAAATATTTTATAGCAAAGCCAGAGTAAGAAAGAAGGATAGAAGAAGAGAAGATGGCTAGAATTTTTTTACCAATGCACCACCTCATTTCAATCTCATTGTTAAGTAAGAAAATCTTCAAAACCTTCTCATTCTTTTTCTTCAAATTCAGATTTTTTTCAGATGTCTATAAGGCTAAAAATCTTGATAGAGCTTTGTTTATAGTTGCATTTGAATTTGGGATTATATATATTAGATGTTTGAAGTTTATTTATATATTAGTAGTATTAAAATTATGATACAATCTTGGATTTAGGATTGCATGTGTAATTTGTGATATTAAATAGATGATTGAAGATTTTATTTGATTTGATCTTATGGTTCTTAAATCTTTTAGAATTTTGTACGAATTTTTAGATACTCAAAATTTCAAGATGATTTCATCTACAAAGTTGTTAAGAATTATGTCTATATCACCAAAACATTTTTTTATCAATTATTTTAGCTTTGTACGAATTTATATAAAATTTTAATTAAATTTGGATTTTTAGAAAGATTTTACTTCATGTTTGGAAAATTACTAAAAATCCTATATTAGAACAAATCTAGTATTTTCTAACTTAAAATGAAATTTGAGAAGTCTAGTTTCATCCTAAATTTTTATATTATGGATTTAATTTATAAATTTCAGTGTAGAATTATTTTCAGAAAATGTAATGAATCTATGTTATATAACTTCTTGTAATTTTGTAGAATTAATTATAATTTATTTTTGGGAAATTATTTTTGAAAAATGACCATAACATGTTTTTTGAACATTTTTTAGAATTAAATGAATTTTATAATTTTCTAAATAAATTATTTATAATTTTAACTATGAAATTTATATTCTAAAAATTCTGAGCAGAATATTAAAAGAACCAAGATTACCACTTCTAAACGTAAGTGTTGTGGTAGTCTATTTAATTGGATCTTGTAAAATTAGTAGTTCATGCATGTGTATTGTTGTGATTTATTTTATTAATTAAAATTATTATTTCACATTATGACTTGATTTAACTGTTTACATTGATGAATTATTGTAAAATGTATGTGTTCAATTTTTTTCTTAAAAATAGTATTAAAATGGTATAACATCAATGGTGATCTAATTTTGTAATTATTAGTAATTATTATAGAAATTAACTAAAATAATCAACGGAGTGCACAAAATTAACGATTGACTGTTAATACCGATTGTTCAAGGTGAGCCTTGATTTTGAGAATATGTAATTTGTGTCGTGAAATCCTACGATGACACAAGACTTATTTGAACCTTTTTCGGTATTCGGTTTTGGAATAAGAGTGGATGTATAGGTGGCACACAGGGAGATTACATACTCCTGGCAAACCATTCCCTTAGGCCAGACCACGAATGCCAACTGCTTGGGTATGTAACTCTAGATGTAAGCATTCCTAATAGTTATGGTTGGTAACACTTGAATAGTTGACCAAGAGGGGGTTTCAAATTAACTGTGGCCACGGCTTAGCGGTTGTTAAGTTAAATCTTTTTGGTGAGATTTGAGTGTCACCTAATTTATTAAAATTGTTAAAATTATTTTAGTGGTTGTAATTTATATTTGCAATTATATTATTGTATCATGTTTACAATCTCGTCATTTTTTTCTTAAAAAGAAATGTAGGTTTGTTATGCTTTCTTACTATGTTGCGAAGTACTCATGGCATATGTTTTGTTGTCCTAGCGTTTTATGCTAGATTTTGATGAGGAAAGAATGGAAGTTGAAAATGGAGTTGACGCTAATATAGAGTCTTATCTGACTTGAAGCCATGACTATAGTGGAATCAAATTTCATTATCCTATATATTAATAATTAAGGATGTTATGATTTTGTTTAATATTGTATTTGGAAATTTTAAGTTTTTATTACGTGTTGTTGGACTTTTGGTTGTATAGGAGTTGGAATTTCCAATTAAAATGTCGATTTTTTTATTTAATAAGTCATTTTGTTTATTTAATTTCTCTTGATATTCCAAAAATTTGGGGCGTCACACATAAGTATATTTTTTTCAAAAGATCGTCTTTAACATAATAAGGAATTGTTTAGGGTGTTCTAAATAAATACACTTTTTGATTTTTTGGACTAAAAAATAGAGAAAAAAATATGGCTGTTTGATAACTTTTTGTCTTTTTACGAAAAAATGTGTATTAAAATATTGTATAAAATAGAAAAATTACGAAATTACCCCTCTGTCCTAGACTAGTGTAGATGCGCTAACTTTCTCTCTTCTTTTATTTTTTTTTTTGGGAGACAGATTTCCCGCCAATAAATAGGTGAATAGTATGAACTTTTTTTTTCTTTTAGTGACTTTTTGACTTTTTAATTTTATATCATGCCAAACCAGCCCTAAGAAACAAAACCATTTTTTGTCTTTCTAATCTTTCCATTTTAATTCAAAAGAATCCCACAATAATGTTTATTTTCAAAAACAAGTTCATGCGTTTAAATCATACTCTCAAGCATACCAACTATTCTGGTTATGACCTCAACCATTTAATACATTACCAAAGCCTCGTGAATCGATTAGACGAATAAATTCATTCCACATTCCAATTCCTTACTCACAAGGACATTTACCATATTTTATGGCCTTGAGCACAAGGGCAAATGAAAGACACACCACAATATAATCCAAAACAGAAACAAAAATAACATCAACACGTAATCCCATGTTTTACTAGCCACTAGCACGAAAGGCAAATGGGGCACTCCTCGTATCACAATACACATATAAAAATAAATTAACAAAACTAACACATAAAATAACTCGACTTTGTCCGATACAATCACCACAACATGTTTTACTAGGCATGAGCGAAATGGAAGGAATGGAACCTATCTCAAGCATACACTTTACTAGAAACTAGCTAAAAGGAACAAAACGTCCATATAGCCCAATAGTACGCTTTATCGAGCACCAAGCGGAAGGGAATGAAACCTATCTCAAGGCGCTATACTTTATTGGACCAAAGTTAGAAGGCGAGCCTCAATCCATGCTTTTAGGGCACAAACCAAAAAGAGTGGAATCTATGTCAATGCTATGCTTTACTAGGTGCTAATCGGATAGCACTTTCCTCATTTACCTCATCACATAACACAACATTCTAGAGTACACAATTAATTCAACAACATATATCATGCATAATCTATTTAACAACATCAATACCATTCTCCACCGATGACCAATGACAAAACCTCTAAACAACAAATACACAACTCTCATAATTAAATCCCATAACTGATTCCATGATTTCAAATCATTAACATTATCAATATAATTTAATCCAAAACAATTATCACCTCTTTCTCTTCTATAACAAGTTCCCAATTCTAGCATACGATTTATTCATTAATTTAAACCATCAACATTGTCTCACTTCTCATTTATCATTTCTTATTATATTTACATAGGCATGCATAACCAAATTATCATAATCATCTAATAATACTATTTTTAATTATCATGCTCTCAATTCATTAATAAGACTCATGCCTTAACATTTACACAACACTAACCATTACTATTTCTCACAATCATTAATTAACATTAGTGCGTTGCATTTCTAACATCTGAACATGCTCACATAACCTATAATTTCTCGTATCAACTATATAGGTAAGCTTAATCTCATAAAACCCAAAACCCTAACCCTCTTGGATATGCTTTTCAAAAATCTCATCTCAAATATGTTTTCATGTTATAAATAGTACCACACATCTATCTATTGTGAGGTATTGTAAATAATCAAAGAAATCCTTACTCCTTGAAACGAAGAGGAGAAAAACCTAAAAATCTAATAGCGATGAAAACACGATCCGCTTAGAGTAGAACATTTCCCTCGGTGAGCCCAAGCTTTATGCCTCAAGGACTAGAGTCAAAAGTGGCTAGAAATTAAAGAAACCAAGAGTTTAGAAGCTTGAAGCTTCAGAAATGGAAGACAGGAGAGAGAAGAGAAGGGGACAAGCAGAAAAAGTGACTTTTCACGCGTACTCAACATTTATATAGATAGACTATCGCAAGCGCGATGTCTACCATCGCAGTCTTGATCATCTCCTCGCAGTACAACCATCTTTGATGCGAGCCATCATCGCGGCCCATCGCGGGTAACACACTTCCATGAGCCAAAATACCAGAAAGTGGTTTTTGGTCACGGCCTGGTCTCAGCCCGTAGCGGGTGCGATGGTGTTGGTCGCGAGCCCAACCTCTATGATCGCGGGCAATATCCTCACACCTAATACAACCAGTTTCAATTCCCCGAACAAAATCAAGGTTGAACAAGGCTAGATTCAACAAGGCAAGGTGAAGATCAATCCAAAACAATCCCATACTCCAAATGAAAAGGTAAACTTGGTCAGTTTTCTAACCTGGGCCACTACATTAGTGCTCAATACTTAGCAATACTAGGGCTTACTTTTAATTGCCTAGTAGGGCTAGGGCTTTGTTGATCAAATTTCTAGCAAGACTAGGGCTTACTTCTAATTCTCTAGATGGGCTAAGGCTTTGTTGCTCAAATGCCTAGCAAGACTATGGCTTACTTCTAATTGCATAACGAGGCTAGGGCTTTGTTGCTTGAATGCCTAGCAAGACTATGGCTTACTTCTAGTTGTATGGTGGGGTTAGAGCTTTGTTGCTCGAATGCTTTGCAAGACCAAGGCTTACTTCTAATTGCCTAATTGGGCTTTATTGTGAGCAGCCTAGCAAGACTAAGGCTTACTTCTAATTTCCTAGTAGGTAGGGTTGTATAGATAATGGATTCACTGAAAAGCTCAACCCACATTGGCGAAACCAAACTTCTTTGCAAACAATTTTGAAATTTCAATGGTCAAAAACAAGCTTCATTCAACTAATCCATTCATTTTTTGGTCGAGTGGCTGCTGTGGCAAAGGTAATTCGCCGAAACTTCGCCGATCCAAACCGATGTATTTATATATGATGATACGGATACGACGTGGCAGTTTCTTGTCTCCACTAATTATATTCATCTTTTCTAAGATAGCCTTATCACCTTTTTCTACTCAAACCTTTGAATCTCGCGCTTTCATCTCTCTCACTCTCAATCTCTCTTATGGTGTCAGGTTTCACCTTCTCATCTCCCTCTCACAATCCTCTCTCTTGCTATTACTCTATAGTCTCCTTTTCCATAAACCCCTTTTCCATTTTAATCTTCCATTCGATGGAATTATCTTGAAATTAGTAGTTGACGGTAGCGATGGTGCCATTCAACAGTGACGGTGATAATAGTACTTAGATCTGCTCAGATTTGTGATGAAGGTTACTATAGCTCGACTTTTTCGCGCCCCCTTTCGGAAGGCGAACAAGCCCTACAGTATTGGACTTCCGCTATTCTAAATCTGATCTCACAAGTGCAATGTGAAATAGATAAACACAAAAGAGTCTCAATCTGACAAATCGTTTAGAAAATTGATTTTGAATCAAATTGCCAAAAATGGATTGCTTTGCCAAATACAGAGTCACCACCTAAATATTTTTGGAAAAATTTAGAAAATCCATGACTCGTGCCAAAGGCCACATGTAAAAGTCATCACCAAGATTGTCTCGGTTAGGAACTTAGATGCGAGAGGGAAAAGTCATAAATTAAGCACCCCCACTCACCCGATCAAAGATCGGCCATATGAATCTTATATGCGTTATATGCTCTTGTTTCGGTTTATTAGGCTAGCATTACTATGTGATGCGCACACACACAAGTATAGACTAATTTGCAAAAATTGAAACATTTGATTTCATGTTTGTTTTTTGAAAATTGTTTCGAATATGTACCACTTGAAAAAGTGATTGCATATGAACATTACTCAAATTATTCCAATTCAAGCAATTAGCCTTCATTCACAGGCATTCAAGCAATTATAGCACTTAAGCAATTAGCCTCATGATAAGCATGCTAGACATGGCAACATCAACATGCGATATGCTAAAAGCGGTAAAGGCTCACCTAATACTTTAACCCAAAAGAGAAACTAGTTAGAAAAAAATGCACGATTCATAACTATGCGATATGACTAATGCAACACATGCGATATGCAATTACTAGGCTCGGCTACTAATATGGCATATAAGTCAATTAAATAGCATGCAGTCTAAGCACGTATTCAAAGAACTATTTAGCGACAATGCAAGTTAGAATGATAAGCAGAGTCTCGGTGCATGCAATACAAGTGGATGCAAACATGAAGTATGCTAAACAAAACATGATGCTTTAATCTAACCATCGTAAGCAGTTAAATAAAAGGGAGAAAGATGTGGGGTTAGAAGACATGCACGTTATTACAATATTACGCCCTCACATAGGAGGGTTCGAATGAACTAACTAGCTAATTAAGCTAATTAAAGCTAAGCTAATTATTACAAAACAAATGAAATTAGCTAAACTACTTAACGAATTATTACAACAACGAATGAATTTTTAGCTAACTATTCTAGCTAATCAAATTACAACACTTTACCAAATTCAACTAGCTACAATTACAACAAATAATTAAGCTAAATATTTAAACTAAACAGGTTCGATATGCAAGGAATGCTCATGCACGTGCTCGGTTTCTACTCGAAAAGGCCACTGTTTTGCTTCCAGAAGGTCTCTGTTGCACAGTAGAACACTTGCACTTTTGTCCACCTCTAGAATAGCTCTGCTCTGCTAAAAAAACACACTGTTGGATTTTGCAGTGATGGCTGGCCGGCCGGCCAGGAGTGAGGCCTACTGACCACCAGTGATGGCCTGCCGACCACTGCTGTAGGGTTCATCTTGCTGTAATAGAGAACAAACAGAGCATGTACAGGGTGTTCTCAAGGATTGTTTGCACAACTCATCTCTCCTTATCATCAGGCAGCTCAAAGAAGGGACAAAACTTGGTCTACAAACCACAAACTCAAGCAATTTCATTCCATAATGGTTTATGAACCAAAGTGTGCAAGTTCAATAAATGCAACAAAACAAGACTCAAACCTCCTCCCTTTCATGAATAGATCAAGGGAAGTGGTGATGTCACGACCAAACTTCGCCCTATAGGTTTAATCTTTATGTAAGATGTCAAGAGATTACAGAAGGCACAATTGATGAAAGCTGATGTCTAGGCGGAAGCCAAAACAGTAATTAAAAGATGTCCAATGAGTTGTGACAGTCTGTATGCAAAAGACTTTTTATAACATATATACAGTCAGTACCAAAACAGTATGCACAGTATTTACAATAATCCAGATCAGGGACTTAATCCCTATTAAGGCGATCTGATACAAAAACATTGATCTATCTGGATCAAAAACAAAAAGGGGAAAAACTAAAACACCCCTAAACAGCCTTGGGCTTGAAGAACTTGGAACCTCACAGTGAGGCACGGTAGTTGGCTTGACAAAACGGGAGTTTAACCTAACGCTCCTAGCAACGGTCCGGTGCCTGTACACCTACATATATATATGAGCAGTGAGCTAAAACCCAGTGAATAACATAATGCGTAAAGAGGTTAAGAATGAATGTCCTTTCAGTATTGAAAACAGTCAATTGAATCAGTATATCAGTCATTCAATTATAGCAGTCATATATAGTACATCCAATAGAAAAACAGTACAGTAGGTCTAAACAGACCGAACAGTCAGTTGATGGCCATCATATCAGTAAACAATAGTAGTTCCAACATGGGAACCGATAGAGATCTCTGTGATGGCGATGCGATGCAGATCCACGATGGGTTGCTAAAGATGCCTGTCTGATTCACAATTAGGACAACATTCAATCGATAGCATATCATTTGAAAAGCGATGCAGTTCAATCGTTCAGAAGATAATCATTATTGAACATATCTTTACAACATTGTTACTCACAGAGTTCTAGACTACAGATAAGCTAGTACGCGTCTCCGAATGCCAACCCTACACAATTACGGAATGAACACACACTAAGCGACTCAGTTGGGAAATAATAACTTAATCCCTAATTTGCCTCGGTATGGTTCTACATCAATATCTTCATTAAGATGCCTTAAACTAGGCCTAAGAATGCCTAGGATGAAATGAGGATGCAAAGATGCATTTAAAACAACTTTTCAAAATTTTCAGGAAAACAGGGTCCCGCTCGAGCGTGGCTTTCCTGCTTTCGGCGGACATGCAAACAAAGGGTCCCCGCTCGAGCGTCACTTCCCCTCGGCGGGTATTTGTAAAACATGGCAAAAGTACTGGATGTGTGAAAATCATGCTCGATGGGCGCTCGACACCCGCTTCGGCGTGTGACCTAAGTCCCTTCGGCGTGCATTCCCCTTTCGAGCGTACTATAAAATAATGCAAAGTGCTGGGAGCACGTATTTCACGCTCGAGCGCCAATTTCCTTGCTTGAGCGTGAGTCCAAATTCTGGCAATTCCATATTTGAACCTCAAGCTCAAAACCAAGTTTTAATGCATCAAATTCGATCCACTTGGGCTAATTTTCTGGAAAACACTTGTAAACTCATAGTATTACATGATCCAAAGCTCAATTTGTAAAATCAAAGCCCAAAGATGAGTCAATTAAATACTAATTTCAAACCAACTTTCATGAGCATGATGTACATGCAACATGCATGAATTGGAACAACTTCAAAGCTCAGATACATGCCCAAATGAGCCAATTCTTCTCAAAACATGGTGAATTCATGGATTTCAACAACAACATGGACATGCATGCAATAATTTCCATGAAAACAACTCTAAACTTCAAGATATGCACATGCATGCAAGGAATGAGCTTTAATTCAACAACCTAAACCAATTCTAGGCTCAACTCTTCAATTTAGCATGAAACATGCAAGAACTAACTTAAATACACAATCAAGAAGGTAATTACTCTACCTTAAGTCCTCAATCACATGTCTAGAAGCTCAATTTTGCAAATCTTCTACAATTTGTTTAAGTCTCCAAGTTAAACTCTCAAGAAGAACTCAATTCTCTCTCACTCTCTCTCTCTCAGTCGGCTATGGTTCAAGAAATGGCTGAGGAAATGTTATGAAATCAAGTCTCAAATGTTTTATGAGATGGCCCACTAACATGGCATTTCGGTAATTAAGTCCAACTCTTGCAATTAATCATTAATTAATCTAATTTAATCATACCAAATCACATTTCAATTAAATATATCATAAAATCACATTAGTTCTAATTAGCATAAAATACTAATCAATTTCAGATTCGGCCGCCGATAAGACCTTCAATTCGCAGTTTAAAGCATAAAACACGAACAGATCATTTAAACGACAAACAGATAGATATGCAAATAACACAATATGTTCATGCAATTAATTCGGAATGTCAGTCTAATCATTTACTTATGCGATTCGATTCTGATTTAGCGATGGCGATGGTCTTATCGATGCTTGATAGTGAGGTTGTCACAGTCTCTCCTCCTTATAAAGAGTTTGGTCCTCCAAACTCGAATTACCTTCATTCTAGAAGAAAATAGGATTCAGTAGGAACAATTCAGGATATCTCTTGGCCATGTCATCTTCCCTTTCCCAAGTGGCATACACGCCATCGTGGTTTTGCCAGTCAACTTTTACTAACGAAATCTTTTTGTTCCTCAACTTCTTGATCCGTCTGTTCACAATCTGAATAGGTTGTTCTTCATAAGTGTAGTCATCGCTTAGCACTACACAGGTAGGCTCAATCACATGGAAAGGATCCCAGAAGTAATCCCTCAACATTGAAATATGGAACACGTTATGCATATGCTCTATTTCAGGAAGAAGCGCTACTTGATACGCCACCGGATTGATTTTCTCAATAATCTCATACGGTCCGACATACCTCGGCGCTAGCTTACCCTTGACTCCAAAACGAGTCTGGCCTTTCATCGGTGTCACTTTAACAAAAACGTGATCACCTACTTCATATTCTCTGTCTCGCCTGCGGACATCCGCATAACTTTTCTGTTGGCTCTGTGCGGTTTTCAGTCTCTGGTGAATCAGTTTCACATTTTCGGTAGTTTCATGTACAATTTCGGGCCCAAGTAAAGGCCCATCTCCAACTTCTACCTAGCAAATTGGAGATCTACATTTTCTGCCATACAAAGCCTCGAAAGGCGCCATACCAATGCTCAAATGAAAGCTGTTATTGTAGGCAAATTCGACTAAAGGTAAGTGACTTTCCCAATTTCCCTGAAAATCAAGGACACACATTCTCAGTAAATTCTCCAAAGTCTGGATGGTTCTTTTTGACTGGCCATCTGTGTAAAGATGGAAAGCACTACTCAGTCGCAGTTCGGTACCTAATGCAGTTTGCAGACCTTGCCAAAATCTTGATGTAAACTTCGAGTCCCTATCAGAAACAATGGACACAGGCACTCCATGCAATCTAACAATCTCATCAATGTAGATTACAGCCAATTTGTCCGCATTATAAATTGTTTTGACATGTAAGAAATGAGCAGATTTAGTTAGTCTATCAACAATAACTCAAATTGAATCCATACCTTTACTGGAGCGAGGTAAACCAACAATAAAATCCATGGTGATATTTTGTCATTTCCACTCCGGTATCGGTAAGGGTTGCAGTAAACCTGCGGGTCATTGATGTTCGGCTTTAACTTGTTGGCAATAAAGACATTTCGATACAAAATCAGCAATTTCTTTCTTCATTCCCGGCCACCAGAAATTCAATTTCAAGTCTTGGTACATTTTCGTATTTCCTGGATGAATAGACAATTTCGAATTGTGGCCTTCTTGCAGAATTTTTCTTTTCAGTTCAGAATCACTCGGTACACACAATCTTCTCTGAAATTTCAACACATTATTCTCAAATTTGAAATCTGGTCTCGGTTTGGATTCCCGTTCTTCGATGATCTTCTTCAAGAAGTCATCCTGTTGTTGTTTCTCTTTAATCTTTTCAATCAGTGCTGGCTGAGCAGAAATAGCGGCTATTGTTCCACCTTGTTCAAGCAAAACAATCTCAATATCATGTTTTTCAAGGTCACATAGCAACTCTTTCTGTCCGGTGAGTAAACAGGCTAAGTTCCCAATCGATTTCCGACTCAGTGCATCGGCAACGGTGTTAGCTTTTCTTGGGTGGTACAAAATCTGTAAGTCATAGTCTTTAATCAATTCTAACCATCTCCGCTACCTCATGTTCAGTTCTTTCTGTGTGAAGAAGTATTTCAAACTCTTGTGGTCGGTATACACCTCACATGTTGCCCCATAAAGGTAGCGACGCCAAATTTTCAATGCAACCACTACTGCAACAAGTTCCAAGTCGTGGGTCGGGTAGTTCTTTTTATGTGGTCTCAGTTGTCGGGAAGCATATGCAATAACTTTACCATTCTGCATTAAAACACATCCCAAACCTTTATAAGAAGCATCACTATATACAGTATAACCATCCGTACGTGAGGGTAAGGTGAGAATCGGTCACGATCACTAGTCGAGTTTTCAACTCTGGCTGATTCCCTCTGGGTCGATCAAATGATATCCCTACGAGTCAAGCTGTGTAAAGTGGTAGGGCAATTTTGGAGAAGTCTTTGGCAAATCTTCTGTAATACCCAGCTAAGCCTAGAAAACTTCGAACTTCGGTAACATTTGTCGATGCAGGCGATTCACTACTGCTTCAATTTTCTGTGGGTTAACTGTAATACCATCCTTACTGATCACATGTCCCAAAAACATCACACTATCAAGCCAAAATTCACATTTAGACAGTTTAGCATACAGTTTCTGTTCTCTTAGGGTCTGTAGGGCAGTTCTCAAATGATGTTCATGTTCCTCAGTGCCTTTGGAATAAATTAAAATGTCATCTATGAATATAACTATAAAGTCATCGAGGAATGGTTTAAAAATTCGGTTCATAAGGTCCATAAATGCAGCAGGTGCATTGGTAACTCCGAAAGGCATAACTAAGAATTCATAATGTCCGTACCTCGTTCGAAAGGCAGTCTTTTCAATGTCCCCTGTCTTGACTTTCAACTGGTGGTATCCAGATCTAAGGTCAATCTTGGAGAACACTTGGGCACCCTATAACTGGTCAAATAAATCATCAATGCAAGGCAATGGATATTTATTTTTCACTGTTACCTTGTTCAGTTCGCGGTAGTCAATGCAGAGTCTCAGTGAGCCGTCTTTCTTTTTCACAAATAAAGGTGACCGCATACGGTGAAATCTTGGGCACGATGAACTTCTTATCTATGATTCTTGGTGAATTTTCAATTCTTCGGTTTAGTAGGTGCCATTACATGCGGGCTTTGAATCTTGGTACGGATGCATCACGTCAATGGTGAACTCAATGTCCCTATCAATCAAATCCCTTGGCAGATCATCTAGGAAAACATCTAGGAATTCTCTGACTATAGGAATAATGTTCACATCAGTCTTGTCATCAGTAGGTACAGTCAATACAGAACATAGATATCCCTTACACCCCTTTCTAATCAGTTTAAAAGCTTTCATGGATGAAATCAGATATGGGGGAGGTACTACTCCAATTTCATTAAACACGAATTCAAGCAATCCAGGTGGACGGAAAACAACTTGTTTTGTTATACAGTCTATGGTAGCCTGATATTTTGTTAACCAGTCCAGTCCCAATATTACATCAAAATGGTCAATGTTCAATGGTAGTAAATCAATATACAGATGAACATCCGCAACAATAATCTTACCTTGCGGTACATATAAGCACAAGTCATAGATCCTCTAACAGGTGAAGATACAGCTAACAGATAGTTCATAGGTTCTAGTGGTCTATTCAATTTTCGCGAAAAAGCATGCGATACATATGAATGTGTAGACCCCGAATCAATCAAAACATATGCATTTTGAGCACAAATAGAAAGTATACCTGACACAATGGTCTCGGTATTCTACACATCTCTCGGTACGAGTGCAAACACCTGGCCTTGCCTCATAGGCTCTTTCCCAGTAGCTTTAGGGTTAGGTTTTGGTGCAACAGTTGATGCTGCTGTGCTAGGTGCAGCTTTACTATTGCCCTGCGAAGTAGAAGGGCAATCCTTGACCATGTGGCCCACCTTGCCACACCTGTAACAAGCACCAAAAATTTTATAACAAACTCCCTTATGGTTCTTACCACATTCGGAACAGGGCGGTATGGAACGATTCCCTTGACTAGAGCTAGTCGTAGACCCTATATTCTGCTTTTTGTTCAACGGATTGTTCCTGCCTTTCTTGAATTTAAAACCTCATCTCTTACCACGCCATTCAGATGTTGGCATTTCAGTTTGTTTTAGTGCTTCAATATTTGATTCAGCTATAATGGCCCAGTCAAGAACATCCACGTACTTGTGCAATTTCAACACATTAATTCTGTCAAGTACTTCGACATTAAGGCCACCTTCGAATTTCCTGGCCTTCTTAAAGTCGGTGTCCACCATGTGTGGTGCATATCGGCAAGTTCGAATTCGATTCATACTCTACCACTAACATGGAGCCTTGTTTGATTGTTCAAATTGATCACTTTTAGATCCGGACACCTTGTGGAAAGTATTTCTCAAAGAAGGACTCTTTAAACTGAGCCTAATTCATAACAGTATTGGTTTCACGGACCAGCATCCACCACCTTCTGGCCTCTTCTTGTAAGGTGAAAGTAGCCAATAGCACTTTGTGTACTTCAGAACACAGAAAGACTTCAAACAATTTTTCGGTTTCTAGTACCCATGCCTCGGCCTTTAATGGTTCAAGGCCTTCCTAGAATGATGGCCGTTTTATCTTACTGAACTTCTGCGTGAGAGTGATGATGTCATTATTCACATTACATTCAGAATTTGCGAAGGAGGTGAGAAACATTGGTTCTGCTTATTCTTTGTTGCCTTAAGGCTTCAGTTAGTAGTTCAACGGTTCTTTCTAATCTCGCCATTCTGGCGTCAGATGATTCAGTTTCATCAGTGGTCCTTGCATTTTCCATTTCACTATATGCAACACAGTAATAATAAACATAGGAAGTTGCATACTTGAAACATATTAACACATTAGCACATATAGTCATGTCATGGCCACACACACTTTTCAATGCTCATGCAATGCCCTAATCACTTTCTAGCACATCCTATAGCCCATTTGGACACGTGTGAGCGGTATAACTCCTGGTTTATTATCGCTCTGATACCACTCTGTCACGACCCAATCCCGCCCCTATGAGTTTAATCTTGTAACGGCCCGATGTCAAGAGATTCTTGAAGGCACCTTGATGAAACGATAATACAAAATCTGAATTTGGCGGAAGCCAAAACAGTAATTAAAAGATGTCCAATGAACTATGACAGTCTGTATGCAAAAGAATTTTATAACATATATCTGATCGATTACCAAAAGCGGTATGCAGTATTTACAATAATCGGATCGGGGACTTAATCCTATTAAGACAATACAGTACAAAAACATTGATCTATCTGATCGAAACAAAAGGGAAAAACTAAAACACCCTAAATGACCTTGGCGAAGGACTTGGAACCTCGCGGTGAAGTGCGGTAGTTGGCTTGACAAAACGGGAGTTTAACCCAACGCTCCTAGCAACGGTTCAGTGCCTGTACACCTACATATATATATGAGCAGTGAGCTAAAACTCAGTGAATAACATAATGCATAAAGAGGTTAAGAATGAATGTCCTTTCAGTATTGAAAACAGTCAATTGAATCAGTATATCAGTCATTCAGTCATAGCAATCATATGTGGTACATCCAATAGAAAAACAGTACAGTAGGTCTAAACAAACCGAACAGTCAGTTGATGGCCATCATATTAGTAAACAATAGTGGTTCCAACATGGGAACCGATAGAGATCTCTGTGGCGATGGTAATGCTGATCTGATAATAGTAGGTTGCTAAGGATGCCTGTCTGAGTTCATAATTAGGACAACATTTAATCGATACTTGATATCATTTGAGAAAGCGATGCAGTTCAATCGTTCAGAAGATAATCATTATTGAACATATCTTTACAACATTGTTACTCATAGAGTTCTGGGCTACAGATAAGCTAGTACGCGTCTCCGAATGCCAACCTTACACAATTACGGAATGAACACACACTAAGCTACTCAGTTAGGAAATAATAACTTAATCCCTAATTTGCCTCGGTGTGGTTCTACATCAATATCTTCATTAAGATGCCTTAAACTAGGCCTAAGAATGCCTAGGATGAAATGAGGATGCAAAGATGCACTTAAAACAACTTTTCAAAATTTTCAGGAAAACAGGGTCCCGCTCGAGCGTGGCTTTCCCTGCTCAAGCGGACATGCAGACAAAGGTTCCCCGCTCGAGCGTCACTTCCCCCGCTCGAGCGGATTGTAAAACATGGCAAAAATACTGGATGTGTGAAAATCACGCTCGATGGGCGCTTGACACCCGCTCGAGCGTGTGACACAAGTCCCCGCTCGAGCGTGCATTCCCCTGCTCGAGCGTACTATAAAACAATGCAAAGTGCTGTGAGCACGTATTTCACGCTCGAGTGCCAATTTCTCTGCTCGAGCGTGAGTCCAAATTATGGCAATTCCATATTTGAACCTCAAGCTCAAAACCAAGTTTTAATGCATCAAATTCGATCCTCTTGGGCTAATTTTCTAGAAAACACTTGTAAACTTATAGTATTACATGATCCAAAACTCAATTTGTAAAATCAAAGCCCAAAGGTGAGTCAATTAAATACTAATTTCAAACCAACTTTCATGAGCATGATGTACATGCAACATGCATGAATTGGAACAACTTCAAAGCTCAGATACATGCCCAAATGAGCCAATTCTTCTCAAAACATGGTGAATTCATGGATTTCAACAATAACGTGGACATGCATGCAATAATTTCCATGAAAACAACTCTAAACTTCAAGATATGCACATACATGCAAGGAATGAGCTTTAATTCAACATCCTAAACCAATACTAGGCTTAACTCTCCAATTTAGCATGAAACATGCAAGAACTAACAAATACACAATCAAGAAGGTAATTACTCTACCTTAAGTCCTCAATCACACGTCTAGAAGCTCAGTTTTGCAAATCTTCTACAATTTCTTCAAGTCTTCAAGTTAAACTCTCAAGAACAACTCAATTCTCTCACTCTCTCTCTCTCAGTCGGCTATGGTTCAAGAAATGACTAAGGAAATGTTATGAAATCAAGTCTCAAATGTTTTATGAGATGGCCCACTAACATGGCATTTCGGTAATTAAGTCCAACTCTTGCAATTAATCATTAATTAATCTAATTTAATCATACCAAATCACATTTCAATTAAATATATCATAAAATCACATTAGTTCTAATTAGCATAAAATACTAATCAATTTTAGATTCGGCCACCGATAAGGCCTTCAATTCACAGTTTAAAGCATAAAACACGAACAGATCATTTAAACGACAAACAGATAGATATGCAAATAACACAATATGTTCATGCAATTAATTCGGAATGTCAGTCTAATCATTTACTTATCTAGTTCGATTCTGATTTAGCGATGGCGATGGTCTTATCGATGCTTGATAGTGAGGGTTGTCACAGGTGACCTTGGAAACTTGAATCGGTTCATCACTAATGAATATGAAATGCCTCAAGTTTCCATGTATTCAATTAATGTCCGATTGAACACAAAACCAAATTCTTATCTTGCACCATTTTAGTCCCATTTTAATTACTTCATTTTAATTACCAGCCATTCTTTAATCAATTGAGTCCAACGAGTGAAGTTAAGTCGTAATGGAAAGAGGGCTCAAACCAAGAGTTGCTTTAGGCATGAAAGAAACATCATACTGTTGATAATGAACCTCTAAAGGGATTAAACCATTAAGCATGACATCTTAATCTCATGTTTAAACAAACAAGTTGTTTGAAACCACTTTCAAAGCAAAACAAAAGCTAAGAAAGAAGGGAGATTACAGAGGTGATTAAGAGTGATCACAAGTATGGAAAGCCATAAATAAATGCAATCAACTCAAAGGAGGTGGTGTCTAATGCCTAGAACACTAAGCTCATGAGAACAATTACACTACAAACATGCAAAACAAAGCTCAAATCCAACTATCAACCAAAAACAGTCCTAAAACAAGCTAAAATAAGTCCCAAAATATGCTGGAATTAAGACAAAAACAACTAGATTAATAAGCTAAAATATAGCACAAGCTAAGTTAGTAAGCAAGACACAAGGAGGGGAGGCTAACCCCTTCAATTTTGGACTTCAAACCATGATTTTAGCCACTGAAATAGCTCTGAACATCAATGTTTAAAAGCTCAAAAAAAGATAGTGCAAAGGTGGGAAACACAAGGGAAAAGACATTGAGATCAAGGTGTAAAGAAGGATGAACCACCCCTCAACCTCTATTGGCCTTAAAACCCAAATTTCAGCCCAAAAATACAAAGTTTTTCTGACCCAAAATAGTTGGAAAATAGTAAGAAAAAGAGTGAATACAACAACTAAAGAAGCAAAGCCTTATACCTCTTGAAGAGAAGATTCAATTTCAAGCAATAAAGCAAAGCACACACACTCTCAAGAGCTCAAACAAGTCTCAAAGACAATTCAACTTGACGATTGAGAGGTTTTGTTGAGAGTGTATAGGCAAAGGTGAAGGATATGTAAGCAAGGGTTAAGAAATTTGCAAGAGAAAGGAAAAATTTTGCTCCAAAATTTTTCTAACCTTAAAACAAGAGAGGGAGGTCTCCTATATATAGAAAACATGAATTTCCCTCATAAACATCCAATTATACACGTGGGAGCAGATGCAAGCATCTGTGCAAACAGTTGGCACAGCTGTCACAAAATATCTACAAAAGACATTAGTGGCCAGCCGGCCATCACTGGTGCCCGGCAGGCCACCAGAGGTTGCAGGCTTGAAGATCTCTAGGTTTGGTCCAAAAAATGAGGCAATGGGTGTGCAAGGTTTAAGAGGCTTAAAGCTGTGGTATTCCGCTGAGGACTTCGAGCACTTGACAAGCATATAGACTCATCATTGGGTGTGCAAGCGATGACGTCCAAGTCGTAAGGGCTGTAAAAAATGGGGTGTCTACAGTTACGATAGTGCTCAAATCTATGTTTAGATACATCTTTATTTTATTTTTTCACTCAAATTTGTATTTTTTTCCTTTTTAAAAAAATAAAATAAAATCTCAACTCTTCTCTCAAATTTATCTATAGATCTATAGGTATATATATGGATCTGTCTTTATTTTATTTTATTTTTTCTCTCTCAAATCTAAAACATCTTCATAGTTTTTGTTATTTTTTTTCTCCTCATTTTCTCAACTCTTCTCCCAGATCCATACTTACTTTGGGTCTAAAGAGAGAGATCAAAGTTCATCATTTTTTTACCAGTTTCGATTGAAATCCAACCAACCACGTCAGTTTTAACCAGTACAATTTTGACTACTGTTACGATCGTTGATGAAATTTTCTACTCGATAGAATCGGTTCGAATGATGAGTCAATACCAAACCCGATCTAAATTGACTCGTGAACAACCCTACTAGTAGGACTAGGGCTTTGTTTCTCAAATGTCTAATAAGACTAGGGCTTACTTCTCTTTGTCTAGCCAAGCTAGGGCTTTATTGCTCGAATGCCTAGCAAGACTAGTGCTTACTTTTGATTGCCTAGCCAGCCTGGGACTTTGTTGCTCGAATGTTAACAAGACTAGTGCTTATTTCTAATTGCCTAGGTAGGCTAGGGTTTGTCTTTCATGCCTAGCAAGACTAAGGCTTATCGTTCTTTGACTGTCATGCCTAACAGGACTAGGTGGGATGCTCCCCTGGGGCATGCCTTACACGCCCAACATTTTACCCCCGTCTCGTTCACAAAATGTGCAATGTGAATCAAGTGATAGTTTAGACTCGGCAATAATGTAGAAATTCACTTATCTAATGAAATGCTAATAAAGATCATATCACTAGACATGAAGTCGTCACCTAACCTTTTTGGATAAACCAGGAAACCATGGCTCCGATCAATATAGGCTATTGACCCGGTGCAACTAGAAAACTGGTTCGAGAATTTAGGTATGAAAGGAGAAGATCATGATTCAAAGATCAACCTCTCCTATTCTTGATATGAGACTCATTGCCAAAATATATTCATATTTCAATTATTTAAAGCTAACTTTACTATGTGAGGAAAACAATATAACAAATCACCTATTTTGAAATATTTCTATTCTTTTCTTCTTGGAAAAACAAAGGTTTCATTTGGTTTAATTTTTGAATCATGATTTGGGTTTTAAATTGTATTTTGAGTTTTTTAAATGCATTTTGAAAAGAGAAAATTTATTTAGTTATGAGTTTTGAAAAGAGTTTTGAGTTTGAGTTGTATTTTGAATTTTTTTGGGTTCATTTTTTTTTTAATATTTAAATATTTTCTTAATTTTTTTTAGGGTTAATATTTTTTATTGTAAATATTTTTTTTAATGTGTGTTGTATTTACTACATTTGTGCACTATATTTTTTAAATATTTAAAAATTTATGTTTTATTTTAAAATTTTTATTTTATTTTTAATTTTTAAAATTTTTAAAAATTATTTATTTATTTATTATTTATTTTTCAAATATTTAATTTTTTTAAATTTGAAAAAAATTTAGATCGCACATATATATCTAAATCATAACAAATTATTTGGCCAACACTTACAAAATAACACAAAAATATATATATATATATATATATATATTTGAAAATATAAAAAAATATATATATATATTTTTCTTCAAAAATAAAAAATATATATATATATTTTTTTTAAATAAAAAATAATTTTAAAGAACAAAATGAAATAAAATAAAATTTTTGAATTTTTTTTAAATAAAATTTTGAAAAGAGTTTAGTTATAAGTTTTGAAAAAAAAAATTGAATTGAGTTTTGAGCTGTGTTTGGTTATAAATTTTAAAAAAAAAAAATATAATTTTTTTTTATTAAAATCATGATTTGAGTTTTAAACCAAAAGCAAAGGTGTTTTGATTAGTATCTTTCTAAAAAATAGAAATGAACTAAAAAAACGATAGAAACGATTCCAATTTAGGCAAATATCCTTCAATTAATAGGCAAAATCTGCCCAAGTAGGATTCGGATTTACAACGATGTTTGGGAAGTGGATTTGGAGGTTTTTTTTTACTGAAGTAGTCATAAAAAATAAAATAGGTTAAAAGTCTAATAAAATAAAACATTACATCTAATCTATAATTATTACATTCTTTCTTTCACAAAAAAATCAAAAAAATTTCCCAATTTTTTAACCCAAAACTAAAATAATAAAAAAAAAAACTAAAAAACCAATCCACTTCCAAATCAAACCTAATCAACTAAGAATCAATTGCTCTACTAATAAGGAATAATAGAGATTTACGGTAAGCAAATTTAGGTATCAAATTTTAGACATCATTAGAAAAATAACTACATTATTATTAAGACATGAAAGTTAGGATCTATTAAGGCTTCGTTTGGGAAGAAGGGTTGGGTTGGGTTGGGTTTGGAATGATTTTTATCACAAAAAGACAAAATAGATTTTTTAACAATAACAAAATATCACATTCAACTCATAATTATTAGATTCTTTCTTTCACAAAAAATTAAAAAAATAAAAAAATTCTTTCCAAATAAAACTTTTTAACTCTAAATTAAAAAATCAATCGATTTCCTAAACGAATCCTAAATAAATTTTTTTAATGGTAATTCATTCGACGGTTTAGTATCTAAATTTTTTCACCGGAGTATGAAAAGCATCATGATTCTCTCTAGTAGATTGGATATACCCTAGTCCCATAGGGCTAATCACGAGTCTTTCTCGTAATTTGTTTAGTTTATTTTTGGATAAATTATACTTTGTTATTTTTATTTTTGGCTTTTTTTTTTTTTGTTTTGGTCCTTAAAATTTATTTTTTTTCATTTTAATCCTTTATATTTGAAGTTTTTTCTACTTTACTCTTAAAACTAATTTTTGTTAAAAATTAAATAGAAAATAATACATTAGTGATAGCATTGACATAATAATATTTTATTATATAACTCACACCTCTGATATAAACTTAAACTCCAGTATAATAATATATTTTTTTATGTTATATAATAATTATTGTAACATTTTCTGTTTAATTTTGAACAAAAGTTAGCTTCAGGAATAAACTAGAAAGAACTAGAAACATAAAGGGCTAGAGTGAAAAAATAAATAAATTTTAAGGGTCAAAATGAAAAAGTGTCCAAACATAAATAGGGACAAAGTGTAATTTACTCTTATTTTTAAACTCTTGTGTATAAATTATAGACATTAAAAAAAATCATATTAATCCAATCATAGTATCCACATGATTTTATCATTTTTGTCTTTAAAAATAATGAATGATAAGTATGATTTTGACAATAGATTGTCAATTTTTTTTTTAATGATAAATGGTAAGATCATGTGGAAATGATTATTGAATAAGTAACTTTTTATTGAATAATTTACCATAAAAACTTTAAAAATAAGCGAAATAGATTATTAAAATGCCGCCCGTAATGGGCTGCACAAATTGAAGTGGACTGCCCAGTCAAATAGAGAATCTTACTCCTATTGAAAATGTTGATCTTAACATTTGAATGCATTTGGTTTCAATAATCTTATTTTCATTAGTTCCACATAATACATAAGCTAGAACAAGTTGCAATAAGCCTTTATTTAATTAAAGCAATACATTTCCTTTAAAGAAATGTCATGGATGTCTAATCAACAAGGGTAAGAGCAATGACAATCACCGGCTCTACAGGTCCCAGAAGCGTTTTGTCCACGAGCACCCACACAAGCAGCGTTGCAATAAAAATTGTCACATGGTGGTGCACCTTGGAAATTTAGAATATCATCACAAGCTGCCTTCACGTCATTCCCTACATCGATTCAAAATGAAGCGAGAAAAAACAAATAAAAGGTTAAAAAGATCATACTTTAAAACATCTAATAATAATTAAGAAAAATGTTTGGGAGTACTAAAAAGGGAGCACTAGAAGAAGCACTAATGATGTGGCAGTGGACTCCGCCCACTTTCTATGCCTTGTTCTCTTTTTTTTTTTTTTTTTTTTTTTACCATTCTCAATGCATTAGTGCTATTAGTGGTGTATTTTTTAGTGGTCTAAATCATTGTTGAATAATTAATGATATTAACTGAGAAAGGGAAAGTATTAAATTTTTAAATATTAAGTTTCTCTATGATTCTAAATGACAAAAACAAAAATCTAATAGTTGTACAAAACTAAGGCACACAAACGTACGTTTGATGGAAATAAACCATTTTCCAGAAAATACGCTATATATATGGCACATCGAACTACACATAACCAATGAATATTCAGGTGAAGTCTCGAATACTCTCGTGAACGAAAGAATTTCAAAAAAAAAAAATCAATCAAATAATATAGCGTATTTTTATAACATATAATTTAAACATGTCTTTGTTAAACTGTTTGAAAGTCAATCATGCCATGACACATAAAAAAGTAGTGTGTGGTTAGTAGTTAAGATATGAATAAAAAAATAAAGCTGAATAGCAATTTACTTGTAGTTGTGGAGATAACAAGTAAGGCGATAACAACAATAAACATATTCTTCATTTTTCTCCTTTGGTGTTTAAAAACTGAAAGTTCAAGAGTAAAAAATGCTTGTAAGCAATGATTATGGTGAAAGGTGTGGCAACTGGTAGTATTTATAGGTGGGTTTCAACGGATGGTGTGATGGATAAAGGTGGAGTGGTTACAAGAATCTGCCCCAAATTTTTGTAATCTCCAAAAATGGAAGAAATGTTACCATATTACTTTGAAAGGTCAAATATAATATAGAGGGATGATTGAGACTCCACCTTTACAAGACCTTCACAAATGTGGACCACTCATGATGTGAACCTCACACATACATAGAGGGTCAGGATCACTTTGAAAGTGTGGGGGTCATTCTCAAAGGGGGTCCCAAACATTTCCCTATAATATACAAGGAAAATAATATACAATACTGTGATTACTTGAATTCAATTGTGTTAAAAATGGTATTTTATTTAAGTTATTTTAGTGATTGCTCTCCAAAAAATAAATAAATAAATAACTAATAAGTTTTATTTTGCACTTAAGATTACTAAATCTTATCAAGTTTTGATGGGATTTGGGATCTCTGGTGTGCAATCAAATGAGCCCCATTCGGGGCCCATTTCGATAATCCGAACCATTCACATTTTAAAATACAAATGGGTCTCAAAATGAACCCATTTATTTGCCTACATGGTATTATGCACCCAATGACCACCCAAATCCTTTTTAATATGGACAACAATATTTTCTTTTTCATAAAATATTTCTATGTTTCATAATAGTGTATTTTATTCCTATTTTGTCTTTCATTTAATGTGAACAATAATTTCATAAATACTTTTAATCTAAGTAAAATTATATTTTTTAATTTTAAAATTTATGATATTGTATTAAAAAAATCATAAATTACAGTGAAAAAATTATCAATAAGTTTTTTATTTTTCTTTAAAATTACTATTAGGTTTCAAATTTTAATATTAACAAATAACTCTCTCTCTCTCTCTATCTCTAATTGTTATAAAAAAGTTCAATTATTTATAATAGTATATTTTATTTTAATTTTATCTTTCTCATTAAACTATGAACCAAAAAATTCATAAATAATTTTAATTTATTTAAAATTTTACACAAAAAAAATATATATATATTTTTAATTGTTGAAATTAAATAAATTTTTATAAACCATGTTGCTTAACTTGAATAGGGTTAGAGGGCCATTGATTAATCCTGTTCCAGAAAGTTCTATGGGGTTTGCTTAATACAATTGGAGTGACATTATACAAGTTGAATGACAGAAGAAGAAAGAAAGATATTATTATGTGTGGATTCTAATTTCTGACCACATAACCAAACAAAGAACTTAGTTGGAAACAGCGGCAAAATAAATTAAGCCAACAACACCTTAACAAGAAAATGAGAATACAGCGATGGTTCATCCACCCAGGGGTACTCCGACAATCAAGTCAGTTAAATAATCTCTCAAAGATATCACACAAGTACTCAATGCACAAATTAAAGCGTACCTTAGACCCACAAGGATGTCTTACTTTTATAGCCAACATTGACTTAGTCCTTTAAAAGTCTCACTTCATAGGACTCAAACACAATGCTCATCTCGGACTCTCAGCTAGATAAGGATAAACTCCTCAAGAGCCTTATCCTTATCCAAATTAAGAGTCTCTTCTTATCTAGGACTCTTGTCCTCTATCCAGATATCCCATAATCTCAGTATTGCTGCACCATACCTCGGCCATACCGCAATTATCTCGGCAACGTGCCTCGCCCACGTGGCACCTCGGCGGAATCTCGACCACGTGGCATCATTCGCAAAATGCTTCCCAGCATTATGTTATCATAGAGAAGTAATCTCTTGAGGAGAAGTTAGCTCTCGTAATCTTATTATTATGGAGAGTGGACCTCCTCGTTAGAGATTCGCTCTTGGAAACTATTACTTGCATTGCATTAAATAAACTTTCAAGTAAAGAGGTCGGGAACTCCCCCAAAAGCATAAGTATAAGATTCATCAATTATCTCATGTATTGAGAAATATATAAAATTTTCATAGTATTATTTTTCATAACTATGTGTAATTTTAATGGAATTTAGCCCTTTTAGAATGTTTATACTAAAAAAAATTAAGGGTAAAATCCATTTTACCTCCTATGGTTTAGCCCAAAAGTACTTTACCCCTTATCTTTTAAAAATAGCCAATTATCCCTTATGTGGTTTCCGTCATTTTTCATTTTACCTCCCTGTCGTCAATAATTCCGTCTAAATTAACTAAATGTGTAATGCATGCGACATAAGTAGAGTTGATAAAGAAAAAATTTTATTCAAAAATTAAAATAAAATGTAAAAAGACAAATTTATCCTAAACTTCATCTTATTTTCCCAAAACCCGTAATCACTATCATCTTTTTCCCTAAACCAAACCCCAACCTTAACCCTAGGAGGACCACCCACCCCTCCCACCTTTTTGCCATCAACAGTTGGCTTTCCCACCACCCCTCCCTACTCTCCCACCTCTCTCCCTTACCCTTTTTACTCTCACCCAGCACCCCCATTACCTCCCTTTACCTTGCATCAGCCTTCTCTCTTTTACCTAACACAAACCCGTAATCATCACTCTCTTTTCTCACTTCTGTAGCCACCTTATGTCAACACCTCTCCCCTATGCTGCCGTCACCCTTTCTTCTCGCACCTACACCCACAACCCACAACTCCCTCTCCTCTTATCACATCTCCATTCATGTGATTTCAATTTCAAAGAAAACCAATTTCAATAATCAAAGAACCAAAAATCCAGTTTCAATTTTAGCAAGCAACGAACAAATAACAGTTTGATAATCAATGGATAATACATTCAAGCAATTAATGTGAAATAAATAACTCAGTTCAATTCAATTGGCTAGATGCAATGCATTCTTCACAAGGGGTGTAAAATTGGCCCGCGGGCTTGAGACACGAGTGGGCCTAAGCCCAGCCCGAGACCTTGGGCCTGGGCCATGTGTTTTGCAGCCAAGCCCATGGCCTGACCCAACTTGAAATTTTTGCTATCCTGTTGGCCCGCCCTGCCCGCCTCCTCAACGGCTCCCTTCTCTCCAACGGTCAAAAAATTCAAAATCCCTCCAATGGTCAAAAATTTGACTGTTTCCACCCGTTGGCCCCAATTTTTTTTTTTTTTTACAAAATATCTCCTCATCCCCCCCACTCCTATAAATACCACCCCTCTCCCTTTTTATTTCTTACAAATAAATCTCTCTCTCAAACTCTTATTCTCTCTTAACTCTCAACTCTTGCAATTAATTTTAAAGTTTCATCCGTAAGTGGCAATTACAATTGTGCAAGAAGAAACTTTTATCAGAAGAAGCTAATTTTGTATCGCATTCGCTAGTCGATAACATTAATTATTTGAATTAATATTTACTAGTTGTTTTTTTACATTAATTATTTTTTTTAACATATATTACTTGTTATTGTTTACTCGTTATTTTAATTAATTGATAGTTGATATATATTATTTTACTTATATTACTATGGATCATAATATTCCTAATGTTTATCTCGATATTGATGCATATGCACAACATGAATCTATTGGTTCTCCTTCTAATGTACCTAATGTACATCTTTCAATAGCAACATCATTATCTTGGGGCACGACTAGTAGTGTTTGGAAGCATTTTGAAAGAGTATCTGTAAATAACCCTGATAGTAAAACTACAATTAAAACAAAATGTAAATATTATATACATTTACTTAGTGCTGCATCTGCAGGGTCACTAGTCATCTAAAAATACATGTTAACAAACATTTACAAAGTCAACAACCTGATATTAGAACTCAAATGCAATTAGGGGTTCATCAACCAGTAATTAGCAAATATACTCATATAATTCCATATGTGCACAAAATTTTGTAGCACAAAATTTTGTAATTGATTATATTATTAAAAAAGAGCAACTTTTTACTACTATTGAATATCCCGATTTTTTAGAATGATTTACGGAGGTTTTGCACCGAAATGTCAAGGTTTTTCAAGAAATACTACTAGAAATAAGATTTTAAAGAAATTTGAAGATATTAAAAGTGAATTATTTGACATTTTTAAAATTTTCAATGGAAAAGTTTATTTAACATCTAATCTATGGTGAAATAATAGTTTAGAATATCAATATATCACTGCACATTTTATTGATAATGATTAGAAATTAAATAAAAGAAGCATTTCATTTAAATTAGTTGAACTTTCATACACTGGTCATTCACTTGGTGTAGAAATAAGAAATGTATTATATGAGTGGGCTTTACACAATAAAATATTTACCATTAGTTTAAATAATGCAACGTATTACAATCAGACTGTAACCCATTTGAAATCAACTTTACAATTACTTGTTTATGGTGATTTACTTCATGTTTGTTGTTGTACTCATATTTTAAACTTGATTGTTAAAGAAGCTATGCATGCGTATGAGACTTCTGTATTGGTAATAAAACATGTGATTGATACTATTATATTTTCTGCTAATTGAATTTTAAAATATAGAAAAATTTGTCAACAATGGGGTATGCCATTTAAAAATTAATTTTAGATATAGACAGTACGTGGAATTCAACGTATAATATGTTAAAAAGAGCTTGTAAACAAAGAAAAACCATAGATTTATTTTTTGTAACAACATCAATAGGAGTATTGACTCCCACAAAACTTAATTGGTGCCAAGTAGCCTTATATAAAGATTTTCTAAAAGTTTTTGATATTACAACAAAATTATTTTCTTATATGTATATATGTTCCGACTTCACCATTTGTTTTACATATGTTAGTAGAAATAATGAAAGTTTTCACAAAATATACGGGTAATGAACATTATATAACCATTATTACTGTAATGAAAGAAAAATTTGATAAATATTTTGATCTATTGCCTCATCTTTTAAGTTTAGCCATCGTAATTGATCATAGGTGTAAAGAAATTGGTTTACAAGAATTTTTAGATCATATTTTCGTTAATAAAAAACAACTTGCCTATAATGAAAACATGCACAAAATTATTTGAAGAATATAGGAAAACTATATCTATAAGTACACCTACACACACTACACCAGCCTCATCTCGAGGTGGAAGATTATATGTTTTTTCAGTAATAAAAAGTAAAAGAATATCTGGCAAATCCATAGAAAATTCTCTAATCACAAGAAATGTCAAAAATGGAATACATCACCAGACTTAGAGCCGCCGCCTAATCTTTTGGAAAAACTATGAAACCCATGACTCGTGCCAAAGGCCATTTCCGTCACAACCAAAGTGTCTCAGCTCAGAAACTAGGGTATGAGGGAGAACGGTCATAAATTGAGCACCCCCACTCACCCCAATCATAAATCGACCTCTATTAATTCACAATATGAGATTTATTACCAAAATATGTTAATGTTCTGATTATTAATGCTAAAATTACTACGTGAAATAAATAAATATAAACTAAATCACTTACTTTTGGAATGCTTTGATCTCATGCATTTTTAGAAAAGGGGTTGAATATCCATGACTCAAAGAAAAGATGAGTTTCACATGCATAGAAATCAAGATCATTCCAACTTAAGCGAAATAACCTCCATCCACTGGCAATCAAAGAAATATCTCAAGTAAGCAAGTAGCCACATGGTAGTATACTAGACACAGTAAGAAAAACATCCACAAATGGGATGCAAAGATGAAAGAAGGTCACCTAGTACTCATCTACACCAAGCCAAGCGCAAAGGGTTAGAAAAATATGCATGATCCTAGATGCAAAAAAACTAATGCAATACATTCATAAGAATGCAACTAAAGACTTGCACTAGCATATGACATGTGAACCATTGCAAGGCATGAGATTGCACAAAAAATCACATAGAAAATAATGAAAGCACTAAGTATACTAAGCCAAGCCTTATGCATGAAGAATGGATGCAAAGCATGAAAAATGATATGAAAGAAAATGTGATGCCAAAACAATATGGAAAGAGTAAAACAAAAAGAATAAAAAGAGATAGAGAAGGGAGACATACATCAAAGCTATAAACAAAAGAAACCACTTCACAAAGATAATGGAAGCAACTACTAACAAAGTAAAAGCTAACGTGGATGATTTAACTATACTAACAAAGCTTTAACATAAAAGGAATGGAATACAAACCCAAGCATAACTAAAAACAATGGAATGACATACATAATGACATCACTCTAACCACACTACAGCGTGTATTACTACTTCAGATTGGTTTTCTTGTGCATTAACAGGATAAAAGACATGAAAAATATGGAATGAAATCAGAACTTAGAACAGAAATGGAACCATAATGGCTTCAAAATAGCAAGGTGGGTATGGCACGTATTGTCTCCTTACCTCTTTTGGAATATCTAACTATTGCATTCTTGATGAATGGATTGAATGCTTGTTGCACACGACTCATACACAGATGAATTGTTGTATAACACTCGCTCTTGAACTACACTAATCAGATTTCTCGCAACAAGGATATGTAGGCAACCTACGGGTTTGATCATTTGCATGAATGTATGGCACAACCTTAAGTCTTCAGGTTACTCCATATCATTTCATGATTGTTTGAGTTTTGCCAAAGAATGACAACTATAAACACCCAATTTCTTACTAACCCTAAGATTTCGGGTGCTTGTTAGCTTTCCAATGATGAAAATGTAATTACTTTATCCTTAGAGATACTAAATGTTATTAGCAGTTGCTGTGTAACCCTATTTTGGCAAAAAATCATATTTTTGTAAGAATGATCATTTTACCCTTGAACTAGTTTTTATTCAAAACCCAACTTTTTGATCTCCACTTAGATGTAAGGGGTCGGTTAAGTTGAATTGATGAATATTTTGAACATGGACCGATCTTATGCAAAATCGGTAATAGGAAGTCGGCCGGACCTACTTAGGTAAGGAGGGTTCAAAAGCTTCAAATCACATACTTGTGCATACATGCATGGCTTGCATGCATCGAGGCACATATGTCACTTTATAGAGGCTTGGTGCCGTGTGACCACACATGGTATGTGTGCCCACACATGCCACTTTGATGGCTTGTGCGGCCGCGTCCTATCGGCCAGTCTGTGGTTTTAAGTTGCTATTTCTTGAGGCGCAAGGACAAAGCAAAGAGGTAACCCTAGGACGACCTAGGGTGTTCCCCAACCTTCCCCTAAGCCTATACATTCATTTGCATGAATGTATGACAAGACCTTAAGTCTTAAGGTTGTGTCAACTAGGATGGTCTTGGATATTTGACATTCACTCCACATCATTTCATGATTGTTTGAGTTTTTCCAAAGAGGGGCACCTGTAGACGCCCAATTTTTTACTAACACTAAGACTTCGGGTGCTTGTCAGCTTCCCTGCCACGTCCCAACTTTTATTACTCGGATAATGTTACATTTTTCCTTTAAATCAGTCCATTTCAATAATAATAAACATCAAAGATATTTAGGAAGAAATAAATTACAATGTTCTCTCTCGCGTACATGTAATGAAATACAATACACGTACATAGGCGTTACGTCATCAATTACAAAATAATGAAATATATAAAAGGGATTAATCCTTTTTACAACACATTGGCATTCCGCCTACATTTAAAAGGCCCCATGGCCAACAATTAACAGACTTCAAGTCTCGAGCAACTCTTTACTCCATACTTGAAAAATGATTAACAACGTGGGATGAACGCAAAGGTTCAGTAGGAATCCCAATAATCCTAAACAATAACAACATATAGTTATGATCATGAATGCTCCACGCATATATATATATGGGATATGTGACATTTCATGCTTTAAAATATACTAACATAAATATAATTTTCCAAATATCCTTTTTAACATAACAAGAAACAAAGACCAGTTCTTACCTTTCAAAACTTTTCATTTGCATTTAATGAAATCTTAGCCATTCATCACATTACCACGAGCTCCTAAAATTGATCTAAACAATATACTCATCTTACATTCCAACTCATTACGGTTACAAGGACAATTACTATATATTATAGCCTTAAGCACAAGTATAAAATGAACGTTCACAAATACATATATATAAGTAACAATAGACATGTCAACACGAATTACCATATTTTATCGGTCACATGCACGGAAAGCCAACAATGCATCTTTTCTTATCACAACACAAGTATGAAGATACACTACACGTAATTAACACACAATGGACCCCGGCTTCGTTAAGCCATAACCACCACAACCCACTTTATCGGGTGCAAGCCAGATGGGAGAGTAACCCATTTCAAAGCACCAAACTTTACCAGACCTCGAGCCGGAGGAGAGAGGAACCCGTTCACACTTTACCGGGAGCGAACAGGAGGGGAGAGAAACCCATGTCAAAGCGCCAAACTTTACCGGGCGCAAATCCGAAGGGGAGAGAAACCCATATTAATGTACACTTTCATTCAACTCAACAATTGGCACACTATTCCAAGTTTCACAAATTATTTAACAACGTCAATACCATCCTCTACCAATGGCCAAAGACACAGCCTCATAAACAACAAGTACCAAGTCCATGAATTCAATTTCTTCCTCTTGATTTAGATTTTATCAACATTTATACGTTACATAACTTTCATCTTTCAACTCCAATTAATTCAACTTCTAATCACGCCGTTTTCAAAACTCATAATTAAAGTCTTTTCCATAACTACCATCCCATCTTTATGATTCAATTCAAAATATTCAAATTTGATTCAACAAGTAGTAATTTGTCACGAATACAATTATTCACTTGTTTTAAAGAAGAAAAAAAATCGCCAACTCCTCTTACTTCTCATTTCACAAAAGTACATAAATGTTTTTTTGATTTCCAAAATTTATTTTCCCTTCTCTCCAAACTCCCAATACCCACAACAAATCTTCACATCTTTCTCATTAATTATCAAAGCTCAACTAGTAATTTATTTTCATAATCCAATACATATGTAACACAAATTAATCACATCTCTCAAACAAATAAATAACCAAAGGATTTGGGGCTTTTTATCACAACCCTCATAAATGAGATTAACCAATCCAAAAAAATTCACACACAACATTTACCAACACCCTTTTCGTTTATCTGAAATTTTGATTTTTCAACAATTATTACAACTTAACAATTATAAAACCATAGATAACAATTAACACAAATTAAATTTCATGATGACTTTCTTTATTTTCTTACATATCCATTTTCACATTTGTAATACACAATACCCCATATGGTTCAAATAAAATTAAATCATCAAATTTTTCCTCTTTCTCATAACCCATAAACAATTAATTAGGGCTTTTTACTCTAATCATTTTAAACATTTTTCTCAAACATACAATCTCATATATTAACAATAAAACACAAGATTTAACTCTAGATCATAAAATCCTAACTCTCATCGCATGCTTTTCAAAAATACCTAACAAATCAAGTTTTTAATGCAATAAAAATTATCACATGTCTATCTATAATGAGGTATTGAAAAGGAGAAAAGAAATCCCTACCTCAAAGAAAGAAAATGAGAAAATTCAAAAAAATCAACTTAGCTGGAATTCAATCTCCACCAGTTAAAATGTAACTCTCGAGATGCTCGTCATTTTTGTATAAGGAACTAGTATCAAAATCTCACTTGAACTTTGTAGATCGAAGAAAATGTGAAATTTGGTGAGAGTTTAGAGAGAATGGAGAGAAAAGAGAACTTAGAGAGAGAGTGTGTGGTAAAAAATGGTCAAAAAGAGAGAGGGATCTGATTTGAGTGAAAAGGGCACAAAAATCGATGTCTAGATATGCAAAATCCACTTGTGTGAATTTTGAAACCACTCGTGTGAATCAACTCAAGGAAAAATGGCTTTCTCGCAAAATTCACTCGTGCAAAATTCAAATTTTCGCTCCTGCGGATTTGACTAGACAACTTTTGCTGGGTGATTTCCAATAGGCGTATCTCCCTCGTTTGGAAATGGAATGCCACGACCCAAACCTGCCCCTATAGGTTTAGCGTCATGACCGGCCAGTAATCTTAGATTACCTACGACCTCTAGTAACAAAATCGATTTAACATGAATTATGGGGCTTAGCGGAAGCAAATTAAAATATGGAAGTAGTCCATTGAGCTATGCATATATAAAAAGAGTTCGCATTAACACTGTACATCTATTCATTAGGTAAGTGCATACATCACAAAAAATTTTAAAACAACATTCAGCCCACAATTTCAAACTTGTCAAGTCTTACATACACAAAACCCCTATACCAAAAACCAAGCTAAGAGTTCATAACCAAAAAGGGGTTTAGTCTATGCTTGGCTCCACACGAGTCCAAGTTAGCTCATTCTCGGGAGCTTCACAAAAGGCTGACCATTGGGTGACTCCGAAGCACTCTTTATCCTTGATGCTTAACTTGTTCACCTACATATATATATATATATATAAGTAGTGAGCTAATGACTAATGAGTAATAACAGAATAAAGAGGTTATATTAATGAAGTTCAATATCATTACAAATGTCATTTTCACATATCCAGTCAACCTTGTATCAATATCCATTTCATTCAAATCATGTGGCATATCCAGTAGAGTAATAATGCTTTAATAACAATAGGACCGCGAGGGTTAATCAACGTTCAATATTCAATGTGACCATGAAGGTCTAACATCAGAGATCTCTGTGTTTCAATTATCCAATAGGCCACGATATTGTTTCCTCCGGGCGAGGACCAATGGGCCATGGTATTAATCTCCCCCAGGCGGATGCCATGACTACAAATTCAAATAGAACTTCATTCATTAAGGATAAGTAGTACTTCAATAAATCTTTCAATCATTCATATATCAATTTCAATAACCAATACCATTTTTGAAAGTAACATAACTTGAACATATCATTATAAAGTTATTACTCACAGTGGGTTATGTTGTCACTAGGCCTCAGACGTCCACCTATACAAAACACATAACAAAAATACAATTGGAGTACTGTTCAACAACCATTCCGCTTTAATTAAAATTTCCTCATGTGTTTCTAACTCATTCCATATTTATATGAGCTCAATTGGTGCCTAATAGTACTTGACATGACATGAAAATGTAAGCATGCACTTAAAAGAGTTAGTCAAAATTTACTGAAAATAGGGTCCTCGCTCAAGCGGGGGTTCAAAAATAAGAATTGGTGGCTCGAGCACAACCCGGTTCTTTCGGCGGTCTGTAAACTTCTGCAAAAATCTTGGTTGCATGAATTTTCTGCTCAATAGATGCTCACCGGTTGCTCGAGCAAAAGACTGAGTAAATAGGATCTTGGGTCCTCGCTCAAGCACAACTTTGGCCACTCGAGTGGTTTGCAAAATTTTGCAAAACTACTAGGAGCTCGATTTTTACGCTCGTACGACACTTTCTTCGCTCTAGCGGACATGGCCAATTCTAAATTTCGAGGCTGTTTGAAGTTTAAATTTGATATTCAAGGTCCAAAACTTGTATTTTTGGTACAAAAACATGGGAAAACATTTTAGAACTTGAAAATATAGTCAATTTGAAACCAATTGCTCAAATCATGGACTCAATTCTCAAAATCAAACTTAAATCATGAAGTTGGAACCATGCATGACATGTATTGCCCTCATTTCTTTTCAAAACTTGATCAAATGGCATGACAAATGTAAAAACATGAAGAACTCTTTAAATGAATGTGTAAAAGTTCCATACATGTAAGAATTCATAGAAAATTGAACTCAAAGATGAAGAATTATGCATGTATGTATGCTATTATACTCAATTCTTCCATAATCAAGCCAATTCTTTTTACTTACATGCAAATAGACTCATAACTTCTTGAATTCATGACCTACATGTTTTATTTTCAAGATTTAAAGAGGAATTCCATACCTAGGATGTGAATTCAAGTGTATCCTAGTTTGATCCTTCAAGTTCTCTACCAATTCCCTTCAATTTCTCCTTGCTTTCTTTCTCTCTCTCTCTCTAAGTTGAGTTCTTCTTCTTCTCTCTCTCTCTCTCTCTCTTAAAATCTCAGCCAAATTATGTATTTGAGGCCAAGTAAGGATTATATCACTTATATATACATGTGATTAGCTTAGCCTAATCATATGTGATTAAGGTTGGATAATTATGGTCAACTCTAACTAAGTTCAATCAGTTTATTCTAATTATTTTGGTCCGAATCAAATTTTGACAAAAGTTGCCATAAAATTCAAAATATTTCAATTAGCCTATTGGGCTAGTCAATTTTAGCTTCTGAAGTCGTTCGGGCTTTCAATTTCTGATTCTAAGTCGATAAGTGAACATATATTCCAAATAATAATAGATAACTACAAAATTAAGCATGTAACCACACAATTAAACACACGATCATATAATTAAACTTATTGAATCAATATAATATAATAGTACGGAGGTCAGGGTCGTCACACCGAATATGGTCCATTTTGTATCTAAATTGAAGCTCTAGAAATAAGCTTTCCAACGATTCTAACCTCACATCAAGATTTAAAATGTGGAGAACGAAAAAGACAAAAGAGTGAACACTCTAAAAATAAAAATTCAAATTTGGCATTCTTGGTCTAATCTTGCCCAACCAACATGTTAACTCATCAATCAAGACTCTAAACAATGAAGAAGGTCCCAATTATAATAACTAAAAGTTTAAGTGCAACCCACAACTTTTCAAAAGTCCAATTTTTTTTTTTTTTGTAAATATAAGGTAATGATTACCACTTAACATAAACAAGTCGGGTCTAAGACCCGGGGCACTACATTTCCGATGATGAAAAGGTAATTACTACATCCTTAAAGATGCTTAAGGTTGTTAGAAGTTGCTGTGTAACCTCGTTTTGGCACAAAATCATAATTTTGTAAAAATGATCATTTTACCATTGAACTGGTTTTTATCCAAAACCCAACTTTTTGATCCCCAATTAAAGGTAAGGGGTTCGGTTGAGTTTGAATTGATGAATGTTTTCAGAACATGGATTAATCTTATGCAAAAACGTCAATGGGAAATCGATTGGACCTACTTAGGTAAAATGAGGGTTCAAAAGCTTAAAATCACGCACTTATGCATGCATGCATGGCTTGTATGCATCGAGGGCACGTACGCCCGCACATAGAGGCAGATGCACATGCAGCCGCACATGGTGTGTGCGTCCACACATGCCACTTTGATGGGCTATGCAGCCGCACATCCTATCAATCCAGTCTATGGTTTTAAGTTGCTATTTCTTCAGGAAGCACAAGGAGAAAGCAAAGAGGTAACCCTAGGACAACCAAGGGTGTTCCCCAAGCTTTCCCTAAGCATATAAATAGGACCCTACCCCCTCCCCTTCCCTTTTATAGAGGATTGATTTTTGAAGTGTTTTAGTGAGCCTTGAGAGAGAAACACCTCTTCCCTTCACCTAACACCCTCAAATTTGAGATATTCAAACCCTAGCAGCAGCTTTTCAACTTCCAAAAGTGTATCTAAGGTTGAAAAAAGCAATCAAAGCAAGTCCAAGCATGAGGGATGTTTGCAAGTAAGGATTTCAAGGTATTTCTCGCTTTCTTCGGTTTAATCTTTAAACCAGCACTACAACAAAACTAACTATTCACGGCATCATGTTTACGACATGCATTAAATGCATGTCGTAGTTAGTACATTCTACGGCATTTTTTTTTTGCAAGCCGTTAATGTTTTATCAATAACAGCATACATACCATGTAAGTCGTTAATTCATATATTTATAGCATGCAAAAGTATCTAGTAAAAATGTATGTTTTTCGACTTACAAAAATATGTAAAAAAATATTTGTACTTAAGGCGATATACATTTCATGTTATAAAATATTATAACTTTACGGCATGCATTAACATGTCGTGAAAACTTTGCACAAAAAAAAAATTCAATCAGAATTTTTTTATGGCATCTAAAAAGCATCTTAGTAAAAATGTATATTTTCACGGCATACAAAAATATGTCATAAAATATTTGTACTTAAGACGACATATATTTCATGTCGTAAAATATTATAACTTTACACGGCATACATTAGCATGTTGTGAAAATTTTTATTAAAAAAAATTTCAATCCGAATTTTTTTTTTTTATTTAGAAAAGCTAACAATTTCCAACCAAGTTTCTCACCTTACATTTTCCTAATTGAGGACAACGTAAAAAATAATTTATACGTTATTTTATAATTTAGTGTCTCCTTTAAGGGATAATTGCACCTAGTGGGATTTTGAGAAAAAAAAATTACATATTCATGAAAAAGTTTATAATTTTAATAATTAATATTTATATGACTTGTCATTAATTTGTAATTATTTTTTTTTAAAATTACCTTGATTTGATGTCTTTCCTTCTTTTAATAATTTATTTATTTTTTACTTTTTAGATGTGCCTAATCTGAATACAACCAAAAACTAAAATATTTGTAAAAAAATATAAAAAAAAATATAATATATATGATTAAATTTTATATTTTTTTAAATTTAGTAATTTTTTTAAAAAATTAAAAAATATTTTTCCTTTAAATACATGTAAATTATTTAGATTTAAAAAGTAAAAAAAAATGTATTTAAAATATTTAAAAACTTACTTAATTAAATTGAAAATCATTGCCCCATTACTCTCTCAGTCACTCTCTGGGTCTCTCTCTCTCTCAACCCTCTCTAAATCCTAACATCTCTCAACCGTTCGAATCAATCCCCTTCTTCCCATAAAACAATGACTATTACTTTGTAAACATACAAAGATAATTCCTCCCAATCGCTCTCTATTTTGCTTTCAAAAGAACTTTCTAGTCTCCAGATAACAACTATTTATGTCCTTGGTTGAGTCGACACACACATTTCATTTCACACGAACTGACATTTCATTTCACACAAACAGAGCCAGAATGAGAGAAAACAGAGGTTGAGAGAGATCGAGAGAGAGAGAGAGCAGAGATTTGGAAAATGTCGTGGCAGACATACGTGGATGATCACCTGATGTGCGACATCGAGGGCAACCACCTCATCTCCGCCGCCATCCTCGGCCACGACGGCAGCGTCTGGGCTCAGAGCGCTTCTTTCCCCAAGGTTCTCCATTGATCTGTCTTTCTAATTTATTTATTGAATTATAATATGTTTGATTTCGATTGCTTTTCATCAATCTGTTCGTAAAAATGTTGATCGCCGATTGCCTTTACTGATTTTATGAATTGTTGAGATTTCGATTAGAACCGAGTGTTCATCTATCGAAACCTGTAATGATTCTATGAAACCTTTTTTGATGGTTGGTTATTGAATCATGAGATGTGAGATTTGATTTGTTTGGTTGATTAGCACCGGTTCAGAGTGTTTGATTAGCGCTTCTTTCTAATTTTGTTTTTGTGGTATATCTAAAGCTACTTATGCTTTAAAATTTTGTATGCACTTGATTGGTACTACATTCTTGGCCCCATGAATGTACAGGTTGGTGCAATGGCCCATGGGAAAATTGATATTAAGGATTATGCAAATGATTTTATCTCAAGTAAGCTAATTCTGAATTTTTTTCTTAACTTTCTTGAATATATATTTGTAGTAGAAATTACGCCTCCTACACATATCTTTTCTCATCTAATTTCCTCTCTTTTGTGTACTTGGCATCTTTGTCACTGCTATCTAGATGGTAGTGGTTTAGTGGTGTTTTGGGAAGTTGGTAAAAAGCTGGCTTTTTGGCTTTTTTAGCTTATTTTGTCTTTTTGTGAAAAAGTTTTGTGAGAGGTGATGTGATTGTTTTGTTTTTTGTGGGAAAGTTTTGTGAGAGGTGATGTGACTCAAAATTGGTAAAAAGCTGGAAGCTGGCTTTTTACCAGCTTCCCAAAATGGCCGGTTTAGCATCTTATTTACATAGTGCTGAAGGAATTGGTATATCTTGTGTGCGGACTATTGGAGATTGAATGCCTATTTAAGAAGCACGAGCATGGACATGGGAAAAAATGATTTTAAAAAAATAAGACATGAACATGGAGGGAATATGGCAAATTTTTCAATATACTTTTGTTTGCTATTTATATGAATATAAATTTAGGACACATAGATAAAGTGGCATCAATATATATATATACATGTGGGTGAATTTTTTTACTTCGATCCAAATCAACTTTCTAAAATATTTATGAAAAAAAAATTCACCGGAACACAAGACACGCGTGTCAGTGAAGTGTCCCCAAAGTGTCCTACAGGAAAAAAACAAAAAAATAGGCATGTTTGACACGTGGACACATGTGAATGAGGCATGTCATGTGAATGAGGGAAAAGTATGATTTTGATAATGTTTGGTATTAGGCTCTCAAATATTAATGAAATGCAGATTTAAGTATAGATTAGGCTCTCTTCTTTCTCCTGTCCTCATCTCTCTCTCTCTCTCTCTCTCTCTCTCTCTTTGTGTGTGTATATATATATAATATAATTTATTGCTTGTCTTTATACTATGTATTGAGATAAAAAGAGTGAAAATCATCTCTAGTGTAATTTAATAATATTGTTGTAATTTAATTGCCTGTCTTTATACTATGTATTCTTCTCCTCCTAGGGTTTACAATCTTGAATCTCCTCCTAGGGTTTGCCCCTTGCGATTTCAAGCGGTAAATTCTCTTTCTGATCTTGAAGTTCATATTTAATTATAAATTTGTTGTGAGAGATTTGAATTTGAATCCATGTGTTCATTTGATTTGAATTTGGATATGAATATGAATTTATGTTGTCAAATCGTGAAATTCAATCTGTGATGCTATGATGTTGCTTCCTCATGAATTTACTCGAGTTATTGTGTGCTTGTGATCTCCAAGTTTATATTGAAGGCTTTGTTTAGTATATAGGGAAGGTTAATCCTCAATACTACTCAAGAAGACCCATAACCATTGCAGTCGTAGAAACAATCAGATTTACATGTGTTTCCCCCCCTAAATATTTAGTCTAATGGAAATCAACCTACTTCAATTATTTTCCTTTTTTGTTTTTTGAAATGGTACAGAGGTATCATTGTATATATACACTGCAAGATTGTTATAAGGTAGTGTTAAACTTGTGATATGCTTCACAATAGCCACATGTTAGATACAGGTCAAGACAGTTGCAGTCAAAGTCAGTGAGGAAGCTACTTATGGCCTAAGGTCTCCAAAATTCATCCAATAACCCTCTATTTTGGAGTATTGTCCTTGTGTATGTCCTACTATATCTTAATTTCATGGCTTTCCCTGACTAGCTTTTTGGGTTTGATTAGGAGAGAGACTGGTCCTATCCCTTCAACATTAACACAGATTCCCAACCTCAAAACTCTGTGAGCCATAATTTTTTTATTATTTAGTGGAGTCCATGCAGTTAACATTACCATATGTTTTTTTGATTTTATTTACACCAAAGCCATAGACACTTGTGCTAATATATATGTATGCCTTGTCTTTGTGTAAATTTATTCAGTAGGGACCTTGCTCGTAACCAGCTTATTGGTGAGATACCGAGGTTAATCTATTGGAATGAAGTATTACAATATCTGTAAGTGCTACATCAATTAGGGTTTAACAACTGATAGATAAAATCCAATTTCATAATATTATAAGCTGAGAGAAATGGGGAACTTCCATTACAACATTGTTACTAGGATAATGTTGTAAGATGTGACTAGAGAGTTGGGTTGTAATTGACAAATTGTATCTGCTTGCTTGTACAAGAACTTCCTGCTGAGTCCTCTTCTGCTTCTTCCTTTTTGTTTTTCAGTTGTGCATGATTATAAGTCAGCACATATTTCAAAGCATTCCTTCCTGTTTATTATTCCAAAGCTTGCACCATGCCTCCTTTGATGAGTTTTCCATTTTGTAGGTAAAACAACTTGATGAGAATCTTCCATCTGAACTTGAGGATGTTTTAAGCAAGAAACAGCAGACTGAAAAAGTGGGGAAGTTGCTGGGAGAGGATGTTGCATTGGCATCTGATTCTTTCATCAATGCTCACACGGTTTCAGTTGGAAAACATGAAGCAACAGTGGTGGTTAGCAACTTGAACTTGCATGTCAATAATCTTTCTCCTAGTTATCTGTACTGGGATGATTCTTTTTGTTGACATCTATGTATTTTTCTCCTCCTATTTCTCCCTCCCTCAAATTATAGCATCGTGAAGCAGCTCAAGTAGTAAAGGTGGATTCTTCCAAGGTTGATGAGAGCAAAGGAAAGCATAAGCATCTGGTGAGTCACATATGTCCAACAGTGTTTGCGACTTTTGCAATTAAATTTTACTTCATGTCATATCTCTCTCCTCTTCTCTTGGTCCTCCTCCTCCTCCTCTGGCCACCACCACCTAGGGGTGTAAACGGTTTGGTCAGGAATGAGGGAAAATTTAGCACTGAATTGGAATTTTCAGTTTTGTTGATTGAAGAACTGAATCAAACTGCATGCTACGGTTTGGTTTTGTTGGTTTGGTGTAGATCAGGGATTCACATGAGATTTTAAAGGGTTTTATAAAAACTTATAGAATCCCACATTGGTAATAAATAAAGAAAAATAGTGAAAGTTGTTCTATAAATGCATCCCTTCCTAAGTTTTATTGCAAAACGTGTATTGTTAGTCAGTTAGCTTCTAATGTTCAAAAGATTAAAATATTAAGTATTTAAATAAATATATTAGTCTGGTCGGGTTTGTATCGGTGTAGAAATTTTCAAAATCAAAATAAGAAACAGACTGAAAACCAAAATTTCAGTCAGTCTTGAGCAGGTGGTTTTGTTCTGTTCTGTCTTTTTCACACCCCGCACCACCTACTACTACTGCTACTATTATCATTGTAACTACTACCAGTGGTTGCAGTAGCCACCACTGGAATTACTACTGGCCTCACTCTATAATTTGTTCAGTGTAATTTGTAAACCACATAGACTAATGTTGAGTCCATAAAAATGTGACAGAACGATCAAGTTGGTGCACAGAGCATGGAAATGTTAAAAGTAAGAGCTGCCCCAGAAGAGAAGTTGAGGCAGAAGGGTATTTTTGGCTCCATTGCATCAAAGGGGGATAAGGTTCAGAAACGTCGACTGGTGAATGGGTAACACGCTGCTTTAGATGCACCCAATTTTACGTTCTTTTTCTAACACTTTGGGGTTTAACTCATACAGCTTGTAATTGGACAGACAACTGGAGACGTTAGATGATTTTGATGATGACACTACAGCTCTGGAATGAGGAACACCTGGGATGAGTAAGGGGCAAGCAACTTCACTGCGTTCAAGCAAACTCTCCAAACTTGTAACTCCTCGGGTGAATAAGCCCAAGGTATGAATCTTGAATGTTCCTCCTTTAGATATTCTTTGATAGGCTAGGTTGTCAGGCAACTGTTAGCATCAATCTTGTATTCATGTGGATGGTGTGAATTGAGAAGAGTAGTTTCTGACATGACCTTGGCAAGAGTTGCCAGAGCTTTGATATTTCAAGCTGCTTGATTAAACTTACAGTTGGTGCTCCACTTCAAAGTTAAGTAGCATATGTTATAATGGAAGTTCCTGTTCTAAATTGCTAGGCTTTTTCTTGGTTGCCCGACAAAAATCACTTTTGAATACATATGCAGATGCATACATCAAGAAAACTTAATCCACTGAGGTTATTAATATACAGAAATCACTGGGAAAAAAAATACAAAAATGTTTTTTAAAATTTAAGTGTTGAGCTTGATGTGGTCTTGTTGCCTTGTTATTTTGGTATACCTTTACTTTCTTACTTTACATCTATTATTTGAATTTCTCATTTTGCTTGAACTATATTTATACTTAGAAATGTACTCATTGCTTCTGTTTAAATGCTAGTTTCATATGCAATGCACATATTTTCATACTAGTCTTCATATGGCATGTTCTATTGCTTGCGGAAGTGGAGGCCATAATTAAGGAATGCGGTGCCATGATCATTTATTTGATGTTATGTCTTATGCACATGAAACCCAGTTATGACATCAAAATTTAAACAGTGAAAGTAATCCTTACTTGAATTTATCGTTGTACTGTTATTAAAAAAAAAATGTTAATCACTAAACCTAGTTTGAGCTCACACTTGACCTCTTGATGTGTTTCAATGTGGACATTGATCAATCTTAAAATGGCTGCTTATGCATAAAGCCAACAAAACCCATGTTTTAGGCTCCCAAATTGGAAGGTTCCCAAAATTTTATAGTCTACATGCTATTGTTAAGCCCCATATAGTTTACAGTTTCAACATCTTTTTATTTTTTGGAAAAGAAGGCCCTCTTGATGTGTAAAGTTGTATGTATTGATGTTTGATTTGAAATTTGTGGTTTTTTGAATTTTATATTGGCCATACCATTTGTAATCTAAGATGTAAAGTTGAATTCTTTTTGTTTTTGTATTTGTCGAGTAATAACAGGGGCAAAATGGCTTCTTGTTGTGTTATCTGCTGCAAGTGAAGATGGTGATGATGATTATAATTCGGTGACAGAGACTTGAGATGCCGACACCATAGTGTCTGATAAACAAGAAAGCTGATTATTCTGACTAAGTGATAAGTGTTGCATTGCTTAGCAGTTGTGAAGGATGGTGATCATAATCATCTCTGGGCACTATTGGATCCCAAAACTTGTACTTGGACAGTTCTTTCATAGTGTAGATCATGTGATTTAAAACTCTGGATAAATGCATAATCAGATGGGAAAAGTTTGCCATCTTTCATAGTGTAGATCATGTTGATAAATGAATCTTATGATTTGGATACTTTTTTTGATTTGTATGTTTGAGGTTGTTATCAACTTGATATGATCGAAGTTGAGAATAAAAGTTAGTATGCAAGTTATTTGGTGTATGGATATTAGATTTTTTTGTTTACTGCATAGTTGCTGCCTCTACTTGGTTTGTAACATGTTACATTTTATAAACTACTGACTACATACGGTTAGGCAAGGTAATATTCCTATATATATATATATTATATTAAAAATAACTTTCTACGGCATGCAAAATTATGCCGTGAAAAGTGTAATGATTTATGGCATGTCGAGAAAATGTCGTAAAAGATTATATCGGCATACAAAATATGTCATAAATATATTAAAATGACTTTCTCTGACATACAAAATTATGTAAGTGAAAAGTGTGATGATTTATGACATGCAAGAAAATGTAAATAAATATTATATCTGACATGCAAAGTATGCCATTAATTTTTAAAATAACCTTCTCGGCATGCAAAATTATGCCACGGAAAGTATGATGATTTATGGCATAACAAAAATGTAAGTAAAAGTTATATACGACATACAAAGTATGTCATTAATGTTTAATTTATTACTTTTTACAACTTTACCTGCATGCCGTAAATGATGCTCAACTTTCAACGGCATGTCATATAACGGCATTTGTGCACATGTCGTGAAAGAGTTTTTACGGCATGCATCGCAAGTCGTAAAAATTTAATTTTGTTGTAGTGCAGCAAGTAAGTTATTGTTTTTACTTATTTTTAGTTGCTTCTAATTCATTATTTCAATACCTAATCATGCTAGGATGTTAGCATAGCATGTTCATCATGTAGGGTAGTTATCTTGCATGTTTTTAGTTTATTTTTACATGCTTTGTTTAGGCTATAGTTGCTACATGTTTAGGGTAGTTTAGGTTTCATATTCTCATGCATATGACCTGGTTTAAGTATCACGTATATTAGTTTAGCATTCTTTTACTTGTTAGTTGCTTTTTGTGTATTATAATCATGTTAGAACCCTTAAACCGAACCTAGATCGCATCTTGTATGTATAATGTTTAGGGCATATGCATATTATTTTATTCTTATCATGCATGTTGGATGCATGGTGGTGGAATTTGGTGAGTTTCCTATCTTTTCATGGTATATGCTTATTTTGGTGTATTGTTTTCAATAATCCAAGCTAGGTTCTTTTTCATGCAAAATTGGTTATTTTGGATATTTTCACAAATATTGCTTGATTTAGTTCATGTTTATGGCCATCATGTTTTGAAAATATGATTTTTAATGAAGAATGTGATTTTTGGTGAAAAATATGGCTTTATTCGATGAATATAAATTGAGTGATATTTATTCATTTATATCACTTAGTTTTAGGGTTAGTAAAGGTTTTAGGATTAATAATGAAGTTTGTAGAATAATTAATATCTAACCTCATAAAATAGAATATTAGTAGAGGTCAATTTTCGGATTGGACAAAAATGGGTGCATCATTCAAAGACTTTTCCTTTTTGTGCCTTGGTTCCTGAATTTGGATTGTTTTGTTGTGACGAATCAAGTCTTTTACTTAATTTTCATTGTTAAAAGTTTCTTAATTCTTCTAAAACTAAGTGACGACTCTATTCATATGAAAAAGTAAGTTGATATAATATGAGTGGGAAAATGCATCTTATATCCATAAAGACCCGGGATCCACACCCTACCAAGCAAATGACCAAACTTTTAGTTTTTTTAGACAAATGATTTGGGAAGTTGGTAAAAAGTGACTTTTAGCTTTTTTTTATTAATATTTGTTTATGATGTCAAATCAAAATCAAATGACCAAACTATCCCTATTTAGTTTAAAATATTACAACTTTACTCATGTAGTATATTTTGACTCTAAAAACTACCTTCCCAAATGAAAAAAAATTCAAAAAAGCCAACTTTTAACTTTTACTACAAACCAAAAAAAATAACTAAAAGCCACCTTCCCAAAACAAGCCTTATTCAACATATTGTCTCTTTAGATTAGGTGGTTGATATTTTTACCGAATCTCTACTGTTGCTAGATTCCTCTTTTAGCAGGCCAAGCTTTTAGTTGGTGTCCCACCTTTCAGCTAGAGTGGACTGGTAAGTAAGTGTAATTCATTGGTTCAAAGAATAGTCCAAAGGAAATCAAGGCTACAAACACAGCTAAAGAAATTGAGGACACAGCAGCTTCAGCTAGATTAACAAAGGCTGCTGGGGCTGACTAGTATGACTATTGCTGAGATATCATCTAATGTTGGACTGCTGGACTATCATGAGGGTGTAGGATAGCTGTATGAGATTAAGGCCTTGTTTGGGATGTATCAATAAGTACATATTTTTTATTTTTTTATTTTTTTTCATCACATCACCTCTCTACTTTTCTGCACATCTTTTCTTAAAAAATTAAAAAATACACTTATTTAAATCATCTCAAATCACCCCTAACTCTATTATAACAAACTTTTAGTTAGTTAGACCTATGGTGGTGTTTGGGAAGCCGCCACCCAAATTTTTTATCTCATTTTTCCAGACAAAAGTTTTACAAAACCAAAAAAAACACATAAAATAAATATGAAATAATCATATCATTTTTCTCTTTTTTACTCTAAAAACATAAATAAAACATAAAAAAAAAACTAACAAAATTTTTTTTTAAAAAATTTTTATCTCATAAAATCTAATCTACATAAAAAAAAAACCTAAAAACCACCACCATAGTTACATCAAAGACTTGTTATGTTGATTTCATTTTTCTGTTAATCAATAATAATATCTTTAGATATTTTCTCTCTCTCTCTCTCTTTCTCTTTCTGTCTTTTTCAAAAATTAAATTGATCCACCAGTCAAAGACTTGTTATGTTGATTTCATTTTCCTGTTAATCAATAATATCTTTAGATATTTTCTTTCTCCTTCTTTCTTTTTTAAAAATTAAATTGATTGAACAATTATAATATTTTTTATTTTATCGTGATTTTTTGAAGAAAACAAACAATATTTCTTTGTGTATGTTTTAGTTTTTTTTATTAAAAAATCAAAATAAAAATTCTAATGGTGCAAGATTGATATGGAGATTATGTTTTTTAAATGATTTATTTATTTATTTATTTTCTATAGAGTAAAAGCGTAATTTCAATCTAAAATTTAACAACTTGTCTAATCGGAAATTTTGTGTGTTTTTTTCGTTTTGTTTGAGTCAATGGGAGACATCAGTTCAGTGGGAGGAATACATGTTGAAAAAAGTTTGGTCACGAGTCTTTTAGGGTCAACAATATACAACCAAAAAAAAAAAAAGGAAAAAAAAGTAGAATTGTATGTTCCATATTTTTACTGTTTGAATTTTAAATTTATAAAGTAAAAGTAAATAAATAAATAAAATATGTTAATTATTTTTTTTGTAAGAAATTAATAAAATTATTGTTTTTTAGACAAAGGGTTTAACTTTAGAAAATAAAGCATTTTTTTTTCATAAATTATTCTACAAATTTAAAATTTCAAAGGCAATTTAAAAAATACAAATTGCTATAAAATAACTTCATACTTTAATTTTTTAATGTTATTAATCAGTAATGGAGAACAAACTTCATTTGTTTATTTATTTGTTTTGTAAATTGGAATGGAGACCAAACTAGATCAGACGATTCCGTAAATTTTGCGACTAAAGCATGGGATAGACCGTCTTTCATACCCTCATCTTTTTATATTTTTTTTTATATATATATATTTTTTTCCTTGTAGGTCTTAATTTAGACTTGTATTAATAATTTAAACCGTCTATTTTATAAGTTTTATAACAAGTTATTATGTAAAAAAAATGAGTTTCATCAAAAAATTATAAATACGAAAATAAAAAATATTTTATTTTATAAAATGAATAGTTTAAATTTACACTCACACTTATCGTTCATTTTATAAAATAAAATATATATATATATATATATATTTATTTTTCAAATTTATAATTTTTTTTAGTGAAACTCATTTTTTTGTATGAATGATCTCTATTACAAAACTTACGTGACAAACGGTTCGAATTATCAATATAGATCCAAATTGAAACTTTAAAGGACATTTCTTTTTAATGCAACTACAAAAAGGGTTATTGAGGGATAAAGTCATGGAGAGGAATTTATCCTAACATTCTATTATACACACTCCATATTATATGTATCTTTAGGTATCGTTCGGCAAATTTGGCTTTTTGACTTTTTTAGTTTAGGACTTTTTTGTTCGTTTGGTTTTCATATGTGGCTTTTTTACATTGAAATGACAAAATTGCCCTCCACTTGGAAATGATGTTTTTTTTTACTTTTTATTTATATATGGGTCAATTTGGTAATTTTGCATCAAAAGTCAAGTGTTTTGTGATTTTGTGATTTTTTTTTGTCCTTACGTGCTTAGTTAGTCCCAATATGTTTACCAAACTAAGGTTTAATTATATCATTTTTTCTTTAGTTATGGTTAATTTTTTTAATTATGATATTATTTTAAGATCATTAATTATAATTTTTTTAATTATAATTTAAAAATATTATTATATTATTTTGTCTAAGGTGTAAATGGTATCTGGACATTATTCAGCTTGCTTGTTTTCATTTTTCAGAAAAATACTTTTCAGAAAATTCTACATTTTTATTTTCGTATTTTTTTGTTTTTACTGAAGTTTTTTAATATTTTAAACAATTTTTTTACTTTTTAGACACACCTAACATAAATATACCTAAAAAGTAAAAAAATTATAAAAAAAAACTTTTAAAAATTCACTAAATACCAATAATATAAAAAAAATACAAGAATTTAGTATATTTTTTATATTTTTATGTATTTATTAATTTTTTAAAATATTTTTTCTCAAATTTTTTACTTTTTAGATATATCTAGCTAAGGTGCATCTAAAAAAGTAAAAAAAATATTTAAAATTTAAAAAATATTCACTAAAAACAAAAAAATACAAAAATAAAAAAACTCAATTTTTAAAAAACTTAATCCAAAAACCTTACACCAAACCTCACCTCAAACACACTGATTGACAGAAATGAGTGAGACCTCTAAAATTAAAGCTCCAAAAGAGCATTAATTTATCTTTTTTTCTCTTCTATTTTATCTTCTACCTTCCTTTATTTATTTGTTTGTTTACTTGTTTTTTTTATTTTTTATTATAGGGTGACAGCTCATTAGAGCTTTTTTCTGAGGCTTTTCCCAAAATAAGCCTTTTTTGTATTTTATTTTCCAAACTAGGCCAACTTTTGACGTATTTCCCAAACTAAGCTTGTAAAACCCAAGTTGTGTGTAGGATTATTTTGTTGGATAGATTAGTAATTAAATTAATTTATATGGGTCATTTATTAATATCAAAGAATTAGTTATGAGATGGCATTATATTTCCTATTACTTAGATGGGTAATTTTGTAACTTTGAGAAATTAGGTTAATAAGTCCACCTATTGTGGCTTTAAGTCTTGGAAAACAAACAAAACAGAAGCTGTGAATTGCTCCATAGGCGGCTAGGGTTTGAGAAGGTAAAAGAAAAAGAGAAGAGAGGTTCAAGTGAGGCTACAATAGGGATTGAAGGCAGCACGTTGGTGATTTTGGGACACTCATTGGTTAAGGTAAAATCTGCCTTTACTGTTAATTATTAAGTTTATGTTGAGGAATTTAACAATCAATGCATTAAAGGGATTTGGAAGATCTATAGGTGTCTACTTAGGTTTTGAGAATTGGGTGCAATGTGTAAGTGTAACTTTGGATGGGTAATAGAAACAATGGAATTTGTATCATGGATCAGGATGTGTTTTGACTTTTGGGTTTTGTATATTAGGTAATGTGTGTTTGGCTATTGAATTGGGTGGATTGATTTGGTGTCTTTTGGATTTTAAGCGCATATATATATATATATATATAATGGGTTCTTGTTGATGTGTGAAAGACATCAAAATATTAATTTATTTGAGGTTCTATTTATTAGGTTTATGTGATTGAAGTGGTGGAGTTGGGTGTTTGGAGTTGGTGATTGGAGTGTTATTTCTAAGCGTTTGGGGGTAGTATACCTCTATCACCGTTTGGTTCATTTTTATTTCTATCGAATCGTTTAAAATAATAAATATATATTTATAGCCTTCGTGTTCTCCTAAAATAAAACATGGGTCAAGTATAAAACAACATCGAATATTATTATGAAAGTTATTTGAATATTTTGTAAAACTATTCTGAAAATTGTACCAAATATTTATTCCGAAAATATCGAATATTTTATTTGAAAGTTGTGTATTGTTTGAATTTTGAATATCACTCTAGTCTGACTATGATTTGGACCCTAGCCAATGGGGGTTATTTATTGGCACAGAAACTAGTTTCTTTTGGGGCTTTACCACCGGTCTATGTGTGGTTCTGGGCCTTGTCACGAGCTAAGTGACCATAGTCATTAAGACTCGGGTTTTGTGAATCGAATCATTGAACTATCAATATCGAACCATCGATTTGAACAACGAATTACTTTGAATTATCACATTGGCTTTTTATTTGAAATGTATTGTACATTGTTTATTTTTAACTTTGAAACCATCTTACAAATAATTGTTCATTTATTGAACTGTAGAAAAATTATGTCTATTAGTTATCGATTTCTTTATTTATTTTTGTATACTTGATCCAGCTAGCAGTGATGGTTGGTTATTTACTGGGCTTTCTAGCTTACCCTTATTTTTTTGATTAGAAGAGTAGAGGCTGCGTGGGATTTTTACATGTGAAAGTCTTTGAGTAGAATTTGTGAGTTAAGTACTTAGATTATTGTTTTGTTAGTGGATTAAATTAGTGGACTTGGTGGACTTTTTCATATAAGAACTATTTATTTTTATGGATTTTGGCATTATGACAATTAAGGATTTAATTTGAGTATTTTACATTGTGGGTTATGTGATTGGATTTTTAGCCTTGCATGCTCACTTATATGAGTGTGCGGCGTTGTCACGGAGCTTGGGGTGTGACAAAGCTAAAGCGCTATTCCGATTCGCGCTTTTACTGTTAGAAGGCAAAAACTTGATGAACAGGAAAATCGCTATTAGAAATAGCGATTTTAATTAAGAAATCGCTGTTGTAAATAGCGCTTCTAACATAAAAAAATTTTGTGAAGAAAACGCTATTACTAATAGCGCTTTTACTGAGCATATAATTTTTAATTTTTTAATTTTTTAATTTTTTTTAAAAACGCCATTTCAAATGGCGTTTCTATCTTCAACCAAAGCCAATGGTCCCTCTGACACACACACACCAATGGCACACCCACACCACTCAAACATTAAAATAATATAATTTATATATATAATAATAATTTATAATAATCAATTATATAATTTTTATAATTTTAAATAAATATAAATTATTTTTAGGTTATGGATGGTTTGATTTATAATACGTATGTATGTAAGGGCAAAAATTTTTATTATCAAAAATAATTTTTGCAATTTTTATTATCAAAAATAATTTATAATACGTATGTATTATTTGAATCTTTAAATTTTTTATTTAAAATTTTTTACAGTATACCCATCTTCACATTTTATAATACGTATGTATTATTCAAAAATAATTTATAAAAATTTATAATTAATACGTATGTAAATAATTTAATACGTATCTTCACATTTACATTTACAGTAAATCTATCTTCACATTTATATACGTATGGTTTAAGGGTAAATTTTTTGATAAATGACTTAAATGATAAATCAAACCATCCATAACCTAAATTTTTTATACGTATGGTTTAAATAATTTATAAAAATTATTGTCATACGTATATAAAAATCGATTATAAAAATTACAAAAATTATTTATAAATTGATTATAAATTATTTTGAATAATACATACGTATTATAAAATGTGAAGATGGGTTTACTGTAAAAAATTTTAAATAAAAAATGTAAAGATTCAAATAATACATACGTATTATAAATTATTTTTGATAATAAAAATTGTAAAAATTATTTTTGATAATAAAAATTTTTGCCCTTACATACATACGTATTATAAATCAAACCATCCATAACCTAAAAATAATTTATATTTACGAAAATTATAAAAATTATATAATTGATGATTATAAATTATTATTATATATATAAATTATATTATTTTAATGTTTAGTGGTTTGGGTGTGCCATTGGTGTGTGTGTACCATTGGCTTTGGTTGAAGATAAAAACGCCATTTCAAATGGCGTTTTTAAAATATAAAAAAAAAAATTATATGCACAGTAAAAGCGCTATTAGTAATGGCGTTTTCTTCACAAATTTTTTTTATGTTAGAAGCGCTATTTACAACAGCGATTTCTGAATTAAAATCGCTATTTCTAATAGTGATTTTCGTGTTCATTAAGTTTTTGCCTTCTAACAATAAAAGCGCAAATCAAAATGACGCTTTAGCTTAGTTTAAAAAATTTGTAAAAAGTTGACATAGTTTAAAAAATAAAATACAAAAAAAACTTATTTTGAAAAAAATCTCCTTTTACAGCTCTAATCAGAGCTTTGTAGCAGAGCCCCACTGATTGGTGTTGAAAAAGGCGGGACAGAATAGAAACAACCTTTTCGCATGACTCGTTCAAAAAAAAAAATATCTTTGTCTACACCGGCATTGTACGAGCCTCTCTATCTAGATCGATCTATCTATATGCAGTGGCTGCGTGGTGTTGGGTTGGGGTTGTGAAGAAGGTTTGTGAGTTAGGATTGGAATGAATATGGACGGGGAGTCGGAAGCGAAAGCGCCGCTGTTGGTGCCGGCGGCGACCGATGGTCGGAGTCTGAGTAGTAGCGGCCGCCGCTTACGACTCAGTCGCCGGAATTCGGTAAACTCGTTCAGACAAGACTTCGTGTCCAGACTCCCTGATAAGCTCCGACCTGGCCTCGACCTCGAGTCTGCTTCTCTAATTGATTTCTCCAAAACCACTGACTTAACTCAAGGTTCCTCTCTCTCTCTCTCTCTCTCTCTCTCTCTCTATATATATATATACATACATTCGTTTTGATTGTTCAAATTTTTCGGTGAACTCTGCAAGATAATTTCGATCTAAAAAAAAGGTGATACATTTCTTTTTTCATGATTGCTCTGTTTGGTTGAGTAGAAAATAGGGACAGAAAGATAGTCTAAATTTCCTGTTGTTTGTTTCCTTCTTGTGCCGTCTCTCTGCTAGCAAATTGACTAGCAGATGAGAGTCGTCTATGGCTCCTAACAAAAATAGGCACTTTAAATGTATACTTTATATGTAGTCTATATTTTTGTTAGTTGATAATGCATAGTTATTGTGTGTCTGTTTGATAAAACTGAGATTAATTATTGAAAATTTGTAGTATGAGATATTTAAGTATGGAGTTGTTAAATTTGAAAGTTTCAAGATACATTTGTTGCTGAGATAAAAAAATGAAAACGATTTTCACATAGCGTTTTCAGCATTTAATTGAGAGTTAAGATACTGTTTGAAAAAACCAGGGGAGGCGCCACTAAGAGTTGAGGGTATTCGCTTGGATATGTTGAATATATATATATATATATATTAATACAAGTGTAATAGTTTATATTTTGGATGACATTTGTCCCATCTAAAACTTTTTTGAATACATTACGCACCACTTGTCACCTCTCAAAATTTGTTTTGCACTCCTTGGTGCCACTGTTACTTTGACTTTTTTTTTTTTTTAATCACAATGAGTTATTGGTTCTTTGAGCTTACTACATCAAAATTTTGAACAATCTTTCTATGACTAGTTCACTCCAAGTTTTGTTTTATTAATTTCCAAACTTTTTTTTTTCTTTTTTGATTTTTGAATGTTTATGAAGTTAGCCCAATGGCCAAGAGTTCATGCACCTCACTAGGAGTTAGAAGTTCAAATTTGTCCACCTACGTGTCCCTTGTATTTGTTTGAGGTCTTTATTATGTTGGTTGAGATTGTTGTTGTTGGCTTATTATGGTGGGGTGTCATGACATTGAAGTTTCATGGGTGTTGAATAATCTTTGCTTTTGAGAAATGCCTCTTATGCTATCTTCAAAGCCATTTGTTCCACTTTGTGTTGATTTGGTACCCAGGCCCGGCTTTTTGGAGGAAGGATGAGTTTATTTTGGGACCGTGTGAGAAGCATGATTTTGATGGCATCTTGCTTCCAAAACAGCATGCTACATGAGTAGCCTATTCACACCTCAACATGGCTTCGGTTGATGTGCATAATGATAACTTGTTTTGATGGAAGGATATTTGCTAGGATGATCTTGAATAAGGACTTGCAACTACTTAGTCTTGTTCGCTGTTGCATGTTCATTATGCTTCCATGAATCATTGTTTTGAGTCATTTTGTTGATGGTGTTGTCTTGAGTCATTTTGTTGTAGTCCCAACTTGAGGACAAGTTGTTTTCTTCGTAGGGGAAGTTTGATGTAGTTAGAATGAGTATGGTTGTTATGTTTTAGTATCATTAGAGTTAGTTAGAATTAGTTTGGTTTTTTATCCTATAAATAGGTGGTTAGTCCCCTTTAGTATTCAGTTGATATTTTGATATTGAATATTTCAGAGCTTGAGAAGTACCCATTTTGGGATTTTCTTTCTCTAATGAAATCCATTTTTGGAGGTGCGGGTGCGGGTGCGGGTGAGGAGAAAATGACTATCCCTCATTTTATATTAAAAAGAGAAAAAATATTTACAAACTTTGTTGAATTGAGAAGAAGGAAAACAAAAGATTTTGAAAAAGTCAAGTGTATAAACAGTGAGGATTTGAAGGTATTAGTGAAGGATGAGGATATTATGTAAAGGTGAAAATGTTAAATGAGAAACATTTAGAAACTTTAGGAGAGAAATATGGTAGCATTGATGGAACTAGAGAGTATAAGTTTTGTCATCCAATAAAGGAGTTTGAAGTGGAATTTATAATGAAGAGGATGAAATTAGGTAAAGCATTGGGATTGGATTGTATTCTTATTGACATTGAAAATGCTTAGCTCTTGGTTAACAAAATTATTTGATAAGATTCTAATGATTAAGAAAATGTATGATGAGTGGAGAAAAAGTATATTTGTACCTATATATAAAAATAAAGGAAATATCTAAAATTGCAACAACTATAGATGTATTAAGTTGATGAGTCATACAATGATTGTGAGAGAGGGTAATTGTTAGTTAATTAGTTTGGATTTATGCTAGGCCAATCAATTGTGGAAACTATATATTTAGGCCTAGTTTGGCATAATACAAAACATTTAAAAATTCAAAAAGTCACTATCCTATTTAAGTCACATCATCTCATTTAAATTACATCATCTCTCTACTACATCACTTCAAACCCAACCCATATTTCACATTTTTTCGTAAAAAGTCAAAAAGTACACTTATTTAGATCATCCCAAACAACCCCTTACTAAGTAGATTAATCAAAAAGTGAAAAGAGAAGATGAGGGGTTTTCATATAGTTTTTATAGATTTAGAAAAAAAACCTTACGATGGGTTGCTTAGAGATATAATATAGTGGGTGTCAGAGGAAAAAAAAAAAGAGTAACCAAGGAGTATATTGATGTGATAAAAATATGTATAATGAGGTTGTGACTACAATTAGTTCACCTGTTGGAGAAACTAGTGAATTTTCAATCATTGTAGGACTATACCCAAGGTAAGCTTTGAGTCCTTACCTATTTGCCTTGTCATGGATGAATTAAGTAAACACAATCAGGATGATGTCCCATGGTGTATGTTGTTCGCAAATGATATTGTTCTAATGGATGAAACTAAGGGAGGAATTAGCACTAAATTAGAAATCTGGAGATAATCATTTGAGTCAAAAGGGTTTAAAATTATTAGCTAAATTGAATATGTAACTTTAGTAACAATGGAAGCAAAAATAATAGAGAAGTGATCCATAGAATCTAAGGGTGGGCATCGTGTTTGTGTTGTGTTGTGTTGTGTCATGTCGTGTCATCTCAAATTCGTGTCAGAATTCTCTTAACATTAACACAATATTATTATTATTATTGTTATTATTTTGTGTTATTGTGTCATGTTATTTGGATTCATGTCTGATTCGTGCCATGTTAACATATCATGCTAAAAATTCGTCGTAATTAAAAATAATAAGTGTATGGAAAGATTAAAGTTTTTTCTAAGTTTAATTTCATGAAACTAATCTCTACTAAATGAAATTATTCAAAAAAAAATATTTAATTTTAACTCTATTTTATTCAAAATATATATATATATATATATATTTATTGACTTCAAAATAATAAATAAAAAGATCATGTTCTCTCAAATAAAAGACAAAATGACTATATTAACCTCAAAATACTATTTTACATATTTTCTTTATTTAATTGTGTAGGTTACATAATAGATTGAAACATGTCTGGCATCCTTTAATGAAAATAACATTAAAATTTGTAACTAATTCTCTATTAAATGGTTTTTTTCTGTCAACTTCATATTATGCAGGTTTGACACTAACCCTATTTATTTATCATGTTATTGTATCATGTCATAATTGTGTTTGTGTTGAAAAATGTTCAACCCTAACCCATAACTTTGTGTATGATTCATTGTGTTAGAAATTCCCACTTGTAATAGAATCAAAGTAGATTGGTTCAAGTGGAGTGCTTTTGGCATATTATGTGATCAATGATGCTAACAAAATTGAAAAGAAAATTTTATAAAACAATTGTAAGACCAGTGATACTTTGCAGTTTACATAATATTGGACAATTAAGAAACAACACGCTCATAAAATGAGTGTAGTTAAGATGAGGATGCTTGGGTGGGTGTTTGGTAAGTTTTGGATGGAGAGAAATAGAAATGAATATACATTAATGGTAGGGGTAGCACCAATTGAAAATATGTTGAGAGAGAACAAACTAAGATGGTTTGGTATGTACGATGAAGACTAGCAGATGAAACGGTAAAGAAGAATGTGATAGGATCACTGTAAAAGGAAATGTTAGGGGAAGACGTAAATTGACTTGGGATGCGATAGTAAAAGAATTAAATGAATTTATTTAATTTAACCGAGCGTATAGCTTTTAATAGTATGAAATGACGAAAAAAGGATTCACGTATCCGAGCCCACTTGATTGGGACACAAAGCTTTGTTTGGTTTAGTTTCGTTTGGTTTATTTCATTGTATTTGGGGTCATACACCCAAAATATTATAAAAAATTCTTAGGATTTATGTTCATTTGGGTTTCACTAAAGGTTTCCACTTAGTTGTTAACTACCTAAATCCATACTTTAGGACATTGCTTATTGCAGGTGTCTGCATATAAGCACATAAGCACTTGTAAGTTGTATGTTAGACCGGATTGCACATGACATAATACATGTGTTAAAAAATGATGGCCAAACTCTCTCTCTCTCACCTCATTTGTTCTCTTTCTCATAATCTGACATTTCCTTGTTTATAGGAGAAAAAGAATACTATGAAAGACAAATTGCAACCTTGAAATCATTTGAGGAAGTTGATTCTTTGATGACATCTGACAGCATTGATGAGGAAGATTTCGAAGAACAAGCCCAACAAGAAAGAGCAATGAAGATATCTAATTATACAAATGTTATCCTACTGGCATTTAAGGCGAGTTGTAATTACTTGAAGTTTAATCAAAATTTCTGGGTTTGACTTCTGGAAGTTATCCTGACATGGTACATTTTAACAGTCTAATACATGATATGAGCTAGGAAGTTAACAGTTTCACTTTGTAGATTTACTCTTTTTCCTTTTTATTTTTTGTTACAAAGTGATGTTTCATTTTTCTGAAAGTGTTCTGCGTCTTTGAGATATGCCTGTTTTCAGTTGTCTTGTTCAACAAAACAAAAGTTTTGAAGAAGATGTTATGTTAAGGTACTTAAAGAGGTTACATTAATGAGAAATGCTATGTCCCCAGTTTTTTGTGTCCATTTTATATCACCTCCTACATAGATACTCGTGATTGATTCCCTTGTTTGGAGATAATTATTAAGCAATTAATGAAAACAAATATATCTTGCCATGTATGCCACACTTTTTGCTTTGGACTAAATAGAAAGAATAAAAAATAAACGCTCTTTGTATGACGTTGGGTGATAAGTTGACGTAGAGAATGTATAGCTGAAAAATAAACACTCTTTGGGTGATAAGTTGACATAGAGACACTCTTTGTATGAAAAATAAACAGTCTTTGTATGACTTTGAGTGATAAGTTGATGTATAGAATATATAGCTGTATTTGTTATTTCATACCAATGATATATATGCATCATGTCTTGCAGATTTATGCTACAATAGAGACTGGATCAATAGCCATTGCTGCATCAACACTGGATTCCTTACTTGATCTCATGGCTGGTGGCATACTTTGGTTCACTCACTTGTCAATGAAAAACATTAACATCTATAAGTATCCTATTGGGAAATTGAGGGTGCAACCAGTAGGCATAATTATCTTTGCTGCTATCATGGCGACACTCGGTATGTAATTGTGTTTTAACCTGCCTTTAGTTTCCAGGGAGGGTGGTTATTCATTTAAATAGTACATCATCTTTTCAAAATGAACTAATGCATCGTGCATGTTGGTTAACATTAACATTGGAATATTTGTTGTTGTTGCTGGTTATAGTTGTTGATGTAGGACGAGTAGGGATTATTTTCCTACAAGTAGTGAGCCCGGTTTAAGTACACTAGCAGCAGCAATAATAGACTTATAGGGCAGGATTTTGTGGGATTTTGTGGCTGCAAAAGTATTTAAAAAATAGGAGTTTAAGGGGGTTTGTAAAAGGGTAGGGTTTTGGGAATGAAAACACGAGTGTTTAGGGGTTGTTGGGTGGCTGTTCTGAGCACTGTGAATAGTGATGTGAACAGTGTAAGTTTCTGAAGAATATTGTGTGTTCAATTGTATATATTTACAAAGTATTCATCAGTTTATATAGCCCTAAATCTATGGCTGAACAAGGAATGACTGAAAAAGGAAATACGCTTATATGCCTAATTTACACCTAATTCCTAATATACACAATCATGCCATATATACACAAGTATGCCATATATACAATATATTTTCACACCCTCGCTCAAACTCAAGGTGTTTTAGCAGAAAATATTGAGAGTTTGCTAAGAATAAACTGAAACCAAGTGGTAGTGTGAGTTTTGGTGAAGAAGTCCGCAAGTTGCAAAGCCGAGGAGACGAAAGGAAGTGAGATAGAATCAGACTGTAGATGCTGACAGAAAAGTGACAATCAATCTCAATGTGTTTCGTCCGTTCATGGAAGACAGTATTGTGGGCAATATGAATAGCACTGTAGTTGTCACAATAGAGAGAGGTTGGAGAAGACTGAGGTACACCCAAATTAGAAAGAAGACAACAAAGCCAAACAAGTTCAGTGGTAGCATGAGCAATAGCACGGTACTCAGTTTCAGCAGTAGAGCGAGCAACAACAATTTGTTTCTTGCTCTTTCAAGAGATCAAGGAATCACCAAGAAACATACAAAGACCAAAGGTGGACTTGCAATCATTAACATCACCAGCCCAATCAGAATCAATATAGGCCACCAAGTCTAAAAAGGAAGTAGAGGACAACAGTAAGTCCTGAAAGATGGTACCCCGGAGATAGCGAAGAAAGCAAACCAAAGCAGCCCAATGGGCAGAGCAAGGAGTAGAAACGAACTAACTAACCACAGGAACAACATAAGCAAGATCAGGGCAAGTAACAGTCAAATAAACTAAACAGCTTATAAGCTTGCGATAGAACGTGGGATCATCTAGAGGGACACCTTCAGTAGAGTTGAGCTTCACATTAAGCTCAATAGGTGTATCAAGAACCTTAGTATCAGTAAGACCAGCACGGTGAATAACCTCATTAGCATACTTGGCCTGATACAGAAAATAGCCTTTTGTAGAAGAGGCAACCTCAATACCAAGAAAATACCGCAATGGATCCAGATCTGTCATTTTGAAGGTGCGGAAAAGATGTTGCTTGGCCTCAGAGATAATAGAAGAATTAGAGCCAATGATGATCATATCATCCACATAGAGTAGGAGAGCAACAAAACCAACCGACATGTCTCAAAAACAAAGCAAAGTTGGAAGCAGAAAGATGAAACCCAAGCTCGGTAACAGCAGTCTGAAAGAAATCATACTAAGCACGAGAAGACTGCTTCAAACCATATAGAGCACGTCGAAGATGACAAACCTGCCCAGAGGAGTGGAGAAGACTAGGGGGAGGACGTATGTAGACCTCCTCAGTGAGATGACCGTTAAGAAAAGTATTCTTAACGTCCATCTGATAGAGAGGCCAATGTCGAATAGCAGCAATAGAAATCAAGGTATGGACAGTAGTCATCTTGACAACAGGGGCAAACGTCTCATCATAATCAATACTATACTTCTGCGAGAAACCCTTGGCAACCAAGAGAGCTTTGTAGCGCTTGAGAGAACCATCAGAATGAGTCTTGACTTTATAGATCTATTTGCAACCAACAATATTCTTGCTAGCAGGCAAAGGAACCAACTCCCAAGTGTTAGTCTTTTGCAAGGCAAACAACTCATCTTTCATAGCTTGAACCTAATTAGGATTCTGACAAGCCTCGGTGTAAGACTGAGGTTCTGAAAAAGAATGAATAACAGACAAAAAAGTACGATAGGAAGCAAAAAAACATGTATTAGACCAACTCAACCTGTTTGGAGGACGACGCTCACGAGTAGGATATTGGTGTGCAGTAGGATCAGAGTCATTAGAAGTAGGAGTAGCAGCAGGAATAGAGACAACTGGTGGTAGGGAGCCTGGCGACGAGAATAGACCAACAATGGAGGAGAAGAAGAAGCCGAAGAAGGAGAAAGGAGCCATGGGTGACGTAGACTGAGAAGTAGGAATGACCTCAGGAGGAACAGTGGAGATGTACTCATCATCAGACGGAACCTCAAAAGGAAATGGGTCTATGTGAACCAAATCCTCTTTGAAAACGGGAGCAGTGAAAGGGGGAAGTTGAAAGTAAGCCAGACGTTCGAGAAAGGCAACATGACAGGAGACATAAAGGCGACGAGAGACAAGGTCATAACAGCAGTAGCCTTTCTGAGTAAGACTGTAATCCAAAAAGACACACAAGACAGACCGGGCACTGAGTTTGGTCCTATCTTTACGGGAAAGGAAGACAAAACAAGCAGATCTAAAGACACGCAGGTGGGAATAATTAGGAGGTTGGGAATACAGAGCCTTATATGGGGATTGATCGCAGAGTAGGGAAGTCGGCATGCAATTAAGGAGGAAAGCAACGGTAAGAATTGCCTCACCCCAGAATGGTGCCGAAATAGAGGCAAAGAGAAGGAGAGATCGAGCTGTCTCAAGGAGATGACGGTGTTTACGCTCAGCACAACCATTTTGGGCAGGGGTATCAATACAGGAGGCTTGGTGAATGGTGCCCAATGTAGCCAAATACTCACAGAATTCAGTTTTAAAGTATTCTCCACCCAAGCCAGACTAGAGTATTTTAATTGTGGCTCCAAACTGTGTAGTGATCATAGACTGAAAGGTACGATATATCTGGTAGAAATCAGATTTATGAGCCATAAGATAAACCCAGGTATAACAGGTACAATCATCAACAAAGGACACAGTACGCATAACCCCCTTTAGTGAGAACTGGAGAAGGTCCCCAGACATTAGTATGTACAAGAGAAAAAGGGGAAGCAGAAATAGAAGTATTGTTATTAAAAGGTAAAGCTGTCATTTTAGCAAGTTTACATCTTCGACACTCATTAATTTGACTAGGAGAAACTTTACCTAACAATCTTGACTGAGCTAAAGACTGCAAGCAGTCAACAGACAAATGACCTAAGCGAGAATTCCATAAATAAAACTGACTCGACTGAGAATTTAACTAAAAAGATGAAAGTGCAACGGAGAAGGAGATAGAGGAAGATGCAGGCTTTCCACCACATAGAGATCTCCAACTCTACGGCCGGTCCTAATCTGCTTCTTAGACACCCGATCCTGCACACAACAGACAGAAGAAGAAAAGATAACATCAAAACTTGAACTTAGCTGACTGATAGAAAGTAAGCTAACAGACAGTTAAAGAACATAAAGAACAGAGGGAATAGTAACAGCAGACATGGTAGAGGACAAGACAGACCCAATAGATAGGACAAACATACCAGACCCATTAGTAATATTAATAGTAATAGGAAAAGGGAGGTGGGATACAGTTTTGGAGTAAGGAAAGGTGAGAAGTCATATGATGAGAGGCACTAGAATCAAAAAGCCAAACAGAGGAAGGAATACTTGAAGAGGACCCAAGCAAACTTGAATAAAGAGAGGTCATAGCAGAGGCAGATGAAAATGACTACAAGGTGGACTAGAGATGCTGAAGCTGGGCAATCTGGGCACTCAAGGAAACCAAGTCAGGATTAGAAGCCGGAGCAGATGTAGTATAAGCAACAGGAGGGCAAAAAGTACTCGGAGCAGGACCTCAGAACTGTGGCTGAGACGGCTGAGAAGTCTGAGCAAACTAACGGCCCTTCTTAGGACAGTTGTACTTCTAATGGCCATTTAGATAGCAAAAAGCACACTCATTAGAAGCTAGTGGCCCTTTCTTGGGCTTTGCAGTGGCCTGAAGATGAGGGGGGTTCGACAGCAAAGGAGGTTGAGTAGGAGCTAAGAAGACAGATGGAGACAGAGTTTGACTGGCCGTTTTAAGACTGGTTTCCTCGGAGAGGAGCTCACGAACAATAGCATCCACAGAGAGGTTAGGAGACCTATGAAGGATGCCATCACAAATAGCCTCATACTGGGGAAAAAATGCTGTTAAGAACTGCACTAAACGACCCTGCTCCCGAAACTCAACATAAGTGTCTAGTACCTTGAGGCTAGGTGGTTCTATGAGAGTTAATTGATCCCAGAGACCTATCATCTCAATATAGAAATCTTGAATAGTTTGATCTCGTTGACAAGCACTCTGGATAGCTGTTTCCAACTCATACCGCTTGGCAAAGTTGGACAGTTGATAAACACCCAGTAAATAATCTCACCACCTCCTTGGCAGTATTGTATTTAGAAAACATCATGCTAATATGGTCATCCACAGAATTATGAAACTAGGTTAGAACTTAGGCATTATCACAATCCTAAGTATCACAGGAAGTCAGATATCCTTCCGCCTTTGAGTCCAATGGCCGAGGAACAGAATCATAAACATAACCCCATTTTTTTGACTAAGAAGGAAGTTCATAACACTGGCCCAATAGGTATAATTGTTACTAGTGAGTTTGCACTTGATGGCTTGGGTTTTAGTGTCCGACATTATAATGAAACAAGAGTTTATAGAATTAATGGGTTAAAACTATAATATTCAGAAGGTGTTGGGGTCAGACAATAATAATCCTAAAATAAGTTTCGAGTTTACTAACCCTAAACCAGGCTACCACGAGCAGAGTGAGAGATATTGTGGTCGCGTAACCCTAAACCAGGCTACCACGAGCAGACGAGCAGAGAGAGAAATCAAACGAGGCGAAGCAGAGATGGCTGAGGGAGATGGCGACAAGGCAACGAGGCGAAACAGAGATGGCTGAGCGAGACGACTATGCTAGGGCTCACGAGCACACAGACTGATCATGATTTTTCAATTGTAATCCGAAAACCAGAGACGTCTGAGGAAGATGACGGCGCTACGGTTACGAACATGGCTCTAATACCATGTAAGTTTCTGAAGAACATTGTGTATTCAATTGTATATAGTTACAAAGTATTCATCAGTTTGTATAGCCCTAAATCTATGGCTGAACAAGGAATGACTAAAAATGAAAATACGCCTATATGTCTAATTTATGCCTAATTCCTAATATACACAATCATGCCATATATACACAAGTATGCCATATATACAATATATTCTTACAAACAATAATCTTGCTAGATAGAAGTAGAGAAGAGAGAGAGAGATGCTTCATCCTCAAAATGGATAGGCCAATCACACAAACACAATCTCAAATTCTCATAATATTAACTCTCCTAATTCTATAAGGACTATAACTTAAATTTAGAAACTAACAATATTTAGCAACTATTAATATTTTAGGCCAACTATGACTTCCAATTCTACTTCAATCATAGTAGGAAACTTAAATGACTTCTAATTTTACTTCAATATCAAAATAGGAAACATGGGCTTTTGATCACTAAGATTATTTTAGACATAACAAAGTCCATATATAATGACCCATTTAATAACTTGACCCAAAATAAAACCTATGGGCAACCCCTACAACCCATGTCCTACAATTATTAGAATTACCATTGTACCCTTACTTACTAAAACCTACTATAATGACATAAAAACTAAAATAATTCCAAATCTTTAATTCTTGATAAATGTGGTTCATGTGAAATTCCAGATTTGTTCTTTTTCGTCTTTCTATAATCTTCATCAGTTGTTTTAGGCTATTGTAAAGTCGAGTTTTTAGTGCTTTTTACTCTCCATACTGCTGGACTGTCATTCTTGGTTGGACAAATATTTTCATTTTTTTGGATTTACTTCGTGCTTGATTTAAAAATCAAGCCATCTTTTCTTATTTGTTGTGTTTGCACTTTGGATGGATTTTTATCATAGTAATTTCTTAACATGAAGTCTAATTATTCCACCATGCATAGCAGCATAGCAAGAAATATTTAACTACTGACCATTTGAGAAATAAGAAGTAATAATGCTCTCATATGTTCACCTGTCATGTGGTTACTTATTACATTATTTGTTAAAAATTAAAGCACTCTTGTGTAATATGCTTCAAACATTATTATTATTATTCTCCATTTTGGGTGTAATAGCAACCAGCTGATCTTCTGATATGGTAGAGTGAGTTGTCATCAAAAAGCTTAAATGTGTTTCTTCACCACATTGGCTATTGCATGCTCCTTCTTTCTCTTTTTGTCTTTTCCTTTCCTTTCTTTCCTTCCATTTTGTAGTAGTGTTGTCGGTGTCTATGCTGTAAGTAACATGTAAAAAGCTGTGCATCCAGTTGTCTCACAATGTCCAAGTCTCAAGGAATTCAATGAGTTAATGCTGCACAGCATTTTGAGCACCACAAGAGAAAAAAACGAACCTATTGGAATACAACATACATAAAAAATAAACAAACAAATAAAGTTGTTATATCCTTGCATTTTTATAGGCTTTCAGGTATTGGTCCAGGCTGTAGAACAACTAGTTGAAGATGAAGCTTCTGAAAAGTTGACCACTGATCAATTGGTATGGTTGTACGCAATCATGTTATCTGCTACGGCAATAAAACTTGCACTGTGGTTTTACTGCAGAAGCTCAGGAAGCACAATTGTCCGTGCTTATGCAAAGGTATATCCTACATTGATCTTGCTCTCAACCTTTCGGTTCCCAATTTTTTTAGTTGTATAACTTCTTTTTTATGTTGATTGCCAGGATCACTATTTTGATGTGGTAACCAATGTAGTCGGGTTAGTTGCAGCTGTTCTTGGTGATGAGTTCTACTGGTGGATTGACCCTGTCGGTGCTATTGCTCTTGCAATTTATACAATCACAAATTGGTCTGGAACTGTTCTCGAAAATGCAGGTAACTCCTGCTGCCCTCATCTTAATTTTCTTTGGATCTGCTTGTTGCTTAAATTTCCCTATAGATCAAAAAGAGTCACGAATTAAACATCTGAGACATTGCTTGTTTTGGCTCTTGATGCTTTTTTTTTTTTTTAATTTTTATTTTTTTAATAAAGGACCATTCAGAAATAACTAAATGGAGCTAGAAAGTATGCGATTTTGATTCCCTCTGCATCATTATAGAACTGAACAACAATATGGCAGAATAGATCGAAGAAAACATGGCTAAGAAGTATGGACACGGGACATGGTGATTTAAAAAAAAATGGAGACGTGGACATGGCGGGGACACGTCAATAAATTATATATAAGAATTGATTGAAAAGTCATATTAGGAAGATGGATGCACCAATAAGACCTCTTGACTTTTTTATGACTTTCTAGTGCATCAAAAAGTCTTGTTCACTTTTAATTGTTACCACAATAAAAAAAAAAATTTTTAGCGGCATTTTCTTAAAAAAATGTCACTAATTGTTATTTTTTAGCAATAGTTGAAAAATTCGTCACAGAAAACGTCACTAATTGTCATTTTTTAGCAACAAATATAGAAGATCGTCATAGAAAAACATCACTAATTGTCAATTTTTGGCGACAGATCTAGAAAAACGTCACTAACAATTGTGGACTTTTTGATCTATACAAAGTGGGACTTAATAGTGCATAGGTCCTTATAACAGGACCAGCGAGTAATTACCCCTTTATTTATTTGCTATGTAGTTTAATATAACATTCACAAATAATCAAAATTAATAACATTTAACACTAATTCAATATGTATATATAACCTCACTCTTAAGTTTACTCTTATCGTTTATGTCTTTTTTATGAATGATCTATTCATTATTTAAATCTAATAAAAAAATAATAAACATTCAACATCCATCAAAAACACAAAAGAATAGGAGAAAAAAACTAATTGGTGTCCTTGGCATGTCCCTGAGGTGTCCCCTGAAAAAGAATTAATTACATAAAAGGACATACCACATGGCGTGTCCCATTTGTGTCCACATCGTGTCCCTGTGTCTCTAGAGTTGCTTTTTTGCTAGCAAATCAGCATTAGTGATGTAGAACAAAGTAGGAGAAAAAGCGGGACACTTAAAATAGCCACAACCTAATCATTGCAATATTTTTTTAGGCAACTTTGAGTAAAACAAAGTGAAACCCATTATTTATAGGCCAAAAAACCCTATTTAAAATAAGAAACTAAACCCTAATTTGATTTGGAAACACATAAAAATAATCTAACTAATAATTACTTAAATAACATTAATAATAGAAATAAAAATCTGCCAATTATATTTCTTGGACCAAAAAGTTTTTAGTGCATGCAAAATGGACCTATGAGCTTCACCCTAGGCTTCCAAAGCAGATATTGGGGCTCCATCCAGTGAAGGGTGTTAGAGTAGGAAATTATATTATTCTGATTTGTTCCTTGATTGATGTAATGGGTTGTAATGAGCTAGCCCGTAATTCATGCCTTATGGCACTTCTGTACTTATGCTTTATTCTTAATATAACTCACTTATTCTCTATCTCTTTCTCTTCTCCAAAACTATCATGGTATCAGAGCCACAAACCTAACCTATACACCACCACACAGCCACCCCACACCACCTCACAGCCACTACAAAGCCACTCATCTAGTTTCATCAACTCATTGTATGTGTAGGGGTCCTGGCAGCAGCCAGAGGTCACCCAGGTTGAGTCGCCCACTGCTGTGGGCCACCCAAGCCTGGTCGATTGCTGCTGAAGGCCTCCCAGGCTTGGTCGACAGTCACCGAAGGCCACCCAGGCCTGGTCTGTTGTTGTTGAAGGCCACCTAGGCCCTACCAAAAGTCACCCAGGCCTAATTGACTATTGTCAGAAGCCCACCAAGACCAATCGGCACCGCTTCTGCTCATCCGACAATAGCTCTGTCTATTTCGGCTCCATCCACTGCTCTTCTGCTCTCTACCGACTCTGGTTCTGGGTATGGTTTGATTAGTTCATCTGACTGTTCTACACAACAACAATCTTTATTTATCTGTTTGATTGATGGGTCTCTCTTGTAATTTAAGAGAATACAAAGCTTGAGTGATGATTATGATATCATTCCCTTTTATATTAATCAATCAACTATTACAAAAGGAAGCCTTAAGACACTAATTAAGGAATCACAATTAATCAATCAATCACAATCTAATCTAAATAAGGAAACAATGAAATATTCTAACACTCTCCCTTAAGCTGATGCGAAGATATCTCGCATGCCTAGCTTGTTAATGAAATGGTTTACTCCCAATTCCCTTGATAACGATGTCTACAAGTTGTTCGTCTGACTTCACAAAAGGAGTACATATCATGCCGCTAGTAAGTTTCTCCTTGATGAAGTGGCGATAAATCTCAACATGTTTTGTCCTATCATGTTGAACAGGATTGTGAGCTATGTTGATGGCATCCTTATTATCACAATATAGCCGCATAGAGTCTATCTGGCTTATCCCCTGATCACTTAACAACAGTCTAATCCACAAGAGTTCACACACACCTTGTGCTATAGCCTATAGCTATAAACTCAGCTTTTGCACTCGATCTAGCGACCACATTCTGTTTCTTACTCCAAGTAACAAGATTGCCGCCCATAAAGGTACAATATCTTGATGTAGATCTCCTATCAGTTATTGACCCTACCTAATCAGTATCTATATAGGCTTCCACTCTAAGGTGATCATGTTTGGAAAGTAGAGGCCCTTTCTAGAAGAAGATTTCAAGTACCTCAAAATTCTCATAACAACCTCTAAGTGAATTTGATGAGGAGCATGCATAAACTGGCTAATCATACTGACAGCAATAGCAATATTAGGACGAGAGTGAGATAAGTAAATGAGCTTACCCACTAGTCGCTGATAACTCCCCTTATCAACAACTATTCCTCCTTCATCATCACTAAGTTTCTAATTAGGTTCGGGGTATCACAGGCCTTACATCCAAACATCCATGTTTCCTTCAAAACGTCAAGAACATATTTCCTTTGTGAGATGAAAATCCCATCCTTGGAGTGAGCAACTTCGATTCCTAAAAAATATTTCAAGTTCCCCAAGTCTTTGATTTCAAATTCACTAGTTAAATATTTCTTCAACAGTGATATTTTCTCACTATCATCGCCTGTAAGCACTGTCATTCACATAAACAATGAGAGTTATAGTCTTACCACGTGAAGAATGTTTCACAAACAAAATGTGATCTGCCTGACTCTGTTTGAAACCACATTTAAGCATAGCCTGAGTGAATCTCTCAAACCAAGCCCTTGGAGACTATTTGAGACCATATAACGACTTTCGAAGCTTGCATACTTTACCCTCTGTCTGATGATCCTCAAAACCAGGAGGAATGTCCATATATACCTTTTCTTCTAGATCACCATGTAAGAAACATTCTTTACATCAAACTAATGAAGTGGCCAATCTAAATTAGCTGCTAAAGAGAGAAATATTCTGACTGAATTCATCTTAGCCACTGGTGCATAAGTCTCCTGATAGTTTACTCCATAAGTCTGAGTGAAGCCTTTTGCTACAAGTCGAGCCTTGTAATCCTCAATGGAACCATCTGCTTTGTGCTTCACAGTATACACCCATTTGCATCCCACCGGTCGTTTGCTCTTAGGTAACTCATTTAATTTCCAAGTGTCATTCTTACAAAGTGCTTTCATTTCCTCAATCATGGCAAGTTTCTCCTTCATACTGCACTTTTTTGTATGCTATTCACTCTTTTTTCAAAACCACAGTCTTATAAGGAGGCCTATCAGGATCCTAATTGGGTTCGAGCTATGGAGGATGAATCGTCTGCATTGCAGAAGACTGCTACTTGGGAGCTAGTTCTTTTGTTTGCTGGCAAGAATCTGGTTGGTTGGTTGCAAATGGGTCTATAAAGTCAAGATTCATTTTGATGGTTCTCTCAAGCACTACAAAACTCGTCTGGTTGCCAAAGATTTCTCACAGAAGTATGGTATTGATTATGAGAAGACCTTTGCCCTTGTTGCTAAGATGACTACTATTCGTATTTTAATCTCTGTTGCTGCTATTTGTCATTGGCCTCTCTATTAGATGGATGTTAGGAATAATATTCTTAATGGCCATCTCGTTGAGAAGGTGATGGAGGACGAGTAGGGATTACTTTCCTACAAATAGTTAATCCAGTTTAAGTATACTGGTAACAGCAATAATAGACTTATAGGGCTAGATTTGGTGAGATTTTGTGGTTGTGAAAGTATTTAAAAAAAAAAAAAAATAGAGTTTAAGGGTTTGTAAAAGGGTAGGATTTTAGGAATGAAAACACAAGTGTTTAGGGGTGTTGGGTGGCTATTCTAAGCACTGTGAACAGTGAAGTGAACACTAACCTGGCTAGAGAGAGAGAAAGAGAGATGCTTCACCTTCACAAGGGATAGGCCAATCATAGAAACACAATATCAAATTTTGATAATAATAACTCTTCTCCTCAATCATTGAGATTACGCATATATTTATAGGCTAAAGACTCTCCTACTATAAGGATTATAACTCAAATTTAGATTCTAAAAATATTTAGCAACTACTAATATTCTAGACCAACTATGACTTCCAATTCTACTTCAATCATAATAGGAAACTTTAATGATTTCTAATTCTACTTCAATATAAAAATAGGAAATTTTGACTTTTGACCACTAAAATTATTTTAGACATAATAAAACCCATATATAATGACCCATTTAATAATTTGACCCAAAATAAAACCTATGGGCGACCCCTACAACCCATGTCCAACAATTATTAGAATTTCCATTATACCCTTAATGACTAAAACCTACTATAATGACATGAAGACTCAAAATTATTCTAAATCTTTAATTCTTAATGTCCTAAATTTACTTTATGTGAAATTCCAAATTTGCTCTTTTTCTTCTTTCCATGATCTTCCTCATTATCCCCTGCATTTGAAAAAACTCAAGCTCGAGTTTCATAATGTTAAAGTATAAGAATTATAGAATCTTGCACTTGCAACCATTCAAATTGATTGTTTTGAATAAATGATGAGAAAATCAAAATGTTCAATGTTGTCATCACTCCATTGTCCATATCGAATTTATTAGGAATAATAAACTCAATGTGAACTTCATTTTTCTTGTGAAGAGCAAAAAGTTCAGTTGCATTCACATCATTTTCTTTGGCTTCCTTGGCTTTAGAACCTTGATCATGACGATCTTTCATGCTTTCTTTAGTAAGCAAATTACTTTTTGCCTTTGTTTCTTCAATATCCTCAATATTAGCAACTTGTTCATCTTGCTCTTTCATAGTTTCTTCAAAATGTTTTACACTATCAACCTTTTGCTCTTGGATATAAGTCTTCTATAAAACAGTAGCCAACAATCCTTCCATGGAAGCTTTCAATCCATTCAAAGTTGCCATGATAGTATGCACATTACTCTTTATTGTTGCAACATCCTCCTTAATTATCACAAAATCCTCTTTTAACATCGCAACATCTTTGTTAGTAGCTCTATAATTTGTTGACAAGGTTTTTGAAAAACCTATGTGATTTGTGATTCGTAATAGATTTAATTGCAACCAATCCCAAACAATTAAAATTAACAATCTAAATCATTTAGCACGTATGAAAATGATTTAAATTGTTGTTTCATAATTAATAAGTCGATACAAATGATTTTTACGTGGAAAAAACTACAGTTGAAGCACCTTCAATTGCGATAAAAAAACTACGGGCAAAACACTACAAATCAATCTACCATGAAGAATGAAAGAACACAAATTCACCAAACAATTTATCCAAACTCTGTAAAATTGTCTTTAACAATTCGTGCCTCTTTCACCAATTCCTTCATCTCGAAATTGACCAACTTGATGTCGAATCCACAACATCCACGTCGAATCCACGACCACGAGCAGCTTCGAACTTCTTCAAAGACTTCACGCTCGAATCCTCAGAATCCACCGAAGAAGAACTCTTTTGTATTGAATGATCAAACAAAACCCTTTGATGTGAACCACTCAATTCATGAGATAAACTCACAAATATCAAAGGAAACTAGTAAAGAAGCTCTAGAAGAAAACCCTAATACCTAAGAAGAAAATCTAGAAGCCGTACTCTAGAATTGCACTTGTTCGCAGCTTTCTAGCAGATAGACTTGCGATCATCGCTCGAGCCATGGAATGGTCACTCGAGCGGTGTGACTAAAACGCGTGTTGTTACATAAGTGACTTCACTCAAGCGATGGAATGTTTGCTCGAGCGTGAAAACTCAACTCCCAGTATTTTTGTAGTCAGTTCAAACTTTGAGAGGCTTGCATATTTGCTCGAGTGACACTTTCATCGCTCAAGCGGTCAAGCCAAAAACACTGGCATATTTAAAACACAATGCGACAAGTTTGTTCGCGGAATTGGCAACAAGTAGGGACCTAACAGTTTCAAACTTCCAATTTAATTCAATGCTTGTCAACATTGAAATAAAGAAAGCAATTTCATCAAAAGATTGGTAAGGAATAAGGTAGGATCTTGAAACTCTGATACCAAACTGATGTAGGACAAGTAGGGATTACTTTCCTACAAATAGTAAGCCCATTTAAGTATACTGGCAGTAGCATCAATAGACTTACAGGGCTGGATTTGGTAGGATTTTGTGACTGCAAAAGTATTTTAAAAAAAAGAGTTTAAGGATTTGTAAAAAGGTAGGATTTTGGAAATAAAAACACAAGTGTTTAGGGGATGTTGGGTAGCTATTCTAAGCACTGTGTACAATGAAGTAAACAGTAACTTTGCTATAGAGAGAGAGAGAGAGATGCTTTACCCTCACAAGGGATAGGCCAATCACACAAATACAATCTCAAATTTTCATAATAATAACTCTTCTCCTCAATCAGTGAGATTACACATATTTATAGGCTAAATACACTCCTAATTCTATAAAGACTATAACTCAAATTTAAGGGTGGTTTGGGATATTGTAAATAAGTGCACTTTTTGACTTTTATAAATAAAAAAAAAAAGGTGTAGAAAAGTAAAAAAAGTGGATAGAAAAGTAGAGAGGAGATGTTGATATATGTTGATTAATGTGACCCAAATAAGTGTATGTTTTCAAAAAAAAGTGCACTTTTTTAGTGCATGCCAAACACCTACTTAGAAACTAAAAATATTTAGCTACTAATATTCTAGACCAACTATGACTCTTCCAATTCTACTTCAATCATAATAGGAAACTTTAATGACTTCTAATTTTACTTTAATATCAAAAAAGGGAACTTGAACTTTTGACCACTAAAATTATTTTAGACATAATAAAACACATATATAATGACCCATTTAATAACTTGACCCAAAATATGACCCGTGGGCGACCCCTACAACTTATGTCCAACAATTATTAGAATTACCATTATACCCTTAATGACTAAAACCTACTATAATGACATGAAGACTCAAAATTATTCCAAATCTTTAATTCTTAATGCCCTAAATTTGCTTCATGTGAAATTCCAAATTTGCTCTTTTTCTACTTTCCATGATCTTCATTAGAAAGTCTATATACGTCCTCCCCTTGGCCATCTCGTCTTCGTCGTGCTCTATATGGTTTGAAATAGTCTCCTCGTGCTTGGTATGATTGTTTTCAGACAGCAGTTACTCAGCTTGGGTTTCACCCTTGTGCCCAAGATTCTACTTTGATTCTCCACACCACTGCTGGTTTTGTTGCCCTGTTACATTATGTGGATGATATGATGATCACTGGCTTTGACTCTTCTGCTATCTCTGAGGTCAAGCAGCATCTTTTCCGCACCTTTAAAATGAAGGATCTAGACCTATTGCAGTATTTTCTTGATATTAAGGCAGCTTCTTCTCCCAAGAGCTATTTTCTGTCTCAATTCAAGTATGCAAATGAGGTTATTCACCGTGCCAGTCTTACTGACAGTAAGATTTCTGATACCTCCATTGAGCTTAATGTGAAGCTTAATACTATTGATGGTGTCCCTCTAGATATCTTTGAGGTCAAGCAGCATCTTTTCTGCACCTTTAAAATGAAGGATCTGGACCTATTGCAGTATTTTCTTGATATTAAGGCAGCTTCTTCTCCCAAGAGCTATTTTCTGTCTCAATCCAAGTATGCAAATGAGGTTATTCACCGTGCCAGTCTTATTGATAGTAAGATTTCTGATACCTCAATTGAGCTTAATGTGAAGCTTAATACTATTGATGGTGTCCCTCTAGATGATCCCATTTTATATCGAGAACTTGTGGGTTGCTTAGTCTATTTGACGGTTACTTGCCTTGATCTTGCCTATGTTGTTCATGTGGTTAACCAGTTCGTTTCTTCTCGTTCTACACTTTGGGTTGCTTTGGTTCGAATTCTTCGCTATCTCCAGGATATTATATTTCAGGGCTTACTGTTGTCTTCTACTTCCTCTTTGGACTTGGTGGCTTATGCTGATTTTGATTAGGTGGTGATGTTACTGATCGAAAGTCCACATCTGGTTTTTGTATGTTTCTTAGCGATTCCTTAATCTCTTGGAAAAGCAAGAAACAAATTGTTGTTACTCGCTCTACTGCACAAGGTGAGTATTGTGTTATGGCTCATGCTACTGCTGAGATTATTTGGTTTCGCTATCTCTTGTTTGATTTGGGTGTCCTTCAGTCTTCACCTCTCTCTGTTGTAACAATCGCAGTGCTATTCAAATTGCCTATAACACTATCTTCCATGAGTGGACGAAGCATAATGAGATTGATTGTCACTTTGTCTGTCAGCATCTACAATCTAGCCCTATCTCTTTTCCTTTCATCGCTTCAACGCTGCAATTTGTTGACTTCTTTACTAAGACTCACACCGTTACTCGATTTCAGTATCTTCTTGCCAAATTCTCAGTGTTTTCTACCAAAACACCTTGAGTTTGAGCGGAGGTGTGAGAATATTAAGTTTTATGTATATATGGTAGTATATATTTTTGGTATTTTAGGGATTCAGTAATTATTCTAGTTTCCTTTTCAATCTTAGGGTTAGATTGTTATACAAACCGATGTACTCCTATATTACAACAATTGAATATACAGATTTTATTAAGAAATCTTATAGCAGTATCTCAAACTTTTGCGAAATAGATTGCTCAAGACCAATCATGCACTTGAGCGAAGAATGAATGCTCTCAGTATCTCAGGTTTCGAAATTCAATACTAGAAGGGTCAAAAGACTGCTTGAGCGGTGAAACTTGCACTCAAGTGAACAATCTAAGTTGTCTAGGTGACCAAGCTACCAACGGACATAACTCTTTCGTCCGAACCCCATTTAAAGTAAATCAAGGGTCTAGAATGAAGCCCCAACAACAAGCAGTCCAAAGGTTGTAGTCGTACACTAAGATGATATGCTAATTAAAGTTATAAGATCAATTAAAAGGGTTTCATTTCTAACAATAAAGGAGTTAGATGTAGTTCCAATGACTTGAAGAGCACAAATGTTACACTTTCTCTCTTCTAACCCTGACCCTAATCTCTAGCACTTTACATTTCAACTCCCTCTTAAATCCAAGACGATTTGTAAGGATTCAAATGCGTTTCTATTGCCAACCCCAATTTTGGGACAACTTCCCTGAAACTACATTATTGCAATTTCCTGAATCAATAACATGTCAACATACCTTGCCGCAATAGTGCAGGTAGATTGAAGGATGTTATTCCGAACTACTAGTAAGTGAACCTCATCACCCTGCACAAACTCCTTATGACTATCATTGACAGTATCAAATCAAACGGAGGGTCTTGCTCAGCATCCACTGCTCGTTGATGTAGACTTCGCAGTCCACGAACAACCCCTTACCATAAACACTATCCTTTTAGAAATCTTCCATTTTGTGCCTCGCTTCACCACACTTAAAACGTGTTAGGCCACTATTTGTTGTTTCCGGTTAGGTTGACCTCTCATATTAGCCCTCTTGGTTGTAGCATGTAGGATACAATTACATTTTGGGACTAGAGGATTGGAACAACTATCCCATTTTCCATGGAAGACTGTTGAATTTTTGGATTGACAATTAAGTTGTTTCTCTTAGTAGTAATGCTCTCTAATGTGCATCTGAAATTGAAACTGGGTCAAAACATATTCAAACCATTTTGAGACACCAACTGGTCTTCTGTTTGCGAGGTCGTCGCTATTAAAGCATCCAACTCAGCCACAACTGGTCTTCTGTTTGTGAGGTCATTGCTATTAAAGCAACCAACTCAGCCAATTAACAATGAGTTTGTTTGGGGAGGGAGGGGGCTCTCAACTAAAGTATATTAACCAAGCTTGGGTGGCTTAAAGAGACGATGTGAGACTAGTGATGTAGAGTATAAGAAGCTCAAGGAAGAGTAAATTCAAAGAAGCGGCGATATTTGGAAATTGGAATGGTTTCAAAGTGAAATCGATAGGAACCATACATAATCATATTTCTAGTAATATTATAGTCCTATTTTATGATTATTTTTATGTTTCTAGGATTTTTAGGTGAGGGTTATTTTGGTAATTTTATATTTATTGACATGGGTTGTAGGGGCCACCCAAGGAGCTTCTATTTGCACATCCCCAATCCCCTCTTTACACACATTTAATAAAAATTATTTTTATTATAATTTTATTTTCAAGTGAAATTACTATTATGGACATTAAATAAATTCATTCGGAAGTTGAATGGCGAAAAAATAAAAAAAATTCGGAACTCTACTTCCGAACAAGTTATTTATTTTCGGAATGCTACTTCCGAACCAATTGTTTATTTTCGGAAATCTACTTCCGAACCAATTATTTATTGAAAAAGATGTGTAAAGAGGGGAATGGGTGTGTGTAAATAGAAGCTCCCGGCCACCCATGGGTTATCTTATGTGTCAAGTTATTTACTTAGTTTTTATTTATATTTCTTATTTGGTCTTAAATTAGTTTTAGAAGTCAAATATTTTAATAGTTTCCTTTTTTGGTTCTAGTTGGTTTAGGAAATCTCCTATTCCTATAAATAGCCATGTAATGCTTATAATTTAATAGAGTTGATAATTTATAGAATTTTTAGAGCTTTGAAGCCTCTTTTGGGTTTGGGTGATGCAACCCTAACCTAACCCTAGGTGTGATGCCAAGGGATTTTAGGAGTGATTCCTAGACCTATCTTCTTCTTGTCCTTCTTAAATTTCAGCACTTAACAGCCCCCAGAACAGTCCCTAATAGTACTTTTGTGGTTGTCCCTAATTGTCCTGCATCAACTTGTCTAACACTCCCCCACACATGCAGTCCGAATAGCATGTGGAAGTGATAGAGATGAGAGGTGAGAGATTAAACATCAGGCAGAGACTTGACCCACTATAGACCATCCAAGACCCACCTATGATACCATGTTACACGGTTTTGGGTAGAACTCAACCCTCAAAGTTAGGTATTTAGGTGAGGATGCCCTCATGTATATATACTTCAAGTTACTTTAGTACCTAGGCAATGTGGGACTTTGCTTGTCAAGGAAATGCACCTTAGGTACTCTGGCTCTGATACCATGTTAAAGGATAGAACTCGAAACCAATTGGCAATGAGTAGAGGGGCCTCTCAAGTATATTAACTAAGTTTGGGTGACTTAAAGAGACGATGTGGGATAAGTCTAACAGTTGCACTCCACAAGTTGATAGAACTCTAGATAGATTGGGAACCTTGCTGAAAATTCGTGAGGAGTTGATGTAGTGTCCTTAATCATGTAGTTATTTATATGGGGTAAGAACGCTAGACCAATGTCCTTTAGGTACAGACCTAACCTTTGGCATGATTTGCACGAAGTGGATGCCCTCAAGTTTGAAATCGTAGGGTTAGTAGGCTGAGTTTCAACTATTGAACCAGTGGCCTCTTGTAATCGAAGACACAACAATGAGTAATTAGAAATTTGACCAAATAACTTTTCATAAGGTGAGACACCAGAGAGGAGTCGACGGACATATGATTAAGATGAGTGTGAAATGTGTTTTGTATTTATTTATTTATTGGGTTGGGTTGAGGCCTTTTACTAGTATTGGGTTAGCTCTTTGCAAAGAACAAAGAAGATTAGGATTTGCATTGCAAACAGATAAATAGATTCGCAATCGACCAAGGATTTTTTTTGGTGATTGAAGATTGATTTTGGCAAGGGTTTAATGATGTGACCAAGTCCAATATATTGACAAGGGTCAAAGATGAAGGATTATGACTTGGGTTCAATGATGCTAGGCTTTTCAATCTGGGTCTATGACCATCTAGTTTGCACTGACTAGGGGTGATTGGGTTTTGAATGGCGACTACTATCTAGGTTTGTAATTTGAGATGCAATTCTAATTTGTTGAGGGTTTGCAAGAGTTGCAACAACAACCACCACAGCGATTTTGGCTATGAAGACGACGACAATAGTTTTGGATACTACGATTCTGGAAGGTAGGGTTTCCAACGAAAGAGCTCCAGTTAGTTGATGCAAACAAGATGAATTTTCTTTTTTTTTTTTAATATTATTCCATTAACCTCTCAAAACTTGATTACATAGTTTATACAACATAAATAGAGTGCAAAACTCTAATTAACGATAAAGTTTGAATTTTCCCTATGGGAAATATAAAAGAATCAAAAAGTGAATTTTATTTTTACCCCTATACTTTGTCTTGATTTTCAATTACACCCCTAAACTTCTAATAATTTCATTTTTTCTCCCAAAGTTTTTGAAATTGTATTATTTTTACCCCTACCGTCACATTTGAAATGGAAAACGTTAAAAAAATTATATTTTGGCCCCAAATTTCAAAAGAAAAATGCAAATCCACCATCTTCTACCCAAACTCACCATCTCTCCTCTTCCTCCAATTTTTCCCTCTCCTCCGCCCTTGCAAGCGCTACCACCACCACCACCCACCACCGCAATCACTCAACTCTCCAACCTAACTTCTCTCAAACCGAAATTCACTCACTCAATAGATATACATATATATATGTACACATATCATCTCTTCATCAACTTCTCTTAAACCCAAATTCACTCGCTCAATATTCTCTCAAACCCATATCAATTATATATACATATCATCTCTTCACCAACTTCACCAAGATCACCACCCGAATCACGAACTTCACCACTACCGAACTCCATTACCGCCACCATGAACATCACCATCACCACCACCTTTCAACATCAAACCCACCTCCTTCACAACCAAGTTCCATTATCACTACCGTCAAGCTCCATGACCACCATCACCGTGAGCTCCGCCACCACCACCATCACCAGCTCCATTACCACCTAGAACCATGGTCCACATCATATTATAAGTGAAGAAGAAGAAGAAGAAGAAGAAGAAGAATAAGAAAGATAGAGGAGAAAGAAACAAAAGACGAATGTTTCGGAATTTTCGAAGTTAGTTTTCGAACAACTTTTGGCATATCGAAACCACCCATTACACGAAAAGTGAAAAAGCGAGGTAGTGTAGGACTAAGTAAGAAGGGAGGTGAAGAGAATGGCGAAAGAATAAAGTAAAACCGTTAAGAATTGAGAAAGATATGAAGTCCGAAAGATGGCTCGAAGGAAAGTCAAAAACGGGAAGAAAAGTCTTATTTTATTTTTTATCAACTTTCGAAGCTCTGAGGGCATGCAAAAAGAGGAAGAACGAGACGTGTAAGAGGTGATGTGAAAACTAGGCCGTGAAGTGAATCCAACGACGTAAAAATGAGGCAAAACGGAGTTATGATAAAGGAGATAGAAGTGCTTGAGTGGTGGTGAGGAAAGAGGGTGAGTTTGGGTAGAAGAGGGTGAGTGTGCAAGGGTAAAAATGATACGATTTCAAAAACTTTGGTGGTAAAATTGAAATTATTCGAAGTCTGGGGATATAATTGAAAATTGAGGCAAAGTATAGGGGTAAAAATAATCAAAACATAATATATTTCACAACTCTCATCTCTGATTAGTTTGAACCCCTCCTATTTTGGGTGAGTCTGCCTCAACAAAATGCTATGAAGCATTGACACCTCAAAACACGTGTTGTAGCAGTATCAGACACAGGGACACGACAGAGACATGTACTAGATACACCATATGGCATGTCCCTGTATTTAATTAATTTGTTTTCTAATGACACATTAACTAGTTTTTTCTTCTCTTCTTTAGTGCTTTTGATAGATGATGTTGGATGTTGAATGCTTATTACTTTTTGCTTAGATTTAAATAATTAGTAGATCTTCCATATATAAGGAAAAACAATAAGAGTTAGTTTAAGAGTAAGGTTTTTTTTTTTTTTTAATATAAAATTAGTATTAGTTTTTGTTAATTTGATTATTTGTTAATGTAATATTACATAGAAATTAAAAATATTTAAAGAAAAAACGATTTATTGTTGTGTCCCTATTTTTTTGAAATCACCTCTTCTTCTGTCTGTTGCTTCTTAGCCAAAATGAATCTTGGAGACTTTGTAAATGGAGTCATCATGGACTGAAACCTATGCTGGCTTGCATTCTAGTTATCTCCATTTTCGTAGTGATTAGGTTCTAATAAAACTCTATTCCAAATAGTCCAAATATGCCAACAAGGAAATAGAATTTGCTAATCTAGCAAAACCATAAACAGAATATTAAGCACAGATGTTATGATAAAATTCACATAATTAAATTAATCATCATGCATTTTAGGAATTTGTATAGTATACGGAACGTAATTTGTTAAGTAAACAAAATATGATATAAATAAAATTTAAATTGGAGTTTAGAACAGTTGCCTGTGAGAGTCTAGCAGCCAGGTTGTCATTGTTCTAAAATTACTTTTCCTCCCCTTGTGAAGGTGTTAGCGGAGTAAAACAGTTCCAAAATAAAATCCAGTTTGCTCATAGCATCTCTTGTCCAATGTTCACGACCATTAGGAAACTTGAACCAAGTCATGAACCGAATTTGCTCAAAATAGACAATATATATACTGTAAGAGGCTCTTGCCTATTGCTACAGTAAAACAAGGCCCTTCTTATTTCACCAATGATAGCCTTTCCAGTAAATTGTCTTGCATATGTTGGATCAAGAAAATTACAAATTTACATATGTTCGATCACTGAAATTACAAATTTATCATTTTTCTTTGATGGAGGAAAAGTTACTGTAGAAAAAACTATTATGTACGTATTGGTACACTAAATCATAATGTTACGTGGTACCTTTCATCAATCGTAAAATATTATACCTTCAACTTTGACTCAAATATCAATATAAATATCGTGTGATGACTTGAAAGGAATCAATAGTTTGGACAAAACTAAGGCTCAAAAAAGATTGTGCCATGTGTCTCAGTTATGCTCTTTTGTGATATTTAATTATGACTCATTGCAATGTTGGATATGACTTGATTATGACCTACTATAATTATTATGTTGGTTATGATCGAAAATTGAATTTGCCTCTAGTGGAGTTTGGGTTATGACCCATTGTGATGTTGATTATAACTTCCTTCTTTTTTTTTTTTTTGTAAAAAAATAATTTTTATGTAACATTTACCTATTAACTACAATAAGATTATATTATAAAGATGTTTTAAACTCACGAATTCACTTGACACTGATGTGACGAAAGAATTGGGTCCTATATAATTGAGTATGTGATAAATAAATAAAAATTGACATTTATCATGCCATATCATTATAGATCAAATTAAAAAATATATATATTTTTAGAAATATCAAGTATTTTTTTATCATAATTTTTTATTACCGTGTATACCTTAGAAAGGCCATGCCTTGCATGGGCATTTCTTACTAGTATATTATATATATATATATATATATGTGAAGAACTATCTCAAACCATGTCATATTTCAAATCACCTTTTGGCGTCTCTAATCTTTTATAAAACCATAGATATATATAGAGGTTTGAAATAGATGAGAATTAAATACTAAGGGTAAATTACACTTTGCCCCCATAAAGTTTCACCAATTTCTCACTTTGGCCCTTCATGTTTGAAATCCTTCTCACTTTGACCCTTTATGTTTGCAATCATTTCCACTTTGGCCCTCTAAGTTTGATTTTTCCCACTTTGGCCCTTCATGTTTGTAACCATTCCCACTTTGGTCTTTTAAGTTTGATTTTTCTCACTTTTGCTCTTCATGTTAGCAATGCTTCCCACTTTGCTGTTAGACTAACTTCCATCCAAAAAACTAACAGAATCTGCCACATCACCAACATATCAGCTCTACATGTGATGTAAAAAATTCACTAAAGATGCAAAAAATGAAAAATTGAAAACAAAAAAATTGAAAATTTTGTTTGTCTTTAGTGAACTTTTTTTTAAATTTATTCATAAACATTATTACATTATAGATGTATCTTGTCATGACCCCATTCCGCCCCTGCCATGATGGCCAGTAATTCGAGATTACCAAAGGCCAAATTACAAAGTTTCACACAATCAGAGTATACATATGGGGCTTGCATGTGCGGAAGCAATAAATTTAAATTTAAGTAGTTCATATGAGCGGTGCATAGATATAATGAAATGTCATACATCTTAATCATGGTTTTACACCTCGAATACAACTCGTTTGGAAACAGGCTAATTTAGTAACTCTTTGGCTATTTGGCTAAAATATGAGCTAAAAAAAACTAGTATATTTGGGATGACTTTTTGGCCTTTTACGAAAAGATGTGCAAAAAGTAGAGAGAAAAGAGAATTTTTGACTTTTTGGTATGAGTTGTTGGCTTTTTGGTTTTTTTAGTGACTTTTAACTTTTTGGCTAAAAAAGCTACTTGCCAAACGAGGCCAAAAGTACATATTACATCTCGATCAAAAGGCTTCTCAAGCCAAAATATGCAAAAGACATGAATCAAAGCTAAGAAGCATAATCTTCAAGATGTTAGCAAAGCAAGAATCCAAAACAAGCTGCAAACAAAACTTAGGCGACATCGCCTTCTTGCTCATCACCTACATATATATAAAGGAGAGGGTGAGCTTGGATACTCAGTGAATGATATAAGTAATAAAGGTTTGAATGAATGATATCCGAGATTTTTATCAAAATAATACATATCATAGCTTGTACAAAATCAAGGGATGAACCAAGTTTATCTATCAAAATCTTTCAAAACTTCAAGGGATGCTTACTAGCATCAACATAATACAAGGGATGACATTCTTAACAAAATAAGGGAATAATTAACCCGGAATCGATTAGACAAACCCACCCGTATAAGACCATCGATGGCAGGGGAGATATCTCAAACAAGGGTACTGGTTGCATTATAGTCCCCTAGCACTAAGGACTTGCCAAGAATGCCATCAAAACAAAGGTAATACTTGATACAAAAGCTAATGGATAATTATTCATACTTGATTAAATACTTTTCCGAAACAAAACAAAGCAAAGCTTTTATCAAAATATTATAACATAGCTTTATTAGAAATACCACTCACAATAGTTCTTCGGATGTAGGGATTAAGGCAAGAATCCAAGACCTACAATCATATAGCAAAGTCTACTGAATGCATTTCAAGAAGACAAGAAGGAATGCTCAAAGATGGTTGTGCAATGCATTCTTAAAACAAGCTTTACATGAATGAAAATGATCCTAGCATTTCTTTTCAAAACCAAGTCAAGACAAAGCAAAACATGTGTTGGGAGTCAAAACACTATTTTCCTTCTAGGGAAAACATGCTGGGCACCAACTAGGTTTCGGAATGGATGCACAGAGATGATCTAGGCCAAATGGCCTAGCTGGGTAAACTTAGGAAGTCTTGGCCGAGGTGTGGTCTCCTAGGCCTACGTATGCGGCTGCCTGCCGAGATGTTACAAGGTGCCGGCAAGGGTGTACCATGGTCGGCCTAGGTGTGTGGTGGTTGGCCTAGGTGTGTAGTGGTCGGCCTAGGTGTGCATATGCAAGATAGGCTAAGGTGCAAGTGATCATGCAAGGTAGGCCAAGGTGAGATACGATGCTTGGCCTAGGTGTGAGGTCTAGGCAAGAGTGGGTCTCAATGACCACACTTAGGCAAATGAAGTCTGGAAATTTGGATTTCCTCTTGAAGAACATAAAGAACATAAACATGAAGAACATGAATGCTAAAATCATGACTTTTTATTCAAAATCTGAGATTTCATGTTATGAGTTCAAAAACATGGACCTGGGTAACCATACTTGAAGATTTCATGAAAATAAACACAAAAACATAGGACTTGGTATAAACTTTCTGATCAAAACATGATTTTCTTTCAAAAACCCAAGAACATCACTCTCTCTCTAAAACAAACTTTAAATCAATGCATGGCTCATGAATTATGCTAGATTATGCAATGTGATCATATCAACGTAAAGAACAACAAGAGTAGATCAAGAATCTAACCTCAAAACACGAATCAAATGGTTCAAACTCTAAGGATCAAGCTTGGAAATTTATTCTCACTCTACGAACTCCTTCCTCTTCCTAGAGCTTCTCTCTCCTCAAAGGCAAAGATATGGTAATGATATGTTTTCTCTACTGCCAACTGACTTAACCTCTGCTGGGACACGTGGCAACGTCTGGTTGGATCTCCTCAAAAAGGTGTCAAAATGGCAAGACAAGAGTATGACAAAGTGTGTACAACAAGTGAGGTGACAAGGGCGTTCTGACAAGGCAAGGATCTCAGATCAAGACATAGGCTTTGGACAAGAAGGTTTCAATGATCTCGGCTAGGAAGGATAACACTTGACTTAGGTGTGCCACACCTTAGCCTAGATGTGCCACACCTCGGCCTAGGTCATTCCAGTCCCGGAATAAAAGGTTGCTAGGTTCAAGGATCAAGGATCTAGGACGCCTAGATGATACACACCTCGGCCTAGATGATACACACCTCGGCCTAGGTGATGCACACCTCGGTCTAGGTGATACACATCTCGGCCAATATGCCTAGGTGACGGTGGAGGTCAACCAAGGTGGTTCCGGGATGGTCCTAAGTGTTGGCGCTCAATGGCCTAGGTGGAAGAGGTTCAAAGGTGTGACCTAGGCTTGAGACAGCAAGGATAGATGACCTAAGCTTAACACACCAAGCAAGGAACAAAGCATGCATATAACACTTAGGCAAAACATGATAGCATCAAGACAAGACAAGGACCTTTACCTAGGCAAACAAGTAGAGATGGCAATCGAAAATCGGCCCGACGGGGACCCGATTCCCCGATTCCCCAACCCCAAATTGAGCAGTTATTTTTCGAAAAATACCCTCGACGGGCCGGGATGGTATTAAAAATTAAATCCCCGATGATATTCGGGCCGGGGATGGAGATACATGTTTCAGCCTCGGACCTAGCCTGACCCCGGCCCTGATCCTCGGCCCAGCTGGCCCCCGACATGAAATTACTCTTTTGCCCCTGCCTATATATAAAACATGTGTGTGTGTGTAGGGTTTTGTTTGAACACTCCCACACACTTAACTCCTCATCTTATTTCTCTCTCAGATTCACTCCCTCACTCATATCTCTCTCTCTCTCTTAGACTCACTCACTCACTCAACCAAACCAAACCCTCTGCCAATCCTCTACCACCACCGCCTCCGCCATGGCTTCCTCTTTGACTCGCCAACGCCGCCGCCTCACTCTCACATCTGCCGAAAAAGTGGCAGCAACACCGCCTCTGCCCGTCCTCCGCCACAAATTTCGTCATCTCCGTCGCAGCATTGCATGTCCGGCCTCCGTCGCAGCTCCGACATGTGTGCCAATTGATTTATGAGAACAACTCAAATCTACATGTGTGTGATGATGATGATGATATATATATATATATATATATGTGTGCGTGTGTGTGTGTGTTAACAATTTCAGATCTCTCTTTCTTTTCTTTTTTTTCTTTTTTTTTTTTAAGTTGTTGATGATATATATATATATATATATATGTATGTATGTGTATGTGTGTGTGAAACGAACAATTTCAAATTTTTTTTTTTTTTTGTAAGTTGATTGTTGTTGATGATGATTGTTAATGATGATGAAACATTGAAACAGATTATTTATTTTTTTGTTTTTGGTTATTGTTTGTGTTGAAAAAAAAAAAAAAAAGAACAGGTCGAAGATTTTTCGGGGTCGAGGAAACCCGATCCCCGTTAGGGGGCGGGGGCGGGGGCGGGTGTGTGATGGCATCCCCATCGAGGATCGGGGATGGGGACGGGGAGGGGGATTTTTCTGCCTTCGGGGATCGGGGACAGGGAGTGTAATCCCCGGCCCCGGCCCGACCCGTTGCCATTCCTACAAACAAGTCTAAGTCTGCATGTACAAACTTAACACGGCAAAATCATATAAATGTTCATGAATATGACTAAGACAAGATGAGGGTTGTTATATATCTAGCTTAGATGGATCTAAAAAAATAAAAACAAGTTTAACTAAAAAAAGAAAAAAGTTTACTAAAGACGAAAAAAAAAAAAAAAAGCGATAGTAAATTTTTCATTTCAGAATTGACAATACATTTTGTCTTTAGTAAACTTTTTTCTTTTTTTAGTTCAATTTGTTTTTATTTTTTTAGGTGCATCTAATCTAAATGCATGTATAATGTAATAATGTCTATGAATAAATTTGAAAAAAAAGTTGTTTTATATTTTTCATTTTTTGCATTTTTAGTGAATTTTTTACATCATACACGGAGCTGATGTATTGGTGATGTGGCAGATTCTGTTAGTTTTTTAAATGGAAGTTAGTCTAGGAGTAAATTGAGAAGGATTGCAAGGGTCAAAGTGGGAAAGATTGCAAACATGAAGGGCTAAAGTGGAAAAAATCAAACTTAAAAAGCCAAAGTGGGAAATGGGTGAAACTTTAAGGGGACAAAGTGTAATTTACCCAAATACCAATAAAAGCAAAATGTTTGAGAATTTATGATTACATTTAAATCATTAAATTTTGGTATAATAAATGTAATAATGAGTATAAATATTATAACCGAAATGTTTAAACCACATTGAAAATTGTAACAACAAAGAATTGAACAATTACTTTTTATTAAAAATTATCTAACAAAATTTACCATAAAGTGGAAGATTGGTGAATACTTATGTTGTGTTTGATTAGGGGATTTGAGGAGGGATTTTGAAAGAAAAATGAAAAAAATAGGTGAAATGTGAATAAAATATGCTTAAATTTCATATAATTTCACACGCCTTTTTCCTTTCTCTTTTCAAATCCACCAACCAAACACAACATTAGTCTGCTAACTTTTATTGTACTTCAAAATTGAGAATAGAAGAAGAATTGTAGGTTGGTTAATTTTCTCCAGGAAAGAATATCTAATGAACTTGCAATTCAGCCAAGGGATGTTCACTTTCTGCCTCATTGGCTGCAGGAGTGGGCCAGATATTCTATATTATGACCTAATGCATAAGCTGAATATCTGGATGCTAGTCAGTGTCGCAATCTGAATGTAAAATTCTTGTCTTGGTTTTGATTAATCCTTCTTTGGACATCAAGTTCAATTGGAAGTTCAAAATATGATTCAAAATTCTCGAGACGAGTGAACAAAAGCAAGCTGCTGTGAGGAAAAGAAAAATAAGGTGCTGAAATGAGTTGACAGTATAGTTCTTTGGGACAATTATGATGGAGAAAAGTTATCAACCATCTTGGATGTATAACCCCATCTATGAGAAAGAGCTTCTCAATAAGAAAGCCCAAAGCAATTTTTATCAGCTTTGTTTTTATTTTTGAAATGAATTCCTGAAGGCTTTCACCCATATCATCACGGATGAACTTAAACCAACTGATTGATTCAACAAAGGACATTAAGTGCCTCAGCGTTCACGTAGGGAACATGCACATTCCACCTGGTGAGCTATGGGGTGGACCAAATATTCTGTATATGAAGGCCTAATGTTTAAGCTGATGCAAAATTTGAATGCTAGTTGGTGTCAAAATCTAAGAAAATTAGGGTCTAAGAAGATAGAATTGGTTTAATCCACTTTTGGTGAGGATTTAACTTGGGGGCAAGTTGTATATAAAAATGTTGATTTTGAAAATGAAGGTGGAAAGCTTTAATTGTGTTCAAGAGCTCATATTTTCTTTTATAAACTTTTGGGGTATATTTGGTAGCATATTTTACAATGTTTGTACCGTTTACTTGCGCTAACTATCCATTTCTTGGGAGATTTAAATTGAAAATGGGCTTGTTGATGCAGTGTCACTTGTGGGACAATCAGCTTCCCCTGAAGTCTTGCAGAAGATGACTTATCTCGTCATAAGGCATCCCCAAGTCAAGCGTATTGACACTGTCCGCGCTTACACTTTTGGTGTTCTGTATTTTGTAGAGGTCAGTAGTGGAAATAGTAGAGTTTTCCGTTATTGGTTTATTAATGGAGAATTGGCTCCAAGCACTCCTTTTTCTTGAATGTTTTGCTAGTGAGAGAGCAGAGTCTCGATCATGTTATTTCTTATAACTTTGTTGAAAACACAGGTTGACATTGAACTTCCTGAAGAGTTACCATTGAAAGAAGCACATGCCATAGGAGAGACCCTGCAGATGAAGATAGAGAAACTTCCTGAAGTTGAAAGGGCATTTGTTCATCTTGATTATGAGTGTCAACACAAACCAGAGCACTCTGTTCTCAGTAGGCTGCCCAACAGGGAGGATTGATTTTTCTTTCAGTTCATGTTAGTTACTACTTACATGCTTCAAAATTTGGCCGCCTAGAAATTTACTTGATAGGAATGTTTGGGATAGTAAACAACTTTTCTGGTTTGAGCATGAGTGGACTTTGAATCTTCTTCCATATTTCGGATCTAATTGTTATATATAAGTCACTTTCATGTGCCTGTTGTATGGAGAAAACTGTACAATGAGTCTTCTAAAATACTAGCAAATGAGGCGATTTATTCGGCTGCTTTCAGTCTTCAATAAATTAGTAAAGGCAATTTTCAGTGATACCTTATTTTTAAGTACTACTAGTTTTGTTTTTGTTTTTGTTTTTTTCCCCTTCTTTAGCCTTTTTTATATTTTATTTTTTGAAAAGAAAAAAAAAAATTGTTACCAAACAGTGGTTAAACAATTTTAAATATCGCTGTTGAATGATATTATGCATTACTTGGAGTTGAAATGATAAGGGTGGGAGTATTATTTGACTTCTTAACTGAGCAGTAATGAATGAGTATTTTCACTTAATTTTACGTATTTGCTACTCATCAACATCTATAATTTTTATTAATATTTTTATTTTTCAATTTGCAAAATTAACCTGCCTCTCCTCCCATGCCCGCCCTGCTTTCATCACCCCCGATTTGTCCTGCCTCCGAGATGATAGAAGGTGAGGACGGATTTCTATAAACTCTCCCTAAACTTGACCCTTGACCATTCTTAAGTTCCATTAATTTAAAATGAGCAATCTAATTTCTGATATCTTTCTTTTATTCCCAGACACAAAATAGCAAGTTCCGTGTACATGTGACACGTGTGCCATGTTCAACTAGTCCCATGTTCAGAATTTAGAAAAAGAGAAAAAAGATGGATAGTTCACATGAAGAGTGCTCGAGAGCTATTTTGATTGATAATTTATTTAACAGTAATGATAGAGACTTTCACAAAATACAACCTCCATAATCCCAAAATAATCTGAACCATCCATGTCCCTGTTAAACACAATTCTTAAAAAAAATTCAAACACATCAATGATTAATATATCAGTGGGGGTTAATGAGGGTCCTCTTTTGTGGGGGGTTCCAAACATTTTCCTTTATTTAATATGTACTAAAAAATTAAATTTGTAATATTTTGATGTATATATTAATTCAGACTGAATTAATGTTATTTTTTAGAGCACGGCCTATTAGGACGACGTTCGGCCTACAGCCCATGATGATGACATCAATCATTGGGTATTGCTTAGGTTCATTGTATCTAAGATCTATCTTCAGACTAGTTATTATAACTTTATCCCTACAAATTATTTTTCTATTTTTCTATTTAAAATAAGAAAATTATATACTAGCTTATTTTTTAGACTCATTTTCTAAACTTAATGATATGTAAGTGATATGATTTGTTGATAATTAGAGAATATATGAGAGATAGTGTTATCTTTAATATCTTAATTGATTGACACATCATTAAATTTGAAAAGTGAGTATAATTTTTTTTTTTATCTTGAATAGTTTTATAGACCTATTTTTGGCACCAAAATTAGAAATTCCGTCATTATAGTTTTTATAGACCTATTTTTGGCACCCCAAATAAGAAATTCCCAATTCGTCCCTACTCACAAGCTACCTTTCTAAATTTTATTTAACTTTACAAATTCTTAAGTTGCATGTTAATTAAATTTTTTTTCTTTCAATTTTATCATAAAATTTGTACTTATTTTTCTAGACTAACATGGTATCCCAACAGAGACACCAAGATCCTCTTTAGAGATGGCAATTTTGAACCTCTCTCACTCCCACTCACACTCACTTCTTTTCTCTCAGCCTTTCTCTCTCTTTCTATCTGCTATAGGTGTTCACGGCATCGGCAGCGGCGGCTTATACTTTTTTTCTCACCGGCTCCCTCACGACGTTACGGTTGCAACTTCTCATCTCTCTCTAATTGGCGGCGGCGACTCCTCTTTCTCTCACGATATCTCCTCCTCTCTCTCTCACTGTATCTTCTTCTCTCTAGTTACTCTCTCTCTCTCTTTCTTTGTTTTTTGCTTTTGTTCTTCAAAACTAGAAAATGATGAAGATGGTTTTTTATTTGAGCTCAGATCTGTTGTTGATGAAGATGAAGAAAATGATGATCTATTTAATGTGTTAGATTTTTTATTTTTTACATTTAAGCTCAGATCTGTTTGATCTGTTGAATATATATGTGAATTCTAGTGTATGGGTGTGATATTGTTGTTGATGATAATGATGATGGTGATGATGAACAGATATGATTTGGTGATGATGATGATGATGATGATGATGATGATGATGATGTTGTTGTTGTTGTTGTTGATGATGATGATGTTGATGTTGTTGTTGTTGATGAATTCTTGTATTTTCTAGAGCTGATTTTTTTTTTTTTTTTTGGCTGGGAAATTTTATGCGTCGGGAAAACCCGATCCCCGTTAAAGGGCAGGGGTAGTGATAGGTTCCTCGTCGGGGATCAGGGCCAGGGACGGGAGAATTTCTACTATCGGGGATCGAGGACGAGAAATGTGATCCCCGGCCCGTTGCCATTCCTAATCTTCTTAGCTATCCAAGTCAACGTCTTCGACTGCAGCAACATAACCATCGGTACATCCTCGGGTAATTCTATTTACACATTCTTACTTATCTTAGTATACACCATTTACTCAATTTACACCATACACAAATTAAAACTTTTAATTTTGTCTCAATGCACATCAATAATTTTCAAATAATACTAAACTACCATCATCTTCTCCAACAAATCCTAACCCTAACCATTGTCGGCAACCACCGCCTCCCACCGGCGTTTTTCCCTTCTCAGCCTCTCTCAACCTCCCACGGCCACCGCTCCTTCCCAGCCTTCTCCTCCTTATCCTACTACTTCCTCCTCTCCATCGCCGCTCTCAGATTGGATCTGTGAAGAACCCAGTTGATCTCAGACTTCACACCTTCGACGTCACTCCTTCATCGACCACCTCACCCCAGGTCGCCTCTCATCGCTGCAACTCGTGCCACCCTTCTCCGCCGCCGACAAAGATCTAAAAACCCTTGGCTAGAATGAATCACAATGATAGGAAATGAATCGTGATGGCTAGAGAGATAGAGAAAAAGAGAACCCAGCTCACCACTCTGTTTCTCTCTATCAAACTCCCAATTCTTTCTCTTTCCTCTCTCTCTCTCTAAAAGTCATGGCACTAACATCTGAGCAGCACAACTCCAAAACAGTCTATGTAATGGATGTCGGGCAAGAAGAGAGAAATGCTGTGAAGGTGGTGATGATCTGAAGGGAGGGAGGTGACTGTCGGTAGTCGGAAATGGCAAAGGTTAGGGTTAAGCTGAGAGAGATATAGAGAAATGGAGGTGTGTGTTGGTAATTTGATTGAAAGATAGAAATGTAATAAAAAAATTTAGAGAAAAGATATGCAATGAGTTAATCAAGTGTGTGGAAATAGAATTTCCCTACATCCTCTTCTCACAAGTTCATGGATGGACTCTCAATGTTGACCTTCTTCAAGAGTTGGGCTCCTCATTCTTGAAACAATCATATCAAAATAGTCTCACCCAAATTCAATCTTGATATGCTCTTCCCTCCTAGAGACATGCCTAGTCATGGTCAAACAATACTCATTACCAACTCATTACTATCACTCCCTAAGACAAGAACATTTCTACTTATGCCACAAATAAATTTGTATTTTGTCGTTATTCTGTGTTTACTCTAAAATCCAAATTTGGTGCAACACACCAATATCTAAATTCGCCAAGTCAAGCTCAGTCTATTTCAGCTTTCATTTGGAGCAAATTTATGGTTTCTACTCAAGGAGACAAGGCTAGTGAGGTTAGAAAGAGGTACAAAGTTGTTCAGGGTATGAATTTGCGTCCGAGGGCAAACCCGCTTTTGCCCAAACTTAGTTTTGGGGTAATTCTATTTACACATCCTTACTTATCTTAGTATACACCATTTACTCAATTTACACAATACACAAATTAAAACTTTTAATTTTGTCTCAATACACATCAATGATTTTCAAATAATACTAGACTACCCTCATCTTCTCTAATAAATCTTAACCCTAACCATTGTCAGCAATCACTGTCTCCCACCGACGCCGTTCCCTTCTCAACCTCTCTCAACCTTCCACGGCTGCCACCCCTCCCAAGCCTTCTCCCCCTTCCGCCATTGCTACATCCTCTCCATCGCCGCCCTCAGATCGGATTTGTGAAGAACCTAGTTGATCTCAGACTTCACACCCTTGCCGTCATTCCTTCGTCAACTACCTCACCCCAGGTCGCCTCTCCTCACTGCAACTCGTACTGCCCTTCTCCACCGCTGACGAAGATCTGAAAACCCTTGGCTAGAATGAATCGCGATGGCGAAAGAGAGAGAGAAAGAGAGAACCCAGCTCACCACTCTGTTTCTCTTTGTCCAAACTCCCATTTCTTTCTCTCCTCTCTCTCTCTCTGTCTCTCTCTCTCTCTAAAAATCATGGCACCAGCATCTGAGCAGCACATTACCAAAACAGTCTATGTAATGGATACTGGACAAGAGGAGAGGATTCTATTTCCACACACTTGGTGACTATCTTCTCACGGTGATGATTCTTACCCAAATTTAATTTTAACTCAGTTATCTATTTATTTTTTATTATTACATTGATAGGTAATTTGAGCCGATTTGCAAAAGTAGTGCCATCAATGGAGAGAAGTGAAGAAGATGGGTATGGGTTGGGGACCCAAATGAGAGAAGCAATAAGAAAAATTGATGGTGATTATGTCAAGAAATTTAAAGAAGGAGATTTTGATGTGGTAGCTAAAGAAATAGAGGGATGGAAAGGAATTGCATTTACTTTTACTAGTTTGTCAAAGTTTTCAATGTATGAGGCTGATTTTGGGTGACCTGTGTGGGTGACAATTGGCTGCACAAACTGTTGGGAATGTGGTTGCTCTAATGCCCATTCCTGTGGCCAATGTATCAGGGGAGGCCATGCAAGCAGTGATGAGTATGAGAAGGGATGAATTGGCAAAACTTGAAGCTGATAAAGTGTTCCAAGCATTTCTTTTCCCTACATTGGATGATAAAGTTCTGTTTAAGAGCTCTATGTAGATTTAGGTAGCTTCTCTCCTATACTACTGAATAATTGTTGCGATTAATTTAAGTTTCTTTATTGGTATTTTGGGTCTTTATGTGTTTTGTCCTTTCCTTCTTGGTTTTTATAGTAAAATTGCTTAATTAAGTTCAATCCATTAACAATTATAAAACCATACATAACAATTAACACAAATTGAATTTCATGATGACTTTATTTTCTTACACATCCATTTTCACATTTGTAATACACAATACCTCATATGGTTCAAATAAAATTAAATCATCAATTTTTCCCTCTTTTTCATAACCCATAAACAATTAATTAGGGCTTTTTACTCTAATCCTTTTAAACATTTTCCTCAAACATATAATCTCATATATTAACAATAAAACACAAAATTTAACTCTAGATCATAAAATCCTAACCCTCATCACATACTTTTAAAAAATACCTAACAAATCAAGTTTTTAATGCAATAAAAACTATCGCATGTCTATCTATAACGAGGTATTGAAAATGAGAAAAGAAATCCCCGCCTCAAGGAAAGAAAAGGAGAAAACTCAAAAAAATCAACTTCGCTGGAATTTAATCTCCACCGATCAAAACATAACCCTTGAGACACTCGTCATTTTTGTATAAGGAACTAATATCAAAATCTCACTTGATCTTTGTAGATCGAAGAAAATGTGAAATTTGGTAAGAGTTTAGAGAGAATGGAGAGAAAAGAGAACTTAGAGAGAGAGAGAGAGAGTAAAAGATAAAGGGATCTAATTTGAGTGAAAAGGGCACAAAAATCGATGTCTGGACACGCAAAATCCACTTGTGCGAATTTTGAAACCACTCGTGCGGATCAACTCAGGGAAAAATGGCTTTCTCGCAAAATTCACTCGGGTGGAATTCAAATTTCCGCTCATGCGAATTTGACCAAACAACTGATTTCTAATAGGCGTATCTCCCTCATTCAGAAACGGAATGTCACGACCCAAACCTGCCCCTACAGGTTTAGCATCATGACCGGCCAATAATCTTAGATTACCTACGGCCTCTAGTAACAAAATCGATTTAACATGAATTATGAGGCTTAGCGGAAGCACATTAAAATATACAAGTAGTCCATTGAGTTGTGCATATATGAAAAGAGTTCGCATTAACACTGTACATCCATTCATTAGATAAGTGCATACATCACAAAAGTTTTTAAAGCAACATTCAACCTACAATTTCAAACTTGTCAAGCCTTACATACATAAAACCCCTATACCAAAAACCAAGCTAAGAGTTCATAACCAAAAAGGGGTTTAGTCTATGCTTGGCTCCACACGAGTCCAAGTTAGCTCATTCTCAGGAGCTCCACGAAAGGCTGACCGTTTGATGACTTTGAGGCACTCTCTATCCTTGATGCTCAACTTGCTCACCTACATATATATACATAAATAGTGAGCTAATGCTCAATGGGTAATAACAGAATAAAGAGGTTATATGAATAAAGTTCAATATCATTACAAATGTCATTTTCACATATCTAGTCAACCTTGTATCAATAACCATTTCATTCAAATCATGTGGCACATCTAGTAAAGTAATAATGCTTTAATAACAATGGGACCGTGAGGGTCAATCAATGTTCAATATTCAATGTGACCATGAAGGTCTAACATCAGAGATCTCTGTGTTTCAATTATCCAATGGGCCAGGGTATTATTTCCTCTGGGCGAGGGCCAATGGGCCATGATATTAATCTCTCCCAGGCAGGGGCCTCACTAAAGGATGCCACGATTACAAATTCAAATAGAACTTCATTCATTAAGGATAAGTAGTACTTCAATAAATCATTCAATCATTCATATATCAATTTCGATAACTAATACTATTTTTGAGAGTAACATAACTTGAACATATCTTTATAAAGTTATTACTCACAGTGGGTTATGTTGTCACTAGGCCCCGGACGTCTATCTATACAAAACACATAACAAAAATACAATTGGAGTACCGTTCAATAACCATTCCGCTTTAATTAAATTTTCCTCATGTGTTTCTAACTTATTCCATGTTTGTATGAGCTCAATTGGCGCCTAAGAGTACTTGAAATGACATGAAAATGTAAGCATGCACTTAAAAGAGTTAGTCAAAATTTATTGAAAACAGGGTCCTCGCTTGAGCGGGGGTTCAAAACTAAGAGTGGTCGCTAAAGCGCAACTTCGGTCACTCGAGTAGTCTGTAAACTCTGCAAAATTACTGATTGCAAGAATTTTCTGCTCGATAGACGCTCGACAGTTGCTCGAGCGGAAGATTGAGTAAATAGGGTCTTGGGTCCTCGCTCGAGCGTAACTTTAGCCGCTCGAGCGGTCTGCAAAATTTTGCAAAACTACTGGGAGCTTGATTTTTACGCTCAAGCGACACTTTTTTGCTTTCGGCGAGCAGTCAATGCGGAATTTCCAAAACTATGTTTGAAGTTCAAATTTGATATTCAAAGGTTCAAAACTTGCATTTTTGGTACAAAAACTTGGAAAAACATTTTAGAACTTGAAAATATAGTCAATTTGAAACCAATTGCTCAAATCATGGACCCAATTCTCAAAATCAAACTTAAATCATGAAGTTGGAGCCATGCATGACATGTATTGCCTTCATTTCTTTTCAAATCTTTTCAAAACTTGATCAAATGGCATGACAAGTGTAAAAACATGAAGAACTCTTTAAAAGAATGTGTAAAAGTTCCATGCATGTAAGAATTCATAGAAAATTGAACTCAAAGATGAAGGATTATGCATGCATGTATGCTATTATACTCAATTCTTCCATAATCAAGTCAATTCTTTTTACTTACATGCAAATAGACTCATAACTTCTTGAATTCATGACCTACATGTTTTATTTTCAAGATTTAAGGAGGAATTCCAGACCTAGGATGTGAATTCAAGTGTATCCCAGTTTGATCCTTCAAGTTCTCTACCAATTCCCTTCAATTTCTCCTTGCTCTCTCTCTCTTTCTCTCTAAGTTGAGTTCTTCTTCTCCCTCTCTTAAAATCTCAGCCAAATTATGTATTTGAGGCCAAGTAAGGATTATATCACTTACATATAAATGTGATTAGCCTAATCATATGTGATTAAGGTTGGTTAATTATAGTCAACTCTAACTAAGTTCAATCAGTTTATTCTAATTATTTTGGTTCGAATCAAATTTTGACGAAAGTTGCCGTAAAATTCTAAATATTCCAATTAGCCTATTGGGCTAGTCAATTTTAGCTTCTGAAGCCATTTGGGGCTTTCAATTTCTGATTCTAAGTCGATAAGTGAACAGATATTCCAAGTAATAACAGATAACTATAGAATTAAGCATGTAACCACACAATTAAACACACAATCATGCAATTAAACTTATTGAATCAATATAATATAATAGTACGGAGGTCGGGGTCGTCACACGGAATATGGTCAATTTTCTATCTAAATTGAAGCTGCAGAAATAAGCTTTCCAACGGTTTTAACCTCATATCAAGATTCAAAATGTGGAGAAAGAAAAAGACAAAAGAGTGAACACTCTCAAAATAAAAATTCAAATTTGGCATTCTTGGTCTAATCTTGCCCAACCAACATGTTAACTCATCAATCAAGACTCTAAACAATGAGGAGAAGGCCCTAATTATAATAACTAAAAGTTTAAATGCAACCCATAACATTTCAAAAGTCCAAAAAAAAAAAAAAATTGTAAATATAAGGTAACGATTACCACTTAACATAAACAATTCGGGTCTAAGACCTGGGACACTACATTCCCGATGATGAAAAGGTAATTACTTCATCCTTAGAGATGCTTAAGGTTGTTAGGAGTTGCTGTATAATCTCGTTTTGGCACAAAATCATAATTTTGTAAAAATGATCATTTTACCCTTGAACTAGTTTTATCCAAAACCCAACTTTTTGATCCCCAATTAAAGGAAAGGGCTTCGGTTGTGTTTGAATTGATGAATATTTTCAGAACATGGACCGATCTTATGCAAAAACGTCAATAGGAAATCAATTGGACCTACTTAGGTAAAAGAAGGGTTCAAAAGCTTAAAATCACGCACTTATGCATGGCTTGCACGCATTGAGGGCACGTGCGTCTGCACATAGAGGCTTGGTCGCATATGCAGCCACACATGGTGTGTGTGCCCATACATACCACTTTGATGGGTTGTGCAGCCGCACATCCTATCAATCCAGTCTATGGTTTTAAGTTGCTATTTCTTTAAGAGGCGCAAGGAAAAAGCAAAGAGGTAACCCTAGGACAACCAAGGGTGTTCCCCAAGCTTTCCCTAAGCCTATAAATAGGACCCTACCCTCCTCCCCTTCCCATTTACAGAGGATTGATTTTTGAAGTGTTTTAGTGAGCCTTGAGAGAGAAACACCTCTTCCCTTCACCTAACACCCTCAAATCTGAGATATTCAAACCCTAGAAGTAGCTTTTCAACTTCCAAAAGTGTATCTAAGGTTGAAAAAAAGCAATCAAAGCAAGTCCAAGCATGAGGGATGCTTGCAAGTAAGGATTTCAAGGCATTTCTCTCTTTCTTCGGTTTAATCTTTAAACCAGCAAGTTACTGTTTTTACTTATTTTTAGTAGCTTCTAATTCATTATTTCAATACCTAATCATGCTAGGATGTTAGCATAGCATGTTCATCATGTAGGGCAGTTATCTTGCATGTTTTTAGTTTATTTTTAGATGCTTTGTTTAGGTTATAGTTGCTGCATGTTTAGGGTAGTTTAGGTTTCATATTCTCATGCATATGACCCGGTTTAAGTATCATGTATATTAGTATAGCATTCTTTCACTTGTTAGTTGCTTTTTGTGTATTATAATCATGTTAGAACCCTTAAACCGAACCTAGATTGCATCTTGTATGTATAGTAGCATGTTTAGGGCATATGCATATTATTTTATTCTTATCATGCATGTTGGATGCGTGATGGTGGAATTTGGTGAGTTTCCTATCTTTTCATGGCATATGCTTGTTTTGGTGTATTGTTTTCAATAATCCAAGTTAGGTGCTTTTTCATGCAAAATTAGTTTTTTTTGGATATTTTCATAAATATTGCTTGATTTAGTTCATGTTTATGGCAATCATGTTTTGAAAACATGATTTTTAACGAAGAATGTGATTTTTGGTGAAAATATGGCTTTATTCAATAAATCTAATCTAAATTGAGTGACATTTATTCATTTATATCACTTGGTTTTAGGGTTAGTAAATGTTTTAGGATTAATAATGAAGTTTGTGGAATAATTAATCTCTAACCTCATAAAATAGAATATTAGTAGAGATCAATTTTCAGATTGGACAAAAATGAATGCATCATTCAAAGACCTTTCCTTTTTGTGCCTTAGTTCCTGAATTTGGATTGTTTGGTTGTGACAGATCAAATCTTTTACTTAATTTTCATTATTAAAGATTTTTTTAATTTTTCTAAAATTAAGTGACGGCTCTACCAATATGAAAAAATAAGTTGATGTAATATGAGTGTGAAAACGCATCTTATATCCGAAAAGACCGGGGATCCAGACCCTACCAATTACTTATGCAACATATTGCCTCTTTAGATTAGGTGGTTGATATTTTTACCAAATCTCTAGTGTTGCCAGATTCCTCTTTAGCAGGCCAAGCTTTTAGTTGGTGTCCCACCTTTCAGCTTGAGAGGGACTGGTAAGTGTAATTCATTGGTTGAAAGAATAGTCCAAAGGAAATCAAGGCTACAAACACAGCTAAAGAAATTGAGGACACAGCAGCTTCATCTAGATTAACAAAGGCTGCTAGTATGACTAGAGCTGAGATATCATCTAATGTTGGACTGCTGGACCATCATCATAAGGGTGTAGGATAGCTGTATGAGATTAACCACTTATTCATCTTTACTTATCTTAATATATACCATTTATTCATTTTACACCATACACAAATTAAAACTTTTAATTTTGTCTCAAAACACATCATTTTACACCATTCTCAAATTAAAACTTTGATTAGTATAATGGAGATGGTCTATGTAATGGATGCCGGGCAAGAAGAGAGGAATGCTATGAAGGTGGTGATGATCGGAAGGGAGGGAGGTGACTGCTGGTGGTCAGAAATGGCAAAGGTTAGGGTTGAGTTGGGAAGGAGGGAGAGAGGGAGAAAATGAGGGGTGTGTTGGTAATTTGATTGAAGGATGGAAATGTAATAAAAAATATCTTAAAAAAAGATGTGTACTGAATTAATTAAGTGTGTAAAAATATAATTTCTCCGTCCCCACCCTATTTTCTCATTGAAGTGATATTGGGAAAAATTACCATCTCTATTCAAATCTCAATTAAGTTATTATATTTGAACTTTGTATGTAATTTATTTAATTTTTTCGGTACACTGCACGAAATAGAATATTGTGGTATGTTCCTATGGGTTGGATTGAGATTTTTCTTCTAGGTGGACCTATGATGAGCTTTTACCATAAAAGTTCCTAAAGTAGACAAGTCACAAGTTTTTTTTTTTTTTTTTTTTTTTTTTTTTTTTTGTAGTATACCAGTTTTCTAACAACCGTAAAATATACCTAATTCATGTAACTCAAAAGTAGGTACAAATGTTATGAATTTATAATTTTATATTTAAATTTTTAGATAGTTTTTGATAAATAAAAAGAATTATTTAACAATGTTAGTCGATTTGATTAATAAGAAAAAAAATCATTTAGCAAATATTGAATGTGATAGTGATTGTATGCAGAGAGCGTTCCTTTTCTTTTTTTTTTTTTATTTTTAAATGTGACATCCTTCATTTATATAATAGAATACATAGCATGTCTATTTGTGTCAAAATTACAACATCAAATTTAAATTTTAGTACAAGTCTTAATTTTTTATTTTTATATTAATTTTTTTTTTTAATGAGAAAACACAAGATTTAATATATTATACATCTTACAATAAGTCATCTAATAAAATAAATCTAAGTACAAAGTATAAAATAAATCCTAAATGGAGAAAAAGAACCTTCACACAAAAAAGATACGAGTCTCCACATAGAGAGTAAAAAAAAACTCCATGTAGAGATGAAACCTCTACAGAGAGAGAGAGAGATTATTGCAACACAAACTAAAAATAAAAAATAAAAAACAAAACGATCACCACCAAATAAATAATACCAATCACCTTAATGATCTGGTCATTGTCACAACTGATAGCTTTGATACTTTAATTTCCACATCTACTTTGGTCATTGTCACACCTGATAGGATTTCTTTACGAGTTTTATTAACGTTTGTTTTTAGGTCATCTGTTTAGGTGTTTAAAAAGGTTATACATTTTTCATTAAACATAATTTTTCATGCAAAATATAATCAAAATGACATAACTTGACAATATTACTCCAACAATAAACATCTTTTACACTAAAAAGTAAAACACAAGAAGAAAGAAAAAAAGTATTATTTTAAAATTTTGGTATTATCATAATTTGGCTTAAAAACAACATACCAAAATAATTTTAACTATAATTTGACAATAATAAATTTTCAATTTTAAATAATTTTAACTACTAATTTTCAGTTTTTAATAATAAATTTTAAATAATTTTAACTACTAATTTTTCAGTTTTAACTACTAATTTTCAATATTTCATTTTCATTTTTATCAAACACCAGCTAAATTTGAATAATATCTTATGTCTAATTAATACATTGATTTAATCAACCCATAATTATTGTTTACGCCAATACATTGATTCTATATGATCATTGTTAATTGGGTAAATTGGGAAAAAAATATTGGGTATTTGTTAATTGAGAAAAAATACAGTTTGTCTTACACTTTAAAATTATATATAAGAAAATTCTCAATTAGTGTGATAAATTTTTCACCGTGTCTAAATTGAACAATGGTATCTAGGCTATAGGTTCTACCGCAGATCTCATTTTGATGATTTTTTTATTTATTTATTTTGTAAGCCCCCGTATATATATTATTCATAAGAAAATCAAATTAATTCACATTTATTTTTAAAAAATTGATGACTAGTATAATTTTATTTTTCTTTTAAAAAACAAACATAATGAAATTATATAATTATAATTATCGGATCAATTTAATTTTTATATGAATAAATGACACATAAAGTAAATAAAATAAACAAATTAAATCATTAAAGTGAGACCTGTAATAATATTTTTCTTATATATTTTGCTCATTCTGTATATATTTGATATATCTAATTGGAAGGGTCACACTAATGATGAGGACAATGAATTATTTTAGAGCCCATCCAAATTGACTAAGACTTGTTCCATATTTTCTGGTCAATAATTGTTGTCTTTGTTGAAACTTTAGTCACTGTGAAGTAAAAATTCGTAATGAGACAATGAGATGCTTATACTCCAGGACAAAGTCTCAAATACAAGCTCAAATGTCACTAAAGTTGTCTAAATAATTGCACCTCATATAAAAATATACTTATTTGTTGCTCTGATATGATATATTTGGGTTTAACTATTACTTTTGTGTCACCAATTTTCCAGTACATCATTGAATGGTCAGTGATTAATATTGGGTCAACCATTGGGTCTATTATAATTATCTTCATATAATTGTACTTCTGAAATATTGGGAATGGAATTGTTTTAGGGGTAGGATAAAAATAAAAAAGTGTTTTTCTTGTCTCAACTCTCATCTCATCGCAACTTTCTACTGTTTGATAAATCTATTATATTTTTTATTTGAAAATGGATATATATATCCTACTTAAAATAAATGAAAAATATGTGTACCTACTGAATATGCAATTTAGTATTATTCTATTAATAACTTAAACTGTTTCTTTGATATTAGACCAATTCATCTGACTGAACTTGAAAATATTACGAGATGAAGTTGATAAAATTAAAACTTAAAACATCAAAATAGTACAAAACTCATATTTTAACAACTATAATTGCATTCCATCCTTTCTTATTTAGTGGTCTTGAAGTAATGTTTCACATTCTATGGTATATCATTCCATACCATTATACATTTAGTGGTCTTGAAGTAATGTTTCACCTCTAGATTTCCTTGTACCCTGGAAAATATAAAATGACAAAAATGAGATGGCTGATTTTTATAGGAAAATGTGACTTATGATGTGAGCCACACTCATCAACCAGATAGCTCAATGAAACCCTCACCTTTTCATAGTGCCTTTCTTGGAGAGTCATCTCCTCAAACTTGTCATGCCCCTATTTCCTGTTGTCTTTTGACTCCCGCAACTTCCTTTCACCAAGTGTTTGCCTAAACAAATTCAAATAACTAACACAAAAATAAAAGCAGGTTAATTTACAAAAATCAAATCAACACTGAAATATTACCAAAATAATTGCAGATGAAACATGTAAAAAGAAAAATTTACACTTACCGTGCACAAGAGCATGATGTTAATGGTAATAAATAATGAAAAAAGCAGAACACAGGAGTTCCATAGACAGTTATGTCAAAACAAACCAACATTCTTTATGTGTTGTAAGCATTTTTCTTAAAAAGCTAAAAAATCCAAAACATAATAATTATTTTAACTCATATTTTAATTAAAAAATCAATAATGATTGTTGGATTACAATTGCTGATTACTTAAATAAAGTTCTTGACTCACAAGTAATTGTAATTGAAAGAGTTAAAATCCATATAATTCTTTTAGAAGTAAAATCCAATATAAGTATATTGTTGATATTTTAATGTTTTTTGTTTCATTGAAGCAAGTATATGGAAAGTGTTCCAATTATCTTCTATCAGGGGGAAAACATAATTCGGGATCCCGATGAAGGTGTGTCATATGATGCTGAGCCGAAAGGGATATATAGAGTGCAACTTGGCACCACGCTTAACAATTTGGAGGAGATGTCCATGTCCAAGGTGGCAAGTTACGGTGAAAGTGTCCGATTGAACTTCAAATGTAGATATCCTTATCGCCAATGGCAAGCAATTAGCAAATACAAGATATTACCAATCAATGACGATGAGACATTGAACACCATATTAAGTATCGGTGCAAGTTTCCAACCACCAAATTGTTTGGAAGTGTACATTGATAAAAAGGTTGTACACAATGTCCTGAATATGACACAAATGGATTCTCGTCCCTTCACTACATTGCTTACACATGGGATTGACACGACAGCGTTTCGGTCTCCTATGTATGCATCAGATCAATGTTATTCAGTGGGCTACACACAACAGACATTTGAGGGCCATGGTGTGGAATCAAGTTCACGTGGTGAATATGATTATAAATTTCACAATAACACAGAAGATGTGCCCACCTGCAGCCATCATACTACTCTAGTTGAAGTTGCTGGGAATATGGCGGAAACGGTGAACTATGTGTAGTTTGTTGACAATATTGCTGACAATGACATGTATGGTCCTGATGTCGCCCTAGACGATGATGAAAATGAAATGTGTGATGAAGAAAATTTATTGGCCAGATCAGATAATAATGATGAAAAAGATGATGTCGACGGCCCCATTGACCCTAAAAATGTCCCCATTCCACCTAGACTTAAAATCCCTTTCTATGAGAACATTTACATGGGTGGTGATTTTGACATGAGTAGCCGTGATGTCGGTCCCCATAACCGGATTTGGAACGCTAAAAATCCAAAGTTGGACAAAGGGATGGTTTTTGTCGATAAGAAGCAACTTGTACATGCTGTGAAATTGTACCACGCAATAAATAATCGAGAGTATAAGGTCGTAACCTCCAAGCGAGACCTTTGGGTGTCTGTAACGCCCTCAAAATAAACCCACAATATACACAATACGGACATGCATTGATATAAGAAAACAAAACATTATTCCATTCATCAGAGTATTCTTATTGAAAAACATTACATGTAACATCGAAAATAAATGCCCTATGGGCTTACAGCTTTCCAAGCCAACGCTTGGACACAAAAGTCTGAGTACTAACTCAATTACACATTAAGCCCTTGGCTTGAGTTTACATGTAATATCGAATAACAACTAACTAAAAACAGGTCTTCAAATCCAAATCCTTCCAAGCTAAGTCCTTGGAGGTAGCATATCACCTGGATCTGAAAATGATGTTCCCGTATAGAGTGAGCCACAGCCCAGCAGAAATATACTAAACCAAATATAAGAATTGACTAAAGCAATAGCATTCGATAGATGGTTAACACTATTAAATCCATTATATCACTATACAGTTTCATGACGATAATGTCCATGACATGTTTCACTTTACGTTATTAATCAACTTTCCAATTATACAAACATGGCTCAGAACCTGGCCAAACCATAAAATGAGACTAATTCTCACATCAACATTACTTCCAATAAATAGTGAGCTAATGCTCAATGGGTAATAACAGAATAAAGAGGTTATATGAATAAAGTTCAATATCATTACAAATGTCATTTTCACATATCTAGTCAACCTTGTATCAATAACCATTTCATTCAAATCATGTGGCACATCTAGTAAAGTAATAATGCTTTAATAACAATGGAACTGTGAGGGTCAATCAATGTTCAATATTCAATGTGACCATGAAGGTCTAACATCAGAGATCTCTGTGTTTCAATTATCCAATGGGCCAGGGTATTGTTTCCTCTGGGCGAGGGCCAATGGGCCATGATATTAATCTCTCCTAGGCAGGGGCCTCACTAAAGGATGCCACGATTACAAATTCAAATAGAACTTCATTCATTAAGGATAAGTAGTACTTTAATAAATCATTCAATCATTCATATATCAATTTTGATAACTAATACTATTTTTGAGAGTAACATAACTTGAACATATCTTTATAAAGTTATTACTCACAGTGGGTTATGTTGTCACTAGGCCCCAGACGTCTATCTATACAAAACACATAACAAAAATACAATTAGAGTACCGTTCAATAACCATTCCGCTTTAATTAAATTTTCCTCATGTGTTTCTAACTTATTCCATGTTTGTATGAGCTCAATTGGTGCCTAAGAGTACTTGAAATGACATGAAAATGTAAGCATGCACTTAAAAGAGTTAGTCAAAATTTATTGAAAACAGGGTCTCGCTTGAGCGGGGGTTCAAAACTAAGGGTGGTCGCTAAAGCGCAACTTCGGTCACTCGAGTAGTCTGTAGACTCTGCAAAATTACTGGTTACAAGAATTTTCTGCTCGATAGACGCTCGACAGTTGCTCGAGCGGAAGACTGAGTAAATAGGGTCTTGGGTCCACGCTCGAGCGCAACTTTAGCCGCTCGAGCGGTCTGCAAAATTTTGCAAAACTACTGGGAGCTTGATTTTTACGCTCAGCGACACTTTTTTGCTCGAGTGAACAGCCAGATTCGAATTTCCAAAACTATGTTTGAAGTTCAAATTTGATATTCAAAGGTTCAAAACTTGCATTTTTGGTACAAAAACTTGGAAAAACATTTTAGAACTTGAAAATATAGTCAATTTGAAACCAATTGCTCAAATCATGGACCCAATTCTCAAAATCAAACTTAAATCATGAAGTTGGAACCATGCATGACATGTATTGCCCTCATTTCTTTTCAAATCTTTTCAAAACTTGATCAAATGGCATGACAAGTGTAAAAACATGAAGAACTCTTTAAATGAATGTGTAAAAGTTCTATGCATGTAAGAATTCATAGAAAATTGAACTCAAAGATGAAGGATTATGCATGCATGTATGCTATTATACTCAATTCTTCCATAATCAAGTCAATTCTTTTTACTTACATGCAAATAGACTCATAACTTCTTGAATTCATGACCTACATGTTTTATTTTCAAGATTTAAGGAGGAATTCCATACCTAGGATGTGAATTCAAGTGTAACCCAGTTTGATCCTTCAAGTTCTCTACTGATTCCCTTCAATTTCTCCTTGCTCTCTCTCTCTCTCTCTCTCTCTCTCTAAGTTGAGTTCTTCTTCTCCCTCTCTTAAAATCTTAGCCAAATTATGTATTTGAGACCAAGTAAGGATTATATCACTTACATATAAATGTGATTAGCTTAGCCTAATCATATGTGATTAAGGTTGGTTAATTATAGTCAACTCTAACTAAGTTCAATCAGTTTATTCTAATTATTTGGGTAAATTACAAACACCCCCTTGAGGTTTGGTGAAAATACAGATTCCCCCCTGAGGTTTGAGAAATTACATCCCACCCTCTGAGGTTTATATTTCCATAACAAATTGCCCCCTGAGGTTTTTATTTTCATACAGATTCCCCCCTAATTTTCCCTATTTTGTTATGAACTTTTGACTCTCAGGGGGTAATTTGTAATTTCCCAAACCTCAGGGGGGAATCTGTAATTTTATCAAACCTCGAGGGGGGTGTTTGTAATTTGCCCTAATTATTTTGGTCCGAATCATATTTTGACGAAAGTTGCCGTAAAATTCTAAATATTCCAATTAGCCTATTGGGCTAGTCAATTTTAGCTTCTGAAGCCGTTTGGGCCTTTCAATTTCTGATTCTAAGTCGATAAGTGAACATATATTCCAAGTAATAACAGATAACTATAGAATTAAGCATGTAACCACACAATTAAACACACAATCATGCAATTAAACTTATTGAATCAATATAATATAATAGTACGAAGGTCGGGGTCGTCACACGGAATATGGTCAATTTTGTATCTAAATTGAAGCTGCAGAAATAAGCTTTCCAACGGTTTTAACCTCATATCAAGATTCAAAATGTGGAGAAAGAAAAAGACAAAAGAGTGAACACTCTCAAAATAAAAATTCAAATTTGGCATTCTTGGTCTAATCTTGCCCAACCAACATGTTAACTCATCAATCAAGACTCTAAACAATGAGGAGAAGGTCCTAATTATAATAACTAAAAGTTTAAATGCAACCCATAACTTTTCAAAAGTCCAAAAAAAAAAAAAAAAAAAAATTGTAAATATAAAGTAACGATTACCACTTAACATAAACAATTCGGGTCTAAGACCTGGGACACTACATTCCTGATGATGAAAAGGTAATTACTTCATCCTTAGAGATGCTTAAGGTTGTTAGGAGTTGCTGTATAATCTCGTTTTGGCACAAAATCATAATTTTGTAAAAATGATCATTTTACCCTTGAACTAGTTTTTATCCAAAACCCAACTTTTTGATCCCCAATTAAAGGAAAGGGCTTCGGTTGAGTTTGAATTGATGAATATTTTCAGAACATGGACCGATCTTATGCAAAAACGTCAATGGGAAATCAACTAGACCTACTTAGGTAAAAGAAGGGTTCAAAAGCTTAAAATCACACACTTATGCATGGCTTGCATGCATTGAGGGCACGTGCGTCTGCACATAGAGGCTTGGTCGCACATGCAGCCACACATGGTGTGTGTGCCCATACATACCACTTTGATGGGCTGTGCAGCCACACATCCTATCAATCCAGTCTATGGTTTTAAGTTGCTATTTCTTTAAGAGGCGCAAGGAAAAAGCAAAGAGGTAACCCTAGGACAACCAAGGGTGTTCCCCAAGCTTTCCCTAAGCCTATAAATAGGACCCTACCCTCCTCCCCTTCCCATTTACAGAGGATTGATTTTTGAAGTGTTTTAGTGAGCCTTGAGAGAGAAGCACCTCTTCCCTTCACCTAACACCCTCAAATCTGAGATATTCAAACCCTAGAAGTAGCTTTTCAACTTCCAAAAGTGTATCTAAGGTTGAAAAAAAGCAATCAAAGCAAGTCCAAGCCTAAGGGATGCTTGCAAGTAAGGATTTCAAGGCGTTTCTCTCTTTCTTCGATTTAATCTTTAAACCAGCAAGTTACTGTTTTTACTTATTTTTAGTAGCTTCTAATTCATTATTTCAATACCTAATCATGCTAGGATGTTAGCATAGCATGTTCATCATGTAGGGTAGTTATCTTGCATGTTTTTAGTTTATTTTTACATGCTTTGTTTAGGTTATAGTTGCTGCATGTTTAGGGTAGTTTAGGTTTCATATTCTCATGCATATGACCCGGTTTAAGTATCATGTGTATTAGTATAGCATTCTTTCACTTGTTAGTTGCTTTTTGTGTATTATAATCATGTTAGAACCCTTAAACCGAACCTAGATTGCATCTTGTATGTATAGTAGCATGTTTAGGGCATATGCATATTATTTTATTCTTATCATGCATGTTGGATGCGTGATGGTGGAATTTGGTGAGTTTCCTATCTTTTCATGGCATATGCTTGTTTTGGTGTATTGTTTTCAATAATCCAAGCTAGGTGTTTTTTCATGCAAAATTAGTTTTTTTGGATATTTTCATAAATATTGCTTGATTTAGTTCATGTTTATGGCAATCATGTTTTGAAAACATGATTTTTAACGAAGAATGTGATTTTTGGTGAAAATATGGCTTTATTCAATAAATCTAATCTAAATTGAGTGACATTTATTCATTTATATCACTTAGTTTTAGGGTTAGTAAATGTTTTAGGATTAATAATGAAGTTTGTGGAATAATTAATCTCTAACCTCATAAAATAGAATATTAGTAGAGATCAATTTTCAGATTGGACAAAAATGAATGCATCATTCAAAGACCTTTCCTTTTTGTGCCTTAGTTCCTGAATTTGGATTGTTTGGTTGTGACAGATCAAATCTTTTACTTAATTTTCATTATTAAAGATTTTTTTAATTTTTCTAAAATTAAGTGACGGCTCTACCAATATGAAAAAATAAGTTGATATAATATGAGTGTGAAAACGTATCTTATATCCGAAAAGACCGGGGATCCACACCCTACCAATTACTTATGCAACATATTGCCTCTTTAGATTAGGTGGTTGATATTTTTACCAAATCTCTAGTGTTGCTAGATTCCTCTTTAGCAGGCCAAGCTTTTAGTTGGTGTCCCACCTTTCAGCTTGAGAGGCACTGGTAACTGTAATTCATTGGTTCAAAGAATAGTCCAAAGGAAATCAAGGCTACAAACACAGCTAAAGAAATTGAGGGCACAGCAGCTTCATCTAGATTAACAAAGGCTGCTAGTATGACTAGAGCTGAGATATCATCTAATGTTGGACTGCTGGACCATCATCATAAGGGTGTAGGATAGCTGTATGAGATTAACTCTCTTGTAACGAAGTTAGTTAGACCAATGCGTGTGGTGTACATATAGTTACACCAGTCAAAGACTTATTATGTTGATTTCACTTCTCTGTTAATCAATAATATCTTTAGATATTTTCTCTCTCTCTTTTTCAAAAATTAAATTGATTGGATAATTATAATTAGTTTGTTTGGTTTTGATTTTCATAAAATACTTTTCAAAAAAATTTACTTTTTTATGTTTCGTATTTTTTTTGTTTTCAATGAATTTTTTAAATATTTTAAACGTTTTTTATAAAATTTTTAGACACACCTAATATAAATATACTAAAAAATATAATATTTGTGAATTTTTTTAAAAATTCACTAAATACAAAAAAAAATGAAATTCAGTATATTTTTCATATTTTTGTATATTTATTGATTTTTTAAAATATTTTTTCACAAATATTTTATAATTTGGATACATCTAAATAAGATGTATCTAAAAAAGTAAAAAAAATTACTTAAAATTTTAAAAATATTCACTAAAAATAAAAAATACAAAAAAATAAAAAAATCAACTTATAAAAAACTGAATTCAGAGAACTGAAACCAAATATATTGAATATTTTTTATTTTATCGTGATTTGTTCGAGAAAACAAACAATATATTTCTTTGTGTATGCTTTAGTTTTTTCATTAAAAAATAAAAATAAAAATTCTAACGGTGCAAGATTGATAAGGAGATTATTTTTTAAATGATTGATTTATTTATTTTCAATATAGTAAAAGCGTAGTTTCAATCCAAAATTTAACAACTTGTCTAATCAGAATTATTTTTTTTATTTTTTATTTTTTCGTTTTGTTTAAGTCAATGGGAGACATCAGTTCAATGATATGTTGAAAAAAGTTTGGTCACAAATCTCTTATGGTCAAAAAAAAAAAAAAGAAAAAAAAAAAGAAGTAGAATTGTATGTTCCATATTTTTACTGTTTGAATTTTAAATTAACAAAGTAAAAGTAAATAAATAAATGAAATATGTTAATTATTTTTTGTAAGAAATTAATAAAATCACTGTCTTTTAGACAATAGGTTTGACTTTAGAACATAAAGAATTTTTTTTTTCATAAATTATTCTATAAATTTAAAATTTCAAAAGCAATTTAAAAAATACAAATTGCTATAAAATGACTTCATACTTTAATTTTTTTAATGTTATTAATCAATGATGGAGAACAAACTTCATTTGTTTATTTATTTGTTAAACTAGATCAGACGATTCCATAAATTTTGCGACTAACATGTGGTGTGGAACATTTTATAGAAGAAAAACCTCCATAATAACGACGTTACCCTTAACATTAACATTAAGAGCATGGGATGGACGGTCTTTCATACCTTCATCTTTTTATATTTTTTTATACTATTTTTTTTTGTAGGTTTTAATTTGGACTCGTCCTAATGATTTAAGCTGTCTATCTCGTAAGTTTTATAATAAGTCATCTATATAAAAAATGAATTTTATCAAAAAATTATAAATACAAGAATAAAAAATATTTTATTTTATAAAATAAAAGGTTTAAAAGTTTATACTCACACTTATCGTTCATTTTATAAAATAAGAAGTAATTTTTTTAAAAAAAATTATAACTTTTCGATAAAACTCATTTTTTGTATAAATGATCTTTGAAATTTACAAGATAAACAGTTCGAATTATCGATGCAGGTCCAAAATTGAAACCTACAAAACGACATTTTTTTTTTTTTTAATACACCTACAAAAGAGATATTGAGAGATGAAGGTATGGGGAGAAACTTATCCCAATATTCTATTATACATATTCTATATCATATATATATATATATATAATTATGTCATTTTTTTATAACTATGATTATTATTTTTTAATTATGATATTATTTTGAGCTCATTAGTTATAATTTTTTTTTTATATTTTAACTTAAAAAATATATAATTATTTTTTTTTCGGTGCAAATGGTATCTTTCACTTGACATTATTGGTGTTGAAAAAGGCGGGATGGAATAGAAACAACCTTTTCGCATGACACATTCGAAAAAGAAAAAAATTTAGTCTACACCGGCATGGCACGAGCCTATCTGTTGGCTTCATATTTTGTACAAGCCAATCATAATTCAACACGTGGCAGAATAAGGGTAATATAGGAAGACTATTCAAGTCTTCGATCCTGATCGTACACGTGGCAGTTAGTATTGATTCTCATGTGATTTGAATAGCATTGGATCAATAAAGAGGTGCAAGGTGACGTGGCTTCAACGGTTACTCAGATTCAAATTCAAATATATGAGGGAAGCCTAACTGCAAGTGATGGCGTAGTGGAACTACTTGTAAGGCAGCATGATCAACGATCATGGAGAAACAGTTCGACGGTTTGAAGTACAGTTCGATGGTCATCCTTGAGAAGTATAAATAGCGGGGAAGACCCCAGAAAAAGCCCTGGACTCAGATCATACAAACCAGTCTTACTCCACATATTTTCTTTTCCAGTTTTACATTTCCTGTTCTTTAAATTCTTGCTCTTTACATTCCTGCACTTTAAATTCCTACACTACACTTCATTCATAGGAGTAGTTTCAAGTAGATTGTCGCTGTAAACCTCTACGAGGCTAAGTTCGGATCATTGTAAGTTTTCATTCTAATGAAATACTTCAATTGCTCTTCATTTAACTGTTATTTTGTTTAATTTCTCCTAAGTCAAGCCATCAGTAAAAGTCCTCTTCATTGAGGCTAAAAGAACTAAAACACAATCGTCTGATAATTGGTTGGCAATTAACATTTTTGTAAGGACTGATTGATCCTTGCTGGCACGCTCACATTTACACAAATACCCTTCGAAAGCCAAAAAGCCAACATATATTTTTGGCACGCCCAGTGGGACTAATTGAAATGGCTAGACGAAGAAGACAAGGAGAAAATGAACGCTTGGAAGAAGGTGTAAAAGGAGAGGTAAAAATACTTAATCCAGAGGATAATGTGGTAACACATCCTGTGGAAACTCTCATATTATCAGAACCTATGGTCGAACAGACTAGTACTTTAGGACAAGAACCACATGTTCATAGTATTGGATGAAACCAAGGAATTGGACCATCCACTGTTCCATCTACTCATCCAATAAATCCATGGGATGACCTAGTAGATGCCATGGGACAGCAATTAATTAACACAATGGAAAGGTGGGCAATATCCTTTTTGGATCGAATGAATAACCACCAACCAACAAACACAAGACACATCGAGGAAGTTTTAAATGTCCCTCAACAAAGATTGGCTAGAGATAAACAGCCTATGCAAGTTAATGGACATTCTAATGGTCAAACTAGTAATCAAAACTATGAAAGACCATCACCTCAGTCTTGGTATGAACCCATTTCGAGGCCTATAGCAGGTCAAAATGCCTCAGTACTCAACAATGACGCCATACAAATTGGTGGATCTGACCCAGTACAAGAAACTGGCATAAGAATGATTACAAATCCCATGTTCGAAGCCATACCTGGTACAAGGGGTTTACTAATCCCTTATTCGAATTTATACCCGGGGGGTTGGAAGGTTGGCCTGCAAATAGAAGGGACACAAGACTGTTCCAAAGACCTTCGCAGTCCTTTCGCAGATAGGCTCAAGGGTTACCCACACCCCAACAAAGAATCTCGCACCATAGGGACAACCAGTCCCAAATATACCACCTTATGGACCAAGAGGACCACAAGCACAAGTTTGTCTACCAAATCCTGTGTTTGTCCCTCCAGTAGTGGTTCAGCAGGTACAAAATATGGTCCCTAGGGACCAAATTGCTGATATTGTTAGGGAGATGTGTGGACCAATGGCTCGGGGGGTCCAGACTCCTATACACAGAAAACCATACCCATAATGGGTAGATAGGGTACATGAATACCGAAGGGGCTTCAGGATACCAGATTTTACCCTTTTCTATGGGAGTGGAAACCAATCAACAGTAGAGCATATTGCTAGGTTTGCTGCTCAATGTGGTGAATTTACTAATCATGACTATATGAAACTAAGATTATTCCCAAATTCTCTAATTGGGGGAGCATTTGTATGGTACATCAACCTTACACCTGGCTCCATTCAAAATTGACAACAAATGGAAGAGGCATTTCATGCTCAATTCTTCCAATCGGAGCTAGAGGTTTCCATGACAGACTTGGCTAGATTGAGTCAAAGGCCTGAAGAAAAGGCTACTCAGTTTATTGCTAGATTTAAAAGGGCTCAAAATAAATGTAGAGTCATCTGCAGAGCTGCATTGTAAGATTGGCTCAAAATGGCTTAGAGTTCAGGCTTCGAAAGAAGTTTGACTCAACTGAATTCAAAGATTTGGTGGAACTAACCTATAAGGTGTCTAGGTATGAAGCATTATTAGAGGAGGAACAAGATCGAAATAATGCATCGTACAAGACATATTATAGAGATCCTAATTATGAGATCGATGCAGCAGAGATTGTAGGCAAAGAGCCTGTGATCTGTGAGGCATTAATTCATAAGGATACAACAATTAACCAGCAGTTTAAAAAGAAAGACCTTCACAGAAAGTACTCTTCTGATTTAACAAAGGCAGATGACATTTTTGATCATTTGCTTGCGGGCAACTTCCTTAAGTTACCTAAAGGAGTAAAATTGCCATCTCCAGATGAACTTAAAGGAAAAGTATATTGTAAATGGCATAACTCTTGGTCTCACTCGACTAAAAACTGCATTGTTTTTCGAGACAGGATCCAAGAACAAATTCGGAAAGGAAGTTTGAAGTTCCCAGCCAAAACAGAAGAGGCCATAGGGATCGACAGTAATCCATTTCTAGAAGTTGGAGAGGTGGCAGCCAATGTCATTATGTCAGACTTCCAGAATTTGTCATTGACAGAATTGGAAGAATTCAATGTGCAAATGCATGTTGCTAACCAGGCCACCATCAAAAAGGACACCAGAAATCTGCCAGTTATTGGACAAGGTTTCTCACACCAGAGGGAACACTCTGATGAAGAATCACTGGATGATGATTTCTTAGAGGCAGCAGTAATGCAAAGGATGTGTCCCAGGTGCAGACTGAGTTATAAATGGTTGAAGGGGCTTCCAATTGATGGGAAGCAATACTACAGGGATGTTCAGAGACGCCCTAAACCAACCAATGCTTACAACAAAAGGCCGTATCCGGCTAATGTTAGGTAGCAGCCATTGGTAGTTGAACCAACAGTCGATAGAATGCATGCTAAAGACAAAAGGCCCTTGTATGAGTCTAGGCCACCCAACTACTACAGAATGGAGAGCAGTCATTCTGAAAGAAGACTAGAGAAGAGTTCAGGTTATGGGATCAAAGCCAGAGATTGGCCTCCTAGACTAACCTCACGCAGGACAGAAAGTGGCCACCTTCATCGAAGGCCTGAATCAGGCTCGAAACATGAGGTCAAGACCAAGCAAGTGCCTTCACAGCTAGCTTCGAAGATGGCTTCGAAGGTAGAAAGAAGCAGTTCAACATCTGAGTCAGTAAGTTCGTGGGTACCTAGAGTTCCAGATTGGTTTGTGATGCAGAACAAACCTAAGGAAGTGCCCACTCAGAGCGATGTTGGAAATCAAGAAAGGATGGTTAAACCTCCTTTGGTGGCTCCGAACAATTGGGTATTGTTTAAACACCCAAAGACGAAGGAACCAGATATGGTCCCAGTCATTTCGAGATCACAAAGGAGAAAGATTCAGCGCAGATACACTCAGTACCAGAAAGATATGAAAGAAAATAGAGAGAGCTCTTCATTGGTCCAGACAGAAGGAAAGAAGATTCCAAAGTCAGACCACACTCCAAAGACAACTCAACAAAGCAAGGTGAGTTGTAGCAGGGAATAGTTAGCCAATGTTCATTCTGAACTAAAAGCCAGAGAGGAATCTAGCTTGGCAAGATTGGAGAAAGCTTTGATGGATAGTGATAGCGAGACAGAAAAAGAAATTGGCATAAGCCAAAAGAAAGAAATGATGGAGGAAAAAATGTTTGAAGCCTTCATGGCTGAGCAAACATTTTTGGTTGAAAAACCAGTTGAGAAAGATCTTTCGAAAGAATCAGTTAACAACGAAGTGTCAAAGTGCAGCATGGAAGATGCTGCTGAAATAACTGAACAAGGTGGCCAAGAGGGGAAGTAGGTATAGCCAGCCATCCAATTTGGCTCATTTCTTCCAGTATCAGTCAATATGGTACACATACTGCCTCATGAGTTCCAGGCGGGAAATGAGGACCAAGATGGCCAAGAAATTGATCATATTCCTGTCTCTAGTGAAGACTCACAAGTGAGTATGGTACAAGATGATTCTAGAATGGCTACCCCAATGGAAACGGAATATGAGAGTGAAAAAGAGGTGAGCATTAACCTCTCATATCCTTTTGAGTATCCCTCGAATTCTATGACACAACATGTCAAGCCTTTGTACATCAAGGCTTTCTTTGATGGGATACAATTGAACCAAGTCCTGATAGATAATGGGGTAGTAGTGAATTTACTACCGAAATCTTCTTTGAAGAAACTAGGGAAAAAGAATCCTAGGTTAATCCCAACCAGCACAACCATCGCTGGTTTTGCTGGAGACAAACAGATGGCTCAGGGAATTCTACCCATCAACCTGAGTGTGGGAACCAGGGACTATATGACAGCATTCTTCGTAATCGATAGTAATGCTAAGTACAATGCTTTACTTGGGAGAGATTGGATTCACACTAACAAATGTGTGCCTTCCTCTTTGCATCAGAAAATTATGATGGCTTTAGGCAATGGGGAGATAGAGGAAATTAATGCAGATCCTCAACCTTTCATAGCCTGTGCAGACTTCGCAGAGGCCAAACTGTATATTGAGGGAGTGACACCACTCAGTATACTAAGGAAACCTGATGGCTCAGCCGAAGTGACGGCTGATGAGGAAGTGACACACCTGAAGCACTTAGTCCAGGAGAGTGCTGATGACAATGATGTCTGGTTGTAGGCAAAGAAATTAAACACAAGAAGCCAAGTCTTTAGCTCTAATTAAATTCTCAACATTTGATGTAAACTCAATAGTCTAGAAAGTACAGGAGCAAGAGAGAGAAGCCATGATAATTGGCTGTAAGCAGAAGCAGTAACAGGTCAAAGTTTTGACCCTTGATAAATACTGTGCATTGGACATTGAAACAAAAGTCCAGGAGATACAGGAAGAGGAAGCATTGTGGACAGACTTTGTCTATGAGGAGGAGGACAAAGATGTTGAATTAAAGAATCTGGGAGCAGAACAAAGTAGGGAGATTGCTTCGAAGATAGAAGAAATCAAAGAAGAAGCTTTAGTAAGTTCTCAGACATAAGACCCCTTAGAAGAAGTAAATTTAGGGGAAGATTCTATACAGCAGCCCACCTACATAAGTGCTTGTCTGAATGTTCTAGATAGGGACCAGTTGTTGGTTGTTCTAAAGAAATATAAAGATTGCTTTGCATGGTCTTATAATGAACTACCAGGATTGGATAGGTCATTAGTGGAACATAGGCTCCCTATGAAACTTAACTTCAAGCCATACAAGCAAAAACCAAGAAGAATGAGTCTAGAAGTAATTCAAAAAGTCAAGGAGGAAATTCTTAGACTACTCAAAGCAGGCTTTATTAGGACAGCCAGGTATGTGGAATGGCTATCTAATATTGTGCCTGTGGTTAAGAAAAACGGTAAAATGAGGGTATGCATTGATTTCAAAAACTTGAATTTAGCAACTCCAAAAGATGAGTACCCTATGCTTATAGTGGATCTGTTGGTAGACAGTTCAACAGGGCATCAAGTTTTATCAATGATGGATGGGCACTCTGGTTATAACCAGATCTGCATTACAGAGGAGGATGTCCACAAGACTACATTTAGATGTCCTGGAAATATTGGCACCTTCAAATGGGTTAAAATGCCATTTGGCCTGAAGAATGCTAGAGCTACAGATCAGAGGGCTATGAACACTATCTTTCATGACCTCATTGGAGGGTATTTAGAGTGTTATATTGATAACATTGTAGTTAAATCCCAATCCATGGAGGAGCATTTGTTTCACTTAGAAGCAGCCTTTGAAAGAATGAGAAAGTTCAAATTGAAGCTCAATCCTCTTAAGTGTGCTTTTGGCGTATCATCTGGAAACTTTTTGGGCTATGTGGTACACAAGAAAGGAATACAGATTGACCAGAATAAAGCCAGAGCCATCATTGAAGCCAGACCTCCATTAAGTAAGAAAGAATTACAAAAGTTCTTTGGACAGGTTAATTTTCTTCGAAGATTCATTTCTAACACTGCAAGGAAAACTAAAGTTTTTTCTTCCTTATTAAGGGTGAAAGATGAAGAGGAATTTGTGTGGACAGCAGAGCATCAAATTGCTTTCGAAGGTATCAAAACCTACTTGACCAACCCTCCAGTGCTGATGCCACCAAAGGGTGACAAGCCCTTGAAGTTGTACATAGCTGCAGTAGAAGATTCATTGGGAGCTTTCTTGGCCCAAGATAATGAAGAAGGCAAGGAGCAAGCTGTTTATTACCTTAGTAGGTTTTTAAATTCTTGTGAATGTAAATATTCAGCTGTTGAAAAGCTGTGTCTTGCTTTATATTTTGCTGCAATGAAATTAAGATATTATCTTTTACCTACAACTGTCTTGGTAATTGCAACCACAGATTTGGTTAAGTACATGCTATCTAGAACTATGTTGAGGGAAAGAATTGGCAAGTGGATACTAGCCTTATCAGAATTTCATCTAAAATATGTCCCTCAAAGGGCAGTAAAAGGGCAAGTTTTAGCCAATTTTCTAGCAGACCATCCATCTCAAACAGAGAGCCAAGAGATAATGGAACTTGGTATGGCTAGTGTTGAGCCATGGCAGATGTGGTTCGATGGGTCGAAAGCCAATAGCTTAACTGGAATTGGTATTGTAATTAGGTCTCCACAAGGGATAGAGACCACACATGGTTTCAGAGTGGATGAAGCTACCTGTTCTAATAACCAAGCTGAATACGAAGCCTTAATAGTGGGACTAGAAATCCTTATTGGATTACAAGTTCATACAGTCGACATATTTGGAGATTCTCAATTGGTGGTTAACCAAGTGAAAGGGATTTTCAAGTGTCAAAGTATAAGTATTTTACCATACTATGTTGTTGCATTACATCTGCTTTCTCAATTTCAAATAGCAAATGTAACTCATGTTCCAAGATTCTTGAATAATAGAGCTAATGATATGGCTCAGAAAGCTTCGAACTTCAAGATAAGGGATAATGCCCAAAGGAACATAAGCCAAACAACATATCAGAAATTGATACCACCTTTGAATAAAAGGAATGTGGTCTTGGAAGTCAATCATAATGACTTACAAGAACAAGATTGGAGGCATCCAATAATGCAGTACTTGGCTAGTCCATCTTCGAAGGCCAGCAGGAAAATTAAATTGCAGTCTATGCAATATATGATATATGGTAATGCTCTCTACAAAAGGAGAGGAGATGGCTTATTGCTGGAATGTTTAGGCCCAAAAGAAGCGTTAACAGCTATGGCTGAGGTTCATGAAGGCATCTGTGGTGCTTATCAGCCTGGTGTGAAGATGAAATGATTGCTTCGAAGGCATTCCTACTATTGGCCAACTATCCTTAAAGACTGCATAGAGTATGCAAAGGGTTGCCAGGCATGCCAAAAGCATGGCACAATAAGGCATGTGCCCATAACTGACCTACATGCAGTAGTGAAGCCCTGGCCATTCAGAGGATGGGCTATGGATATGATGGGAAAAATACACCCACCTTCTTCGAAGTATCATTGTTTCATTCTAGTGGCCACTGATTACTTCACTAAGTGGATCGAAGCTAAGCCATACAAGGCTGTAGACCAAACTGAAGTTATTGGATTTATTAAGGATCTAATCCATAGATTTGGCATCCCACAAACTATAACTGTGGATAATGGGACTGTGTTCGATGGGAAGATGGTGAAGTCCTTTGTGGCAGAATTTGGAATTAGTCTCATTAATTTCACCCCATATTATGCACAAGCCAATAGTCAAGCTGAATCATCCAATAAGTCCTTGAAAAAAGGAATACAAAAGGTTGTGAAGGACAATCCCAGGGATTGGCATAACTTATTGTTAAATGTGTTATGGGCTTACAGAACTTCTCCAAGGTCAAGCACATGAGTTACTCCTTATGCCTTAGTGTATGGGCATGATGCAGTGTTACCTGTGGAAATTAATGTTAAATCTTTGAGGGTAAGATGCCAATCCTGAGCAATACCATCAGAGTATGTGCTTGGAATTAGAAGGCATAGATGAAGCCAGAATTCTGGCATTAAACAGCATTCTCTTGCAAAAGAACAACGCAGCCAAAAATTACAATAAGAAGGTCAAATACATTGGTATTGATGAAGGTGATTTGGTATGGAAGATAATACTCTCGAAAGGAATTAAAAGCCATAAGTTTGGTAAATGGTCACCTAACTGGGAAGGACCATATCAAATTCATAGAGTCCTGCCTTTTGGGGCATATCATTTGAGAAATTTGAATGGATACATACATCCCAAAAAGATAAATGGCAGATATTTGAAGCCTTATTTTCTAACTATTTGGGAAACACAAGGAGTAGAATAAATGTCAAGCAAAAGAACACAAGACTACTCAAATGATAGACAAGGATTTGTTTTTCATAAAGAGTTAAGTACATTTTGCCACAAATTAGCCCAAAAATCATTACAATGTCTTAATTGTTTTTTTACAACAGATTTCCTATTGCTTGGTGATGAAAATAGCTAAATGGCTGTAGTCATTTCTTGCTTTTGATCGGCCAATTCTTGGTTGGTGATTTGCAGTTTGGTATCAATTCGGACTAAGGCCTGGTTCACTGCAGATAACTCCTCTTCAAGTTGAGCTTTCCTCTCCAGCAGCTGAACTCGAAAGTGAGAGACAGAGGAGTGTTGTTCCTTGAGCTCTGAGACTTCAGTATGTACTTGGGAAACAAAACTCTGGTCTCTAGCCAATCTTTCCTCCGCAACTCTAGCAGCATGGTAGATGTTGATATAGAAGTCGATAGTAGCTGCTGCCTGGGATAAGTGACTTGAGACATCCATGCCTGACTGTTCAGCAACTTTGCATCACTGGAAGAACCCATCTCTTATTATAGGCCTTTGCAAAGCCTCGAAGGGGAGCCTCGAAAAGGAGATTAATAGTTCCAGGCAGGTGTCTAAGCCCATCAAAGGTGCAGAAGGCTTGCTGCTGGAGGAAGGAGAGCTTTCAAGAATTTGTAACAAGGAGTCGGCCAAAACTAATGGCTCAGCTTCAAAATTGGTTATTGGAGAGGTAGAGGGCACATCGAAGAGACTGGCTAGCCTAGCTTCAAAGATGTCTACCTCGTCCGTAGACATGAGAGGTGCGGAGAGAGTTATGGTGGAAGACATAAAGGACTGCATAGGGATAGGAGAAATGGATGGAGCATCTTTAGCAGTCTCTATGGTCTTAGCCACTAATGAATCAAGTGAAGAGGGGTTGGAAGTAGGCAAAGGTAATGAGCCATGAGTTGGAGAACTACCAGCACCCTTAACTGGGGAATCAGATACCTTTGAAGAAGAGGAAATGGTTGAAATTTCCTTAGAAGGAGAAGGAAGAGCAGGGCCCGAATGAGAAGTAAGTTGAGACAGGTTAAAAGTCAGGTAGGGAAGATATAGAGTCAGACCAAAAGAAAGAGTTACAGGAATGCTAGGACTCAAAGAAGGTATATCAAATGTAGGCCTGGGAAGTGGGAGTATTATCTGAATGGCTTTCACATTTTGCATCCGATCAACCTCAACTGAAATTGAAGGAGTCCTCATTGGAAGTATAGCCTCAGTAGTTGTTGCTGCAAAAAAGTGTCACGACCCAAACCCGGCCCTATGGGTTTAGCATCAGAATCGCCAAGAATCCGAGATTATCAAGGCCCAGAACAAGAATACGATCTGAGTTAGCATCTGAGCTGGCGGAAATATCTGAGAAGTAACTAGTGTCCATTGAGCTGTGTAAATCTGTATGCCAAAAACATTTTTCATGCATTCATTCAATGCAGAACAGTACAGTCTATAAACGGTCTATACAATCATATACAAACATTTACGGTCGAAGACAGGATCAAATCCTAGACCACAAGATCTGATATAACATGAGCAGTCTATACAAAAGTACAAACAGTAAGGAGACCGATAGGGGACACAAAAACACCCCAAGCCATAGCATGGCAACTCGGAACCTCGCAGTAAGACACATAGGCTGGCTTGACAAAACTGGGGACCAATCCCACGCTCCTACCTCCGGTCTGGCTGCTGAGAACCTACATATATATATATAAACAGTGAGCTAAAGCCCAGTAAATAACGTAATGCGTAAAGAGGTTATGAATGAATGTCCTTACAGTAATGAAATCAGTTTATTAAACAGTATTTCAGTCTTACAGTAGTTCAATCAATCAATCATATGTGGTACATCCATTGGCCTATAAACAGTGGGTCCAAAAGGACCGGGTCTTAATAGACCCAACAGTAATGATGGCCATCAATCAGTAAACAGTATGGTTCCACAAGGAAACCGACAGAGCTCAGAATAAAGAATACCAATGCTAAGGATGCCACAATCAGCCTGTATCAGACATACATTCATTCAAGAACAATATCGCTCAATAAACAATTGATTCGAGATTCAAAAGATAACCATTTTGAACATATCTTTACACAGTTGTTACTCACAGAGATTGGGCTAATAGCAGCTAGAGCGTGTCCCCGAGAGCCACCCTAAACAGTTAACAAATAGAACACACACTAAGTTTCACAGTCAGAAGGATGATAATTAAATCCCTAAATTTCCTCGGTGTGGTTCTATGTCTAAATCCTCATTAAGATGCTTTAAACTAGGCCTAAGAATGCCTAGGATGGGATGAGGATGCAAAAATCCAGTTGGAAGGCATTTTTCAAAAGTTGCTGAAAACAGGGGTCTCGCTCGAGCGAGCCTTCCTTCGCTCGAGCGAGGTTGCAAAATCAAAGGCTTCGGCCGAACAATCCTTCGCCGAGCGATCCGATGAAACAAAGAAAATATCGATGCTCGATTTTTACGCGCGATGCTCGCTCGATTCTCGCTCGAGCGAGCTTCCAAAATCAAAGGGTTCGCCCGAGCGAGCCTTCCTTCGCTCGAGCGGTCTGAAGAAACAGTAAAAGTACTGGATGCTCGATATTTACGCTCGAGCGTGGCTCAGAGGAAACGTTGGTCGCTCGAGCGAGGAATCCTTCGCTCGAGCGAAGAAGCCAAATTTGGAATTTCCATATTTGCCTTCCAAGCTCAAACCAAGCATTCTTAACTCAATTCTCAACCTCTTGGGCCCAAATTCTAGAAAATACATTCTAAAACAATGAATAACAAGTTTCAAAAGCCAATTTATGAATCCAAGCCCCAAAGGTGAGTCAATTAAATCCAACATTCAAACCCATTTCAAGAACACTTTCAAAACATGCAATGCATGAGTTTTAAACCAATTTCAAGGTTCAAATCTTGCTCTATTGAGCTCCAATCTTTGAAAACAATGTGGAAAACATGGTCTTTATAAAAACATGGACATGCATGTGACAATTAGCCAAGACCTCAACTCCAAACTCACTAAACTCAACATGCATGCAACAATTGAGGTTCAATTCAACATATTTGAGCAAATTCATGCCTTAACTTCTCTATAACCATGATACATGCAAGGTGAAGCTTCAAGACAACAAAAGGATGGTGAATTCACTTACCTAAGTCTCAATTTCAAGGTGTGGAAGCTAGATTATGCCAATTATACTTCAATTCCAAGCAATTTCTACAAGATGAGCTTAACACTTCAAATGAAGTCACTCTCTCACTCTAGCTCTCTTCTAATTTCGGTGGGGACTAAGGGAAGGCTGAGGAGAAGCTTTGATTCAATGTATGCAAGGCTCAACTAATATTAAACAATGGGTCCACTAAGGTGGCAATGTGGTAATTAAGTCAATCTTGGTAATTAACTCGTTTAAATCTAATTTAATCATTCCTAATCAATTTTCGGATAAATATACCATTAATTCACAAATATTCTACTGATCCCAAAACTCTAAACGGTTCCTAATTCGGCCGCCGATAAGGCCTTCAATTAGCAGTCGAAACATATGAATTCAAACAGATATTCAATCGATCACACAGATGCAATATGCAATTCAATAGATAGACTTATTCAATTTCAGTTTCAATTTCAATCAGTCCATCCAGTACTTCAGTTAATCCAATTATCAGTCATTATCAGTTCGGTTTAGCAGCAATCAGTATGTAATTCAGTGGTTAATCAGTAATCAAGACGAGGGTTGTTACAAAAAGGAAGAAACGTAAGGTCAAGCTTCAATGTCAAAATTTGATAAGGAAAAACAGTAGAAGCATGAAAGAAATTACTTGTTTCGGAAATGTTGGCAGTGATGGGAGAGCTACGAAGGGATATGTTCGGCAGTTTGTTGCTTTCTTGCAGTTTCCCTTTGCAATGCATCAGCATCAGCAGCAGCAGCCTCATCTCTCAGAAATTGTTGTTGCCGTCTCTTCTCAGCCCTCTCGAAGACAATTATGGCCTTAGAATGTTCTTGTTCTACTGCCTTGGCAGCTGCCTCATGGATGGTATCTTCAACCAAGTTAGTAGCAGACGCAGTCACTTTCTTCCTCTTTTCTATTGCCATGGCAATTGTCTCAGAATCGGAGTCTTCTGTGAAATCAGAAGGAGAGACAGTCATCTTTCTTTTCTTTCTTCTTTGTATTGGTCTTGTCTGCTCCTTCCCAATTTCCTTCTCAACTTCTTCAATCTGGGATCTAGATTCTGTAGAGATGAGCTCCTCTTCTACCTCTTTGGCAGTTGTCTCATCTTGGACTAAGTCAAAAATAGGGACAATCACTCTTTTTCTTCTTATTAAGGGCGACTCATGCCCTCGATCTATTTCTTCTTCTTCTTCTGCTTGCAACTCAGCTGTTTTCTTTTCAAGATCAAGCAGTCTCCTTTTCTTTTGTTGTAGGCTACCTTTACAAAAGAAAAGCTAAGGATAAGACTACAGCCATTATAGAGAAGGCCAAAGGAAAAGAAACAACGATGTGTACCTTTTTTCGAAGCAGCCCAAGTGACTCTAGGAGGAGTTAAGGCAGCAGGAGTGGACACAGTAATCAAGAATCGAACAAAGGAAGAAGTAATTCAGCTCCTTTGGGCTTGGGCAGATCCAATACCATTAGTAGGTTCTGAGGAGAAATGGCCAAGTGCACTTCCATGTTAGTCACCCACCAGTTTTGGTACCTCTTTAACAAGGTACCCTGAGGAAGGAAAGGGGTATACTCGAAATTGACCAAGTCATCTATAAATTTGAAAGTTACCTCTTCTAGCCTGGACCTCCGAACTTTCAGATCCCTCTTAGTGAGGCTTAGATTAGTATTACTGCAGAGAGGTATTGGGACCCCTTGTGAGAAGCCAAATTGTGTAGCATATTGAGCAGGACAATACAGCTCAGCTATGCATTTGTAGGCTCTGGGGTTCAAGGTCCCAATAAATAACTCTCTAGGGATCAGAATGGAAGCCCATATATCTTTGTGAGTAGGTGAGGCACATGACCTGTCAATTAGGAAATTTCTCAACCAGGATGGACCAATGGCGGGTTCGAAGGGACGGAAATGGAAAGAAAGAAGGGAAGCTGGAAGCTGGTGGAAGAAAGAGAAGTAAAAAGCAAAGGTGGAGGGATAAAGTGAAGCATTGGCCAGCCTTATGCCATGAGTAAGAGGGTTTGGCTCAGAAAATTTAAGGCATTTGGATTGTAACTCGGTAAAATAGGCAAAAAGCCAAAGCTGAAGGATCAGAATGGCCCCCCTTGGTTAACATCTAAGGGTTTCTCACAAAAGAGGGAACAGACTCTATATACATGGCATAGAACATATGGGGCTAAGGCCACCTTTTGCTGTAAAACAAGGGCTTTGGCAAGAGGGGCAAATTCAGGCATGATTCTCTGAGAGGAGGTGTAGAAGAGGAATTTGCAAAGCCAATACAATAAGAAAGAAAAGAACTCCCTATCAGTCACAAAGCCCTCTCTTTTATTCTCAGTCTTAGCGAAATCACTATAGGATGAGTTAAGAGAGGGGAGGGAGAAAGGGACTGCTGGGTCAGGGTAATCTGGTCCAAAGGGGGTACCAATGGGGGATAATCCTAGTAGATGGAAAATATCAAACATAGTAGGGGCCATCATCCCACATCTAAATTGAAAGAAATTAAAGATAGGATTCCAAAAACACAAGGCAGCAGGAATTAGGAAAGGGTCCTCTGAGATAGTTACCCTGGATAGTCGGAGAGCATCGAGAAGGCAGAGCTCTTGAAGGTCCAGAGTTCTAGCGAGGACAACCCGGTCATACCATTCTTGCCACTCTAGTCTCACCGTGGGCCAACATCGGTGGGGGCGGTTTATCCTCCAGTTCCTCCAGTCAAGACCACCTTCGTAAAGAAGACATTGGTTTTCCAAACGAGGATATAGTGCTGGGAGCTCAGTAAGGATCTCCTTGAATATGGACCCAAGCACGTAGTCTTGCTGCACATGGCGACGAGGGACGAAGATTCGCCCATCGATGGTGCTTTTCTTCCCAGCTTTGTACTTCTCACATTCTGCATCAATGATCCTCTTCAGGGTTACAGATGGGCTCGCACGCTCTACGATTGGCACCGAAGAAGAAGCCATTGATAGTACGCGTGTCCAGAAGGTGAAGCTGAGAAAGGAAGTAGAGAGAAGTAAAAGATCGGCAGAGGTAAAAGGGTTTGTGTGTTGAGCGAGCAAATGATTTCAGAATACGAAATAAAAGGGTTTTCAAAAGCCTTTGTGTTTGGGGAATATATAAACGCTTGGTTCGTTAAGCACTAAAAGTACAAATATAAAGAGTTTCCTTCAAATATTGATAGTATTTGGAGGGAAAAACACAGCCCAGATGCTGAGGCTAGCTTCGAAGCAAAATATTTGGCTTCGAAACCAGGTTTTGGCGCCAAAAGCCAAAAAACAACGACTTCGAAACAAAGAAGTCGGCTTCGAAGCACATTTTCGTACTTAAAAATGTAAGAATACTCAAGTATTTGATTTACTTTGAAGGGGATTAAAAGACCTATCTTAGGTTTCTTGGTGAAAGTAATGTCCTTTGAAGTGAAACTTGAGACTCTGTGAGAATGGGAATTGGTGTTCAAAACATAACACACCAGTTTTTGGCGCCAAAAGTCCAATAACAACAGCTTCGAAACCAAGAAGCCGGCTTCGAAGCATATTCCCTATCCAATGGATGCAAGAATGCCAAGTGTTCGTTTACTTCAAAGGGATTAAAAACCTGTTTTAGGTTTCTCAATGAAAGTGATGTTCTTCGAAGCAAAACTAGAGATCCTTTAAGAATAGAAATTGGCATTTGAAACATCAAAACCAATAATTGGTTTATATATATATTCAGGAAAAGTTGTCTTTTCAAGCCAAAAACAATGCAGCCCTCAAAAGGAGCTTCCATATTTTTGAAAGTATGGACTGTTGTTCAGGACAAAAAGAGCAATTTAAAACTGATTGATCGTACTAAGTCATTGATCATATGTTGGTTATTATTGAAACAAGTTTTGAAGAGTAAAGTTGTTAAATTCGAAGCATGGATCTGGAATGGAAAACATCAAAAAAAACTATCAACTGCATTCCATAAATTGGGAAAGTTCATGGTCATTTTGGTTAATATTCATTTAAAGCGATTGAATCCAGGTTCGAAGGAAAAGATTGTTCAGTTCAAAGCTCTGAAATTGCTTTTGAAGACAAATGAAGACAAGATCAAACCATAAAGAGAAGTCTTAATAGTATTAAAGCAAAAACAGTTACATCGAGTGGCCATTTTTGGGTACAAACTCGAGCTCATAAAAATAGGGAATGGAATAAATAACAAGATCATGAAATTTAGTCCAACAATGATCAATGAATTTATGTTCTTTCTTTATTCTGTCATCTATTTCTTCCAACATTGGCTGCATGAGTTGATGTGCTCTAACTTCGTAAAAGAACTTTTCAGCCTTTATTTCGAAAGCTGTTTCTCTCAATCCTTGTTCCAATTCGTCTATATCCAAATCATCCCAGTATGCAGAATCTTTATTCTTGAAGTCATCGAATTCTTCAATAAAGTTTTCTGCTTCATATTGGGCATGAATTCGGAGGGACGAAAGTTGGTCTAAAGATTGTGTGGTGTTCATAGAGGTTCAATACCAGTAAAGAAGCAATGGAAGTTGATCCAAAAACATGTGAAGCTCTGCTTGGGTGAGGGGATTGAGGACATGACCCCGATTTAGAATATCACAAGCCCATCGAAAGTTCTTAAGAGGGACTTCGTTCTCAAGAACATTGAAAGGCAAGTGGGAAAAAACAGCAAGCAAAAGTTAAGCTTGTTTCCACTTAGCCAAAGTAGGGGAAGGTGGTGGTTTGTAAGGTGGAAAGACCTTATCCGCGGAAAGAACAAGCCTCAATTTCTCTATCCAGCAAGGATTTGGCAGAAGAGAAGGTGTGGATACTTCTATTTCAGGAGGTGGAGCAAGGGCAGAAGGAACAAGGGCAATAATATAATCGAGCCAGTCAGAAGAGCAAATCTTCGCCTTCTGAGCTAAGAATGATGGATTGTATCCTTGTGCCTCTTCTGGGCGTCGGGCAACATGCACTGTCTTTGTAGGCATGGAAGATGTATACCATGCCACAAGCAGATTCTCCTTCAAACTACGTCGATGGTCAATGGGTACGTAGGGGTAGACTACTGAACTTTGAGCGTAGGAAGGAAACTCTAAAGGGTCAGTGAACTCAACAAAATGATGATTGATTCGTTCCCTCAAATCACAGGTCTCAGGTGTTGACCAGCTTGTCCAGTCAGAAACCCCAGAAGATGAAGAAGTTGTAGCTTTATCCCATGCAAAGGTTTGTGAAGAAGAGTTTCCCAAGTCCATATTTGCAACTTTCCGAATCAAAAATTTGGGAGTAGTTTGTTCGAAGCATAAGGGTGAGTCAGAGAAAGAACTTCTTGTATCTATATTCGCAAGTTTCTGAATCAAAAGATTAAGGGCAATGTGTTCGTAATCCAAAGGTCGATAATTTGCAAAGGCATCCATGACCTGAATATGGAAAGGTGGATAAAGGTGGTTAATTAATGCATGAAAATTCTTTCGAGGAGGAACAACATCCTCATATGACTCTTCGTGTGCTCGATCAGTGGAGGAGAAAGTTGATTCGGCCATAGAAGAAGTATCAGTCTATGCGAGTGCTAAGGTATTGGGGTGTTCAAAAGATTGAAAAAGAATTAATGCAAATGATCATCAATAAATGATGGTTGCGTTTCCAAAATATAGACCCCATGCACATTCTAAAAAACGCGGGGAAAAGGGCTTTGATCCACTAATATCACCAAGTATTGGGTATATTAGTGCGGGGGGTAATGTTGGCTTCATATTTTGTACAAGCCAATTACAATTCAACACGTGACAGAATAAGGGTAATATAGGAAGACTATTCAAGTCTTCGATCCTGATCGTACACGTGGCAGTTAGTATTGGTTCTCATGTGATCTGAGTAGCATTGGATCAATAAAGAGGTGCAAGGTGACGTAGCTTCAACGGTTACTCAGATTCACATTCAAATATAGGAGGGAAGCCTAACTGCAAGTGATGGCGTAGTGGAACTACTTATAAGGCAGCATGATCAACGATCATGGAGGAGCAGTTCGACGGTTTGAAGTACAGTTCGATGGTCATCCTTGAGAAGTATAAATAGCGGGGAAGACCCCAGAAAAAGCCACGGACTCAGATCATACAAACCAGTCTTACTCCACATATTTTCTTTTCCAGTTTTACATTTCCTGTTCTTTAAATTCCTGCTCTTTACATTCCTGCACTTTAAATTCCTTCACTACACTTCATTCATAGGAGTAGTTTCAAGTAGATTGTCGCTGTAAACCTCTACGAGGATGAGTTCGGATCATTGTAAGTTTTCATTCTAATGAAATACTTCAATTGCTCTTCATTTAACTGTTATTTTGTTTAATTTCTCCTAAGTCAAGCCACCAGTAAAAGTCCTCTTCATTGAGGCTGAAATAACTAAAACACAATCGTCTGATAATTGGTTGGCAATTAACATTTTTGTAAGGACTGATTGATCCTTGCTGGCACGCTCGCATTTACACAAATACCCTTCGAAAGCCAAAAAGCCAACACTATCTATCTAGATCTATCTGTATGTAGGAGGCTTTTCCCAAATTAGGCTATTTCCTAAATTAAGCTTAGTTTGGCCGAAATTCCCAAAATAAGCAGAAGCGTGTTTACAAAACACGTTTTCAGCATGTTTCAGGCCCAGCCGCACAAAATGAATAAAAACATAAAAGCGTGGTTACAAAACACACTTTTAATTAAGAAAACGCTGTTCATATTAGCGTTTTCATCTTTAGTGAAAAGCGTATTTCAGAATCGCACTTTCAATAGAAAGCGTGGTTAGAAACCACGCTCTTAAAGAAAATTTGCTTTTAAAAGAAAGCGTGGTTCGTAACCACGCTTTTAAAAGTTATATAAAATAGCCTACCCCCCTCATTTGCAACCACGCTTTTTATACACTTTGTTTTTTTTTCCCCGAACCAGTCTCCCTCTGTTCTCCCTTTCCTCTCACTCTCTCTTTTCGTGGGTTCTCTGCTCTCACTCTCTCTTTCCGTGGGTTTTCTTCTCTCTCTCTCTCTCTCTCTCTCTCGCTGGTATGTGGACTGTCTGTTTCTCTCTCTCAGTTTGAATTTTATATGTGTTGATTTTGTTTGTGAAAATATGAATGTGGGTACAATGCGGGTAGAATAGGGTTTGTGAATGTGAAAATGTTGTGAATTGAAATTGATATCAATGTGGGTAGAATAGGGTTTGTGAATTGAAATTGTGGTTTAGAATTCACAGAATAAATCGTAACCCTAGCCCTAACCCAATTCTAGGGTTTCAAATTGAACCCTAGCCCTAACCCAAAGTTTGTAATGCAAATTAAACCCTAGCCCTAACCCAATTCTAGGGTTTTCAATTGAATTTGAATTCACAAATTAGGATTAGGGTTTTTTTTTTTTTTATATCTTTTTATTTTTTAATTCACAATTGAATTGTTGGGTTTTTATTTTTTGATTGTCAGACAAATGTTCACAAAAATAATAAAAAAGTAAAAAATTTAAACTCTCTTAAAACAGATAATAAGAATCTTATAAAAATTGTACATTCTGTATAAAAATGAGTGCAACAAAGAATGAATAATTCTTTTAAACTCTCTTAAAGACTTTTTTTTTTATTATTTTATATATTTATTAGTATTGTTTGAACATAATTACTAAAATTTGCTTATTCGGATATTAAGGAATCATTTCAAGAACTCAAAAAGATAAAAATAAATAAATAGCTGATTTTTTTACTTCATAGTTTACCAAAATTCAGTACACAATTTTTAAAAATATAAAATTATATGAAAACAATAATTTAAATGCAACAAAATTTCACTTAAATGTTACTTTTCTTATAATTTTAATTGCAAAGTTACTAATTAAACTTGCATAATGAAACTTATCTATTATATCATTTTCAATGGATAATATAATAAACTGCAAAAATTACTAATTAAACATTACTCTTTTTTATTTTTTATTTTGTTTGGTTGCTAGCTGAATTAAAAATAATAATTTTGGACCTTTTGGATTTGGACTCCATTTGAGTGAGGCTTATTAAGAATATTTTAATTTTGAACTTAGTATAAAATGTATAAATTTTTTGGATCCCAATTTTTACATAATTTTGAATTTAAACTTTTTGTTTTAAAATGATAGACTCAAAATTAAGAATGATAATGGGGCAGGCCAATGTAGGGATCCACTCATATCAGATTGAGAGAGATAAATATGAACGAGGTAATTTTATAATCTTAAGAATAGCGGTATTAATAAAAATGAGAGACGATATAGTATATTATAGATAATAATTTATAGGTCATGCTAAAGGTTGTTAATAAGTACCCATAACAAGATCAAAAAAATTATAATCCCAATACATTTTCCCATATATTCCAGAATATTTTTACACATTTCAATACACTTTTAATATACATGTTACACACTTTTTTAGCACTATCAATAAGTGTTAGGGCTTATCTACAATAATAATAATAATAATAATAATAATAATAATAATAATAATAATAATAATAATAATAAGCCTTAGGGCTTTTATTAGCATATTTCATAAATTATAAAAAATGAGACTTAAAAAATGTAAAATGAAAAATAAAGAAAAGAAAATGAGTGTTTTAAGTATAATATTTAAGTGTTTTAGTCTTATTATATTTAAAAAAAATAAAATTATATATATTATATAAAACTATATTTGATTAGTATAATGGAGATGGGGTGAGAATAGGAAAATGCGTCCCCACAAGTAATTCTATTTAAACATCTTTACTTATCTTAGTATATACCATTTATTCATTTTACACCATACACAAATTAAAACTTTTAATTTTGTCTCAAAACACATCATTTTACACGATACTCAAATTAAAACTTTGAGTAGTATAATGGAGATGGTCTATGTAATGGATGCCGGGCAAGAGAAGAGGAATGCTATGAAGGTGGTGATGATCGGAAGGGAGGGAGGTGACTGCTAGTGGTCAAAAATGGCAAAGGTTAGGGTTGAGTTGGGAAGGAGGGAGAGAGGGAGAAAAGGAGGGGTGTGTTGGTAATTTGATTAAAGGATAGAAATGTAATAAAAAATATCTTAAAAAAAGATGTGTACTGAATTAATTAAGTGTGTGAAAATATAATTTTCCCGTCCCCACCCTATTTTCTCATTGAAGTGATATTGGGAAAAATTACCATCTCTATTCAAATCTCAATTAAGTTATTATATTTGAACTTTGTATGTAATTTATTTAATTTTTTCGGTACACTGCACGAAATAGAATATTGTGGTGTGTTCCTATGGGTTGGATTGAGATTTTTCTTCTAGGTAGACCTATGATGAGCTCTTACCATAAAAGTTCCTAAAGTGGACAAGTCACAAGTTTTTTTTTTTTTTTTTTTTTTTTTTTTTTTTTTTTTTTTTTGTAGTAGTAGTAGTAGTAGTAGTAGTAGTAGTAGTAGTAGTATACCAGTTTTCTAACAACTGTAAAATATACCTAATTCATGTAACTCAGAAGTAGGTACAAATGTTATGAATTTATAATTTTATATTTAAATTTTTAGATAGTTTTTGATCAATAAAAAGAATTATTTAACAATGTTAGTTGATTTGATTAATAAGAAAAAAAATCATTTAGCAAATATTAAATGTGATAGTGATTGTATGCAGAGAGCGTTCCTTTTTTTTTTTTTTTTTTTTTTTTAAATGTGACATCCTTCATTTATATAATAGAATACATTGCATGTCTATTTGTGTCAAAATTACAACATCAAATTTAAATTTTAGTACAAGTCTTAATTTTTTTTTATATTAATTTTTTTTATGAGAAAACACAAGATTTAATATATTCTACATCTAACAATAAGTCATCTAATAAAATAAATCTGACTACAAAATATAAAACAAATCCTAAATGGAGAAAAAGAACCTTCACGTAAAAAAGATACGAGTCTCCACATAGAGAGTAAAAAAAAACTCCACGTAGAGATGAAACCTCTACAAAGAGAGAGATTATTGCAACACAAAATAAAAATAAAAAATAAAAAATAAAAAACAAAACGATCCCAATCACCTTAATGATTTGGTCATTGTCACAACTGATAGCTTTGATACTTTAATTTCCGCATCTACTTTGGTCATTGTCACACCTGATAGGATTTCTTTACGAGTTTTATTAATGTGTGTTTTTAGGTCATTTGTTTAGATGTTTAAAAAGGTTATACATTTTTCATTACACATAATTTTTCATGCAAAATATAATCAAAATGACATAACTTGACAATATTACTCCAACAATAAACATCTTTTACACTAAAAAGTAAAACACAAGAAGAAAGAAAAAAAGTATTATTTTAAAAATTTGGTATTATCATAATTTGGCTTAAAAACAACATACCAAAATAATTTTAACTATAATTTGACAATAATAAATTTTAAATTTTAAATTTTAAATAATTTTAACTACTAATTTTCAGTTTTTAATAATAAATTTTAATTAATTTTAACTACTAATTTTTCAGTTTTAACTACTAATTTTCAATATTTCATTTTCATTTTTATCAAACACCAGCTAAATTTGAATAATATCTTATGTCTAATTAATGCATTGATTTAATCAACCCATAATTATTGTTTACGCCAATACATTGATTCTATATGATCATTGTTAATTGGGTAAATTGGGAAAAAAATATTGGGTATTTGTTAATTGAGAAAAAATACAATTTGTCTTACACTTTAAAATTATATATAAGAAAATTCTCAATTAGTGTGATAAATTTTTCACCGTGTCTAAATTGAACAGTGGTATCTAGGCTATAGGTTCTACCGCAGATCTCATTTTGATGATTTAATTTTTTTATTTTTATTTTGTAAGCCCTCGTATATATATTATTCATAAGAAAATCAAATTAATTCACATTCATTTTTTAAAAATTGATGACTAGTATAATTTTATTTTTCTTTTAAAAAACAAACATAATGAAATTATATGATTATAATTATCGGATCAATTTAATTTTTATATGAATAAACGACACATAAAGTAAATAAAATAAACAAATTAAATCATTAAAGTGAGACCTGTAATAAACCTCACAGGCCCAAATTACACTGTCTATTCTACAATGTGAACTGGATACAAGTCCGATCCTTTATTAACACCTCTCGATATAGTGTTGATCGGATTCAATAATAATTTTATTATTAAAAAAAAGGACATATTTAATATTTTTCTTATATATTTTGCTCATTCTGTATATATTTGATATATCTAATTGGAAGGGTCACACTAATGATGAGGACAATGAATTATTTTAGAGCCCATCTACATTGACTAAGAGTTGTTCCATATTTTCTGGTCAATGATTGTTGTCTTTGTTGAACCTTTAGTCACTGTGAAGTAAAAATTCGTAATGAGACAATGAGATGCCCATACTCCAGGACAAAGCCTCAAATACAAGCTCAAATGTCACTAAAGTTATCTAAATAATTGCACCTCATATAAAAATATACTTATTTGTTGCTCTGATATGATATATTTGGGTTTAACTATTACTTTTGTGTCACCAATTTTCTAGTACATCATTGAATGGTTAGTGATTAATATTGGGTCAACCATTGGGCCTACTATAATTATCTTCATATAATTGTACTTCTGAAATATTGGGAATGGAATTGTTTTAGGGGCAGGATAAAAATAAAAAAGTGTTTTCCTTGTCTCAACTCTCATCTCATCGCAACTTTCTACAGTTTGATAAATCTATTATATTTTTTATTTGAAAATGGATATATATATATATATATCCTACTTAAAATAAATGAAAAATATGTGTACTTACTGAATATGCAATTTAGTATTATTCTGTTAATAACTTAAACTGTTTCTTTGATATTAGACCAATTCATTTGACTGAACTTGAAAATATTACGAGATGAAATTGATAAAATTAAAACTTAAAACATCAAAATAGTACAAAACTCATATTTTAACAACTATAATTGCATTCCATCCTTTCTTATTTAGTGGTCTTGAAGTAATGTTTCACATTCTATGGTATATCATTCCATACCATTATACATTTAGTGGTCTTGAAGTAATGTTTCACCTCTAGAGTTCCTTGTACCCTGGAAAATATAAAATGACAAAAATGAGATGGCTGATTTTTATAGGAAAATGTCACTTATGATATGAGCCACACTCTTCAACTAGATAGCTCAATGAAACCCTTACCTTTTCATAGTGCCTTTCTTGGAGAGTCATCTTCTCAAACTTGTCATGCCCCTATTTCCTGTTGTCTTTTGACTCCCACAACTTCCTTCCACCAAGTGTCTGCCTAAACAAATTCAAATAACCAACACAAAAATAAAAGCAGGTTAATTTAAAAAAATCAAATCAACACTGAAATATTACCAAAATAATTGCAGATGAAACATGTCAAAAGAAAAATTTACACTTACCGTGCACAAGAGCATGATGTTATGTTTTTTGAAAGAGCATGATGTTAATGGTAATAAATAATGAAAAATGCAGAACACAGGAGTTTCATAGACAGTTATGTCAAAACAAACCAACATTCTTTATGTGTTGTAAGCGTTTTTCTTAAAAAGCTAAAAAATCCAAAACATAATAATTATTTTAACTCATATTTTAATTAAAAAATCAATAATGATTGTTGGATTACAATTGTTGATTACTTAAATAAAGTTCTTGACTCACAAGTAATTGTAATTGAATGAGTTAAAATTCATATAATTCTTTTAGAAATAAAATCCAATATAAGTATATTGTTGATATTTTAATGTTTTTTGTTTCATTGAAGCAAGTATATGGAAAGTGTTCCAATTATCTTCTATCGGGGGGAAAACATAATTCGGGATCCTGATGAAGGTGTGTCATATGATGCTGAGCCGAAAGGAATATATAGAGTGCAACTTGGCACCACGCTTAACAATTTGGAGGAGATGTCCATGTCCAAGGTGGCAAGTTACGGTGAAAGTGTCCGATTGAACTTCAAATGTAGATATCCTTATCGCCAATGGCAAGCAATTAGCAAATACAAGATATTACCGATCAATGACGATGAGACATTGAACACCGTATTAAGTATTGGTGCAAGTTTCCAACCACCAAATTGTTTGGAAGTGTACATTGATAAAAAGGTTGTACACAATGTCCTGAATATGACACAGATGGATTCTTGTCCCTTCACTACATTGCTTACACATGGGATTAACACGACAGTGTTTCGGTCTCCTATGTATGCATCAGATCAATGTTATTCAGTGGGCTACACACAACAGACATTTGAGGGCCATGGTGTGGAATCAAGTTCACGTGGCGAATATGATTATAAATTTCACAATAACACAGAAGATGTGCCCACTTGCAGCCATCATACTACTCTAGTTGAAGTTGCTGGGAATATGGCGGAAACGGTGAACTATGTGCAGTTTGTTGACAATATTGCTGACAATGACATGTATGGTCCTGATGTCGCCCTAGACGATGATGAAAATAAAATGTGTGATGAAGAAAATTTATTGGCCAGATCAAAAAATAATGATGAAAAAGATGATGTCGACGGCCCCATTGACCCTGAAAATGTCCCCATTCCACCTAGACCTAAAATTCCTTTCTATGAGAACATTCACATGGGTGGTGATTTTGACATGAGTAGCCGTGATGTCGTTCCCCATAACCGGATCTGGAACGCTGAAAATTCAGAGTTAGACAAAGGGATGGTTTTCGTCGATAAGAAGCAACTTGTACATGCTGTGAAATTGTACCACGCAATAAATAATCGAGAGCATAAGGTCGTAACCTCCAAGCAAGACCTTTGGGTGTCTGCTTGCAAGCACGATTACAATTGGTGGTTGCGTGTATCTCTTAATAAGAAACATGGTCTTTTTGAAATAAAGCAGTACAGGGGTCCTCACCATTGTTTATACCTATGAATGAACATAGACCACACTAATATTGACTTCAGTTACATTGCTTCTCATCTTTTGGGATAAGTTACGATGAGTACACAAAATAAATTTATATATATATATATATATGTTTGTTTATAGTGTTCACACCCAAATAATCCAACTCATATTTGATTGTCGTATGCAGAATGAACCTCATATGCCAATTAAGAATGTCATCGAAGATATCAAAAAAAAAATCATGAACTACAGTATATCGTACAAGAAGGCGTGGCATGCAAGGGTAAAGGCAATTAGAATAGTATTCGGGGATTGGGATGAATCATGTAATGCCCCGACCCTCGTATCTGATTCTGTTATCTTTTCAAGCTTTTGTTCGGTATCTCTGAATATCTATTATGAAATTTTATGTATAAGTGCGGTAAATTGCATGGAAAGAAGACATATTGACCCTTATCTGTTGAATTCAAACATTATCTGTTACACTTGAATTGCTTTCATCTGAAATTGGACACCTTAGAGATTTAATTTGCAAAAATTGATTTGATATTTGGAATCTACATGATTTTTAAGCTATAATGGGATTTTCTGTGAAATTTTTATTTCGGCACCATAAAGCGATTCAATTTCGTCTTATATGCTTTTCTATGGTTAGATATATATATATATATATATATGCCTATGTCTAAGACTTGTGTGGGATTTGTGAGCAAAACGGGACTCTTTGGGAGAGGAAAGAGAGAGAGGCAAGAAGAAATAGGGAAAAGCGAAAGACATCAAGGAAAGCTAATGATGTTGGTAGAATTGAAAGAGTTAAGTTAAGGTAACTCAAATTTCTTGTATAACTCTTCAAGAATTTCAACCCATGTTTGTGTTGGGTTCATGGATAATATATGCTTGATTCATTAGGGTTTCTCACCATTTGAGCATGTTGACACTAATTTGAGTGTTGTATGAATCTATACTTCAAATCCTTGATTTTGTATCATCTAATCTTGCATATATGTTGATTTCAGGTGATATGTTTAAAGAACTTGAAGTTAGATTGAAATTGTGAAAATGTTGGCTTGTTGAAGCCTTTAACTTGGTTCAACTTGATGTGATTAAGCTTTAATTCATGTTATGGTGTTGTTAAGTGGAATGCTTGCATGAATTTTACCCTTGATTGCATGAAAAATTGAGTTTGGATGATGAATTTTGGCTTGGAATCGGGCTGCCTTGAATCTGGGTAGTCGTCCGCTCGAGCGTGAAAATGCACCTCCCAGCAGTTTCCTGAAATTTACCCTGTCCTTCGGCCGAAGCTATGCCTTCGAGCGTAAAAATCGACCATCCAGTATTTTTGGTAGCACTACACTGTCCGCTCGAGCGGACAAAGCTACGCTCGAGCGGAGGACTGTTTCAGTAAGAAAAATCTGTTTTGTTCAGTTTTTCATGCTTGACTCTTTGGTGTTATTAGAATGTTTTTCTGATGAGTTTATGATAGTGATATATTCATATCCATAAAACTGTAGTGACATATGGAATGACTGATAAGGATTTAAAAGGGAAGGATACTAATTTATCAGTATATTGTGTGCAGGGCACACTCCAGAAGGAACTAGTACGCCGCCCCAACGCTGTGAGTAATAGTGCATTACATATATATTTATGTATCTGTTCTGTAAGACATAATTGTAAATTATGTATTGATCTGGAAATGAAAAGTGGAAACCATATCCGTATATCTGTTGTGCCGCAAGGCTATCTCACAGCCGAAGGCTATCTGCCGCAAGGCTATCTCACAGCCGTTGTCTGAAGGCTATCTGTTGTGCCGCAAGGCTACCTGTGCCGAAAGGCTATCTGGGCCAACAGGCCAATTTGTTATTTCTGTATTTGATTTTGGTACATACACTAAGGTGCATTGTGATTTTATTATTGCACACTATTATTCACTGAGCTTGTCTCATTCTATATGTTGTCTGATTCTGTAGGAGCCAGCTTGGGGAGCTGTTCTAACATTACCTCGTGCATTTTGTCAGCTTAAGGATAACCAGGCACAGGAGGGAACCCCTACATATTAGACCAGTTTTCTTTGTATATGTAATTTTTGGTATCCATATTGCTGGTCAGGGTTATTGTATCTATTGTTTTGTGTGCCTATTATCTGGGCTGGATTTGTAGATGTTTTGTAACCTACTTCTGTGTGCATGTTTACCTTTCGTTAAATCTCGAAATGGTCCTGGTTTTTGGTAGTTGCTCAGTGGATGTGTCTGTTTATTGTCATTTAAAATTTACTGCTTCTGCTCAGGCCCCAAACGCTGTTCATCATAGGTCATTTTGTCTATTTCTGATTAGGTCATGCCCAAACCTTTTAGGGGCAGGTTAGGGGTGTGACAAATCATATAGGCAGTTGCCTAAATTCATGCATGCATTACAGACATCTAATCCTGGCACCATCGTTCAATGGAAGCATAGATATACAGGAGGTACAACCATTATGCAAGTCTTCCACTTTGTTTTCTGGTCTTTCAAACCCGTCATCGATGGATTCAGATATTGTAGGCCTATTATAACCATAAATGGTACATTCTTATACGGCAAATACACTAGTGTGTTGCTTGTAGCAATGATCGTCACTACCAATAGCAAAGTATTACCGCTTACATTCGCTGTTGTTGACAAGGAGAGTTTGGAGTCTTGGTCGTTCTTCATTTCAAATATCAGGGAACATATTGTCATGGACCGATAGAGAATGACTTTGATATTTGATCGAGCTGAGAGTATTTTAGTTGCTGTGAGGCAACATTGGCTGAATCCCTCACTCCAATTTGTTGGATATCATCGGCACTGCCTTCGACAAGTTTGTAGTAACTTTAACACAAAGTTTAAAAATAAGGAGCTGAAACAACTTCTAAGGAAAGCAGGGAGTGCTCATCAACAACGAAAGTGTAATGCTTACTTAGAACAGATACAAGCTATTAACCAAGATGCCATCGATTGGGTCCGCAAGATGAATCCTGTGGAGTGGGCCCTTGCGTATGACAGTGGATATCAATAGGGGTGTATTGACTAGTAATGACCCAGAGTGCTTCAACAGTGTCTTGAAAGGTACAAGGAACTTACCTATCTCAGCTATGGTTGAGTTTACATTTCGACGGCTCATAAAATATTTTGACGAGATGGGAGCCCAGGCAAAAATAGATGCACGGAATGAGTTCCAATATCCTAGAGATGTTAAAAACCTATCGAGGAGGGCATCGCAAGGGGAAATATTTTCCAGTTGATATCGTATAACAGGTTAGTTTGTAATGTAAACTAAATTGTGTTTATTATGTTGTGAAGTTAATTACACCTAAAAACATGAACTTGATTAGTTTCTATCAATATTGTCTAATAGGCCCTATCCCATATTTGAGGTGCAAACATCTTGTCGCCATAGACGAGGTCGCAATACACAGATTATGCGCATGAATCAACCCACATGCAGTTGTGTCAAATACGAGATAAGACACTATCCATGTTCCCATATGCTCGCTATTATGCCTGAATGCGGTGACAATCCATTCGAGTACGTTGATTCAGTATATAGGATTCCTGTATACATGAGGGTTTGGGAAACTAAATTCAATCCAATACCGCATCAAGATTATTAGGACGATCCACAGTGGACCTTAATGCCTAATGTACTTCGTTTGCGAGAAGTAAAACGGGGTCATAAATCTATGTCCCGTATTCCGAATGAGATGGATATATCAAATAGGCGTTTAACCGCTCGTTACAGTGAGTGCCAATAGACAGGTCATGACAGGCGAACATGTCTAGCGCGGCTTGGTTGATGAAGACTATGTAATGCTTACATGAGTTTCGTGAATTGTGAAATTGTAAAATGGTTGTGCTTTTTAATTGTGAATTTGTAATTGGACAGCCCATGTGAATTTTTAGTTTGTAATGCAAATGACCCCATGTTAAACTATTAATTAATTATATTTACTAATGTTTTAGAGGTTAGACCAATTGAACATTTTGCAAACCCTAAACTGATTTTCTTAATTTGAACTCTAAATAGATCATTTTTAATTTTTAATTCTTTATATATTGTAATTGTTTTATATTTTAAAAAAAAAATTTACAACTAATATACTAAGCAAATAAATTAAACTAAATATGTATGCAAAAAAATTTAACTGTAGCACATAGGCCTAAGTTTTTTATTGTGTACTTCATTGAAAATGTGTATTACAAAATTCTATACTTAATCAAATAGTTCTTCTACCATTTGAAAATTTAATATTTATGAATAAATTTAATATTTTTAAATGCCCCAAGCATATTTCACATTTACAATTTATGAATAAATTTATGTAATTTAAAAATTTTATACTTTATTGAAACTTTTAGCATTACAAAATCAATAATTAAGTTTTGTCAAATATGCCATAAATGTAATCATCAACATATTTTTGAAACAAAATTTTCTCATTCAAGTTTTTGGCAAATATTTATATAGGAAAACTATCCACATGTTACTGCACTATGTTCATGGTCATTATTAAGTTTATGTAACTGAGGCCCTAAAATTATTTTGAAAAAGATTTCTATATTAGTTATAGCATAGATAACGACAGGTTCTGTTGAATTGTTTATCATATTTAATAACACATAATTTTAAATCTTAAATTAGAAATATATATATATTTAAAAATCATAAATTATGGAATAATTGGAGTTTTTATTTATGATTATAATTAGATTTTAGTGAATTGCTTCTATATTAGTGGCACACAAATTTATAATTTTAAAATAACCGAGCACATTTTTCTTTTAGAAGTCGTCATGTATGGAATAATTAGAGTTTAATTGTTATAGTTAAATTACAGTTAACTAATAGAGTTTTTTAAAATAAAAATTAATTACATTTTAGTAAATTGCTTCCATATATAGTATCAAACAAATTTAAATTTTGAAATATTTGAGCATACTTTCCTTTTACAAATTGTAATTTATGAAATAATTAGAGTTTTTTTTGTTATGATTAAATGAGAGTTTTATTGTTATGCTTTACTATTTCACTTGTACAGGCTTCATGGCACATCTACTTGAGGAGGTCCCACTTCTCATTCATCCACATCAGACTGACAGTATATGGGAACATCTGGTATGCAATAATGTTTGTTGGACTTTACGCTTACAATTAAAATACCCTTCATTTTGTTCTATCTTACGTGATAATGCTATTATTTAAACTAGTCATTCTGTTATGCAGGAGGAGGCACACACAGTGTTGACATGCCGTCGGGCAGATTCTGGCCTGTGGGAGCATCCATTGGACCATAGAGTCCTGCAGTATATACTATGACCAAGATTCTATGGTGTCTACCGTATCGGTCATATTAGACTGGACCACCCATTCATCACTGCTTTGGCCGAGAGGTGGCGCATAGAGACTTATACATTCTATTTCCCGACCGGAGAGGCCATGGTCATATTGCAAGATGTATCTGTCCTATATGGTCCACGGATTAATGGCTGAGCAGTTACTGGTATTGACCCACCATTTACGAGGGACCAGTGGATAGCTCTATGTGGTGAGCTATTGAGAGTAGCACCTACACCTGCAGACTTACAGACAGGCAGACTGAGGGTCAGGTGGCTGGCCAAGCATTTTGTTCATCTTCTAGAGCAAGCTCCAGATGAGTTGGTATAGCAGCATGCCCGAACATATATTCTGTGGCTTATTGGAGGGGTACTTCTCCTTGATAAGTCACAGAACCTGCTCAAGCTTATGTACTTGCCACTGCTGAGAGACATCGATGAGATCGGCAAGTACAACTAGGGTGGCGCGTTTTTGGCATGCTTGTATAGGATGCTGTGTCGAGCGGCTCAGGTCGGTGCAAAGGAGATCAGAAGACCACTTGTCTTGCTACAGGTTAGTAAGAATTTTAATACATGTCAATTCATGTTGTATGATATATATCAATATTGTAATTGGGTTCAAACTATTGCAGATTTGGGAGTGTAAGAGATTCATTCGCATTGCCCCGTCTAGGCGGCAAGTGGTTGCTCCTAGTGAGCTTTCCATGGGCTAGGGAGACATGCAGTTGCCAGCCGGACCTCGAGGCAACCGGTGGAGGGTTAACTTCGGCCACGAGGTCGTATCAACCCACGTAGTCATCGTTTATAGAGACCAGTTCGACCGAATGATCGAGAGTGAGGTATGAAATTTAGTGCATTTTAGTTGTCTTGTTCATTGTATATGTTTTGAGTTCACGAGCAAATTTTAATATACTTGTCCTTGTTGTAGTTTATATGGCAGCCTTATACTGGGGTCCTCAGTACGCTCCCAGACTACTGCCGACTAGGTCGAGAAATATGGATGGCGAGAGTGCCACTTATTTCTTTTGACGTGGTTGAGTGGCATCTCCCCGATCGTGTCCTCCAACAGTTTGGTCAGGTCCAGTCTATGCCGGACCGGTTCGACACCAAGTGGCGATTACATCATACGACTAATAGGCAATCGATCGGAGTCTGCTTTTACGCGGTATATACAAAGGGATGCCCATCGAGACACTATCGTACAGGCTGACTGGAGCGATGAGGTACTCCGTCGTTCGACCCTTATATGTTATGATATTGGCGACATACACGTCAACTAGTCGGTAATCCGAGCCACCTGTCTGAGTCCGGATATCAGGGAGTTGGGCTTTCTCTTGAGGCATTGGTGAGTATCATTGTGACAACCCTCACCACTGTTCACTGATAATACCACTGATTACTGCTAAACTATGACTGAACATGATTAAGTAACTAATTTGACTGACATTCTGAACTGATTAATTGAGTGTATTAGTTTAAACGCATTTCTATCTGTTTGACTGTTAATTAATCTGTTCATGTTTTAAGTGTCGAACTGTGAATTGAAGGCCTTATCGGCGGCCGAATCTGAAATTGATTAGTGTTTCATGTTAATTAGAATTTATGTGATTTTATGATATGTTTAATTGAGATTTGATTTGGTATGATTAAATTGGATTAAATAATGTTGAATTACATTAAATGAGTTTATTACCCTTTTGCCATTGAATCGGCATCTTTAGGCCATTAGTTCATTTCAATTTTGATACACTATCTCAGCCATTTTTTCTAGGCCAAAACCGAGAGAGAGAGAGAGAGAGAGAGAGAGAGAGAGAGAGAGACTTGAGAGAGAATTGTTTCATCTAGAGAATTACTTGGAATTAGAAGATTTGGAGAATAATTGCACAAATTGAGCTTCCATTCTTGAAATTGAAGACCTAAGGTAGGAGAATCATCTTCTTGAACTTGAATTCTAGTTGTATCTTGCATGGTCCATGAGCCATTAGTGATCTAAGTCTAGAATTGGTTCTAAATTGTTGAATTAAAGCTTGAATCATGCATGCATGTTTACATTCTTGAATTTTGAGGTTGTTTTCATAGAATCCTCACATGCATGTCCATATTTGGGTTATAGTACATGAATCTATCATGTTGTTGAAAGTTTAGACTCATTTGATCATGTATTGGAAGCTTTGATTTCAATTGAACACTTGCATGTTACATATACATTATGTTCATGAAGTTTTGTTTGGATTTGTGTTTAATTGAACTACCTTTGGGCTTTGATTTTGAAAATTGATCTTTGTAACATGTCATGTTATGGGTTTTATAGTGTTTTCCAGAAAATTAGCCCAAAAGGATCGGATTTGATGTTTTAAAAATTGAATTTGAGCTTGGAGGTTCAATCTGGAAATTCCAGATTTTGGACCTACGCTCGAGTGTAAGGCTTCACGCTCGAGCATATACTCTGAGTACATGCATCCCGCTCGAGCTAACACTCGAGCGTGAAATGCATGTATCCAGTACTTTTCACATGTTTACAGTCCGCTTGAGTGAGGGAATGCATGCTCGAGTGAGGACTTGTGTCTCACGCTCGAGCGGAGGTCGAGCGTCCATCGAGCGTGAATTGCATGCATCCAGTACTTTTACCTAAGTTTGCAATCCGCTCGAGCGGAGGAAGTCACGCTCGAGCGGAGCTCCTTTGTCTGCATGTCCGCTCGAGCGTAGAAAGCCACACTCGAGCGAGACCCCTGTTTTCTGAAAATTTTGAAAAGTGTTTTAAAGTACATCTTTGCATCCTCTTTCCATCCTAGGCATTCCTAGGCCACGTTTAAGGCATCTTAAAGAGGATATTGATATAGAACCACACCGAGTCGAGATAGGGACTAAGTCATTGATTCCCAAGTGTGTAATTTAGTGTGTGTTCGTTCTGTAACTATGTAGGGTTGGCATCCGAGGACGCTCATTAGCTGCTTATAGCTGTAGACACCCCATTTTTGACCGACCTTAAGACTTAGAAGTCACTGATTGAGCGCTCAGTGATGTTGCATATTGTGCTCGTTCAGAAGTCTTAGAGTCACGGCCGTGAGCCCTGCCTCCGGACTTCCGAACCCTCTTCTGTACCTTATCTCGGTTTGCGAACCAGACTCGATTTTCTCTGTTTCTTTTCCTGAAGGGAGAGAGAGTTCCCGTAGACCATCTCTCGGTGGCCGTGGGCTACATTTCGTGGCCGTAGGCCATTTTGCCCATTTCGAGTCTCCGGTTTTGGCCGTCAGCCGCAGTGCCTCGGTTCGAGATTGTCTAACCATCTCCGATTCCGCCGGTTTTTGGCATACATCTTATTTACTCCTTTTTGAGGGACACTGAGGTCTGAGACACCCACTTCGTGGCCGAATGCCACTTTCGGTGCTTAACAGCCTATTTTCGGGACCCCGAACTGCGTGTTTTGGCCCCCGAGCATTCGTTTTGCATCAGTTTTCGTTCATTTTTGGCAGGTACCTCTGTTTTATCACCAGGAAGGTCACTGAAGGGTGGAAGGCCAGCAATTGTCTCAGCAATCAGTTATATTCCTCCGGCGCCCTCCGACGCCTGTTTTTCTCACTTCCGAGCCAATGTTGACCACCCTAGGGCCATTTTCTTCAACCCCAAACCACATATTTGTGTTGTACACACATGGGAGGACCCTAAAAGTCTATGGCCGGCCAGTAATTCAAATTGAACCTTTTGAACCCCTCCTAAAAGTGGCCTATTCTCTCTCCTGTTTTAGAGTTGCCAATTTTGAACCACAGGGTTGTGATAAGGAGACCTGGGAGGACACCTTTCTCTGGTGGCCGGCCAGAAAATCCTCTTGAGCCTTTTGACCCTTGGCCGGCCGGCCATAAGGGGTGGCCGGCCGGCCATCTGCAACAAAAATAGCAGGCCGGCCATGTTCCTTGGGATGTGTGATTTGCAGCTGTATAGCTTTTTCTCCCAAAATATCTGATTTCGGGGGACTTTGGTAGGAGGAGGGAACTTAATCCCATTTCTCTACACATTTTCTCTCCCTTTCTCCTCCATCCTTGCATGCATACAGCAGCTCTAGCTCTCCCTCAAGGGTTGGAAAATTGCTCTTAAGCTCATACACACATATCTCTCTCATTTCCTCTCAAAATCTCTAAGTTTTGCACCATTTCTCCATCACTACCAAGCACCACCACCACCACTCCATTTCCAGCAGCTTGGGGAGCTTTCCAGCAGCTAGGAAGCAACATTCCTTGGTCCAAGAGGTAGCAAAGAAGTGGTCTTCAAGGGTAAGTGCCAATCTCCCTCTTTTGTAGCACTTTTTTGCACCATTCTTCTAGCCTATTTTCTTACTGTTTTGGGCTCCGACCCAAACTGTGAGGGTCATTATTTTGAGCCATTCTTAATTTTTGTTTAAGGGCTCAACCCTGTTTGAGCCTCCCAATTGGAACTTGCTTCAATACCCCTTTGTATGCCATTATTTTGCATGGTATTTCTAGCCTATGTGTGATCTGTTTTTGAGCATGATATAAACTTTGAGTGGGCTTATTTTGAGTCCCTATACAACATTGTAAAAGGGCTCAACACTTTTGGGGGCCTCCATGCTGTACCTACCATTATACCCCTCTTTGGCCCCCATTTTTGCATGCTGTTTTAGGCTTATCTAGCTTCTGTTTTCGGCCATTATCAGAACTGAAAATGGCCATATTTTGACCTTATTGGAATATCTCATTAAGGGTCTTTGGCTGTTTGGTGAATTATTTGTATACCTCATGTTATAGCCTCTTGTTGGCCTTAATCTTGCATTGCATTTTGAGCATGTTTTCATACTGATTTGAGGCTTTTCATCCACTGTAAATGTTCATATTTTTAGTCCCTCTTCAGTGTTGTAGAAGGGTATTTTTCTGTTTGGGCTTTGCATCTACCACTTGCTTCATAGCCTCCCTTACGGAGCCATTTTTGTATGCCATTTTAGCCCTACTTGTGATTGCTGTTTGGCCATGTTTTGTACTGTAAAAATGTGAGTTTTGGGGCTTCCTTGCTTCTGCCTTTTCGTGTCATGTATCAATTATGCGTGTATGGTATAGCTGTTGGCCATTTTATGCATTGAAATCCATGTTTCGGGATCATTTCATGCCTCGGGTATTATTTCGTCTCATTTCGGGGCTGTTTTCCCCTCTCATGTTGCCACTGATTTTTGCATGTTTGCATATCATATTCCATGTCTTTTCCATGTCTCATTAGAGTGGCATTTCGGTGCCTGAGGGTCCGTTCTCGATTTGGGCACGCACTTCGAGGTATCTTGTTTTCATCTGATGGCCTCCTATGTGAGTGTGGCTGAGGCTCTCTCATATTGGTGTAAGCCCATTATTGCATTGCGTATGTCATTTCATCCATAAGCATTGTGTATGCCCGGTTGTGTATTACCTCGTATAGCGTGTATGCCATTCCATGACATTGTGTATGTTAGGATTGCATATTAGCTGCATTTCATGCGTATCATGCATATTGCATCATGTTCGGGATAGGAGTTAGCCCGGGCACGAGAAACGAGGCGCGTTCCGTACTCCGAGTGATGGAACGGGTCTCAATTCCCAAGTCACCGACACTCCGGATTATCCATGATGGAGTTAGGTTTTGTTGTAGCATTCATATGCATTCACCCTATATTGAGTTGTGCAATTCGGCTCCTCGGCCATCATGCATCGATATGTGTAATTGGTGGCATGAGGATCGAGCCATGCATATATTTGTGAAATACATTGCTATGCTCCTTTCCTGCTCTCTATTGCAGCAAAATAAAGAATCAGCAACTTTTCAGAGTCTGGCACACATTTCGAGAAACATTGCAAACAGAGGCTAATTGGGGCATCCCAGTGGATTTCCGTGCAAGGCAGCCCAAACATGCATTATTTCATTATCCGGAGCGGAGTCAAGATACCCCAGCTTGCATGCGATTCTGATTTTCCTTAGTTAATTTGTTAATTAATTAGAAATTTGTATATTATTCGGACTGTATTATTTGGACTATATTATTCTTTCATTTGGGACTGTATTATTTATTCGGACCCTCTATGCGAGGGCATAACTGTAATAAGTGTGCGTGAGTGTGATGTATGTCTTCCAACCCCACGTCTTTCTTCCCTTTTATTTACCTGCTTATGATGGGTTAGATTAGGGCATATTTCAATTAGCATACAGTATGACAGCATGTTTGCATCATTCATCTGTTTTGCACGCATCGGGCTCAGCGCGTCATATAAACTGCATTTGTATTTCAATTCCAAATTGAATACGTGTTAGTTGTAGCATTCCATATGCCATGTTTAGAATAGCCGAGCCTGCTATAGTTGCATCTTTGCATGTGTTGCATTAGGCAATTCTGTGCATCTAGGATCATGCATGGGTTTCTAATGAGCTTCTATTTTGGTTTGGAGTACTCGGTGAGTTTTTATGCTTTAGCATCCTTGCATGTGTGTGAGTGTTGCCATGAATAGCATGCTTACCATGAGGCTATGTGCTTACGTGATATAACTGCCTTGAATGCCTATGGGTGGAGGTTGAGTTACTTGAATTGGGACAATTCATCAAATATTTGTTTTTTTAAGCCCACTAGATAGTGGCAAAACCATTGTTCTTCTAAGCCCACCTGAGGGTGGCAAAATCTGCATTTTAAGCCTACCTGCGGGTAGCAAACCATTTTCAAACAAACATGAAATATTTTGTTCTAATTCAGGCGATTCAATCTATACTTGTATGCTGTGCGCATCACGTAGTAAACCTAGGCTAATAACCGGAATAAGAACTCACAATGTTTTCAAAATAAGATATCATGGTTAGTAGAGGCCGGTCTTTGACCGGGCGAGCGGGGGTGCTCACGAAGTGACCTTCCCCAATCGTACCCAAGTTCCTGAGTCGAGGCAACTTTGGTGATGACGGACACGTGGCCTTTGGCACCGTGTCAGGGTTTCCTAAATTTCCCATTTAAAAAATATTTAGGTGGCGACTCTGTATCTGGCAAAGCAGTCCATGTTTGGCACTTCTTTCAGAAATCAGTTTTCTCAAAACGATTTGCCGGATTTGGACTCTTTGGTTCAAGATTAAGAACCGTGACATTTGAGTCCTTGAACTGTAGTAGACCCGATATCGAACGAGCAGGTGCTCGCACTCCTTTCCCGAGATGCGTTAGGGGCGTCTGATTCTGGCGACTCTGCTGGGGACTTAGAGAACTTGACTCGAACTCATGATATCTGGTTTTGACTATACTTGTGTGTTTCTTTGCATTGCATTTGCATTGGTGCGCCTAGGACACCGTGTTTGCCATATGCCATTCCCGAACGATTTGCCGGAGGCTTGTCTTGTCAAGGCATGTCCATAAGGCTGATCGGCTCGGCTCGACAACATGGAACACAAACCCGGTTTCTGGGGCACCCTTTTTGACCATTCAACCTAGTGCATATTCGGATCCATAGTGACCATTCCAAACTAGGACAGGTTGCTTACCCGTTTATAGGTTGTTTGAAACCACTGTGTGCGTAGTAAAACCCTAGCTCCTGACAAAATAGGACAGGGAAACCCTACCCCAACATAGGGGTGTTTTGGCTCTCACTTATCTGCTATGTGCTTGTTAGAGTGCGTCTCTACAGGGAGTGTATGTATCAGTTGAGTTTGGGCATCAGGCCTGCGGGCATCAGTCAGTATCTGAGAATCAGTTGTCTGCGGATATCGGATTCAGTTTTGGGGAAACGATGTCTGAGAGCGATGATCGATGATTGAGGATGATGTATTTTGACTTATCAAGCTGTGTGTTGTATGCCCGTATGTGTTGTGTGTATTTAATTTAAGTTTGTTATCTTGCCGCTTATCTGGTTATTTATTTCCTTTTCGCTTTTTTATCTTTTTGCTAGGGCAGTTTTTAGCACGATTGCTTCCGAACCAGTAAATACTCCCCAAGCACTTTGGACACGAGGTCGCCGACTCAATTGATCCGAGGATCTGGTTGACGGACATCCAGTGTTCCACTCTCTACCCCGATTATTAGAAGAAGGCGAGGAGGCGCGTGTGTCGAGCGAGGATTCTGGACAGAGGGCTACTTTGTGATGCTTGATCGAGTTGAGATTTACGTATACGCCATAGAGATACATTTACCGCGCATTCAGATGGAACAGCAGAATACATCAGGGATGGAGGCGATGATGCGCCAAATGCACGAGCATAAACAGTCACGAGAGGATGCCATCCATGGCGGAATTTTTTAAACAACAAGCGCGATCATGGCCCAAAGGCCGAAGTGATTACTAAGTGCAACAGCAATGAATCGTGTCTGCTTCACATCAGGCTCCTCCTCCACCAGCGGCTCCACTACCCGAGCAGGCACCCATTGGTTAGAATACCCTGCCAAATCCTCAGAATACCCTTCCGAACACCCAGAACACCCTACCCAATGTCCAGAATATCAAAGAGGACACCAACCTTCCATGGTGACTCGCCCCTTCGCCAAGCGTCCAAGAACCTTACACCCAACCACCCGGACTCCCCATTCGAGTTCGAGGTAGATCATACAGCTCTAAAACTGAGTAAGTTGGAGAAGCTTTTCAAGAAATCGCAGGGGGTGAAGGCCATCCCAGACATCGAAGATGGGTACACCGACGTGGCCGTAACATTGCCAGACAGATTCAAGATGCCACAGATTGATCGTTTTGATGGGTCAGGGGATCCTATGGTTCATCTCCGGCTATTTTCAGACATCCTGAGGCCAATGGGCCTAACCCGACCACAAAAGCTTTCCCTATTTGGTCGAACTTTGTCGGGTGTGGCAGCCATTTGGTGCGCAAAGTTAGAAGATGACGGGAAAAGAAGCTAGGATGAGATGGCTGAGGCCTTCGTTACTGCACAAGATACAATACCGGTCGAGATTACAACCCGTGATCTCGAAGCAGCGAGGAACCCAAGGAGTCTTTCTCCGATTTTGTAACTAGATGGAGGGCAAAGGCGTCGGTGATGACCTTGAGGCCTACAGACAAAGATCAAATCCGGATGATTGTGCGCAATCTCCAACCGAAACTTATGCAGAAGATGATCGTACTCCCCTTTCCCACCTTCTCAGACTTACACGAGATGGGGGCACAGATCGAGGATACGATGAAGCAAGGTCTGATCGACCAGGACCGGGAGCAGCCCCGAAGGACATTCAACCGCAATAACAACACAGGCCCGAGTTGCGCTGCGAACACAAGGACTTCAGAGGTCAGTATGGTCGCCACCACTCCCCCTCCCCATTCAAGGCCCGCGGCGGCCTCACCCTTTTCCAGTACATCCTGGAGCAATACCCAAGCCCCGAGATATCAGTCCAGAGGCCAAAGAACCTTCACTCCACTATACATGCCTTTGTCCAAGGCTTTCGGGGTTCTAATCAAAAAGGGGCATCTAAAACCCCTAGAGCCGAGGCCATTACCAAATCCACTCCCCCCTTCCCACAACCCGGCCAAGTACTGTGCGTACCAGCAGCAGCATGGCCATGATACAGACCAATGTTTTCGGCTGCGTCATGAGATTCAGGACCTCGTTGACAAAAATATTATTCTGCCTCCCGAAAGACCCAACGTCACAACCAACCCACTCCCCGCACATAACCAAGGTCCACCACCCAAAAGAGTCAACCTCATCCAAACTGGGGTCATCTCCTACGATCCTAGTATCTATATTACTCCCTCTCACCTACCCAAGTCGGAGGTGATCCTTCCTAACTGCACTAACTTGTGCATGTTGGACGCCTTCACAACCCAATCTGAGCCAGAGGTGGTGACCTCCAAAGATAGAACAGGGTAGGTTTCAGAGGAGAGTGAAATTGTTGCATCTGGGATTGAACAGCCTGGGAATTATGCTAGAGGAGTCTATGATCCAAGCGGATACATCCTACCAGTGGGCCAGTCGGAGCTGAGTGTGGGGCTGCCAGAAAAAGCTGAACTGTGCATGATTCGGGGGGACAGACTTGAACAAGGGGCAGACGATCTGACAACAGTGGAAGGGGACTTTGCCAACCTCCAGTTCTTCAACGACCAGGAATCAGGGGATGCAACAATCAACTGGTTTGAATATGGGGAGTCGGCAGAGATTACCGGATGGTTAGATGATCAGCCAGATGTCGTGGAACTTCAGCCAGAGCAAGGCCCGGCAGGGGCAAGGGTATCAATGATGGCCGGAAGGGCCGAGAGTCAAAATGGGTTGCCGGAGAGCGCCGGTACAAAGAATTTCGCTCGGGACCAAGATATTGTGAAAACTGAGCAACAAACCATACTAACACAGGAGGAGCAAGGGAAGAATTGGGATTCTGAGAGAATCCGGAAAGCCAAGAACCATGAAGAGATTGAAAGTCTTTGCGAAACGCAGCGAGGATATCTTTGTGAGCATATGGGATAAAAGTACCGAGAGTACAAACTTGCCAGAACCAGATAGGTGTCTGTTGAACGCTAGCGGGATGTGGTGGGAAGACGATGACCTATGTCTTGCCCACATGGATGAAGATTGGGCAGGCGCTCAACCAGATGATACTTGGTACCTCGATGAGGTGGACCACATGACCAGGAGCGGACGGTACTTCAAGCCCCCACACCAAGACCAACCCGAAACATCTGGAAAAGATAAAGAGGCTGAGAAACAGAGAGAGAAGCAAATTGAAGAAGAAGCTGTACTGAGACAGTTAAAGAAGATACAAGCAGACATCTCCATCTGGGGACTGCTTATGGCGTCAAGGGTACATAGGCAAGCCGTCCTATCTGCTATGGACAAGGCCAAACTCTCCATTGATACTACACCAGAGCAGCTGGTTAGGCTGGTTTTTCCGGGAAGAGGTTCCCCGGCATTAACCTTTTCAGACAAAGAACTGCCGCCTGAGGGCGTAAATCATAACAAACCCCTCTACATCTCCGTGGAATGTAGAGATAAGTGGATACCGGTGGTACTTTTTGATACCGGGTCTGCTATCAACGTCTGCCCAGCCAGAACAGCATATGCAATCGGGTTGAAACCCGCGGACTTCATACCAACCACTCAGGTGATCAAAGCTTACGATAATACCAGCAGGGAAGTGATGGGGACTGTCAAGGTTCACCAAGTTGGTCCGAGACAACACAACATTGAATTTCATGTCTTGGACGTTCCCGCAACCTTCAACTTACTCTTGGGGCGGCCGTGGTTGCACCAAGTAAAGGCAGTCTCTTCCACTCTACACCAGATGTTGAAATACCCTCACGGGAAGGGGGTTGCAATTGTTTTCGGAAACTCATCCATCCATCTGCCGCCAGAAGTGTCTACACCAGTTTTGGAAATCGAGCACGGCACGGAGGATGTGTTCTTGTCGAGGTTCACTTTGGCAGAGGCCCGGGTAGTGCAGAATATTATGGCTGTGAATGAAGGTGTGTACGTCAGTGCTCAATCCGTTTACCTCATGAACAAGCTACAACATATTCCCGGGATGGGATTAGGAAGAAGCGACAGGAAAGGAGTCGCAGCATTGGCCGAAGTGCCACACAACCCGCATACCTTTGGACTGGGTTATCTGCCCACCAAAGAGGACTGGGTGAGGAAAGGAAAAGAAATGGCCGGCAAAGCGGCGAAGCAATTTGAAGCCTTTTGAATTAATGCACAGGCCCATCCAGGGTACCCTGAACGAACGCTTTGTCCGGGAGGGGGAGGACTTTCCATTTTGCGGCTTCCCAGAGCCATGGTTAAACGCAGAGAGGAAACGCGTACCAGGTTTCGAGATCTTCTTCAACCTGCAACTATCCGGAGATGACGTTGCCACAGAACAGACAGACCCATCAGCTGAGGTTGAGCAGAATAATCCAGTGGATCCTGAGGGCACAGAATTAGAAATGGGGGTAACACTGGCATGTCTCCTCTCTGATCCTCCGATCAACCAAGAGTGCTTGGGGGATAACTTCGTGGTTTCCATAATTGGGGATGGAACGGCTGTGGGCCTACCAGCAGCTATCTTGGATGCATCAATCGCACCCTCTCTCACTGGCGGTCTGAGGAGGATTTTTGTCCAGCGACGGGTCGGTAGTGAGCCGGAATCTGATTCCACCGAGTCTTGTGAGTCGGAATCAGGTTCCAGCTCGACTGAGTCTGAGTCTGGTACTCCTGGGGAAGCTAACCTGGATGCCACAATCCTGTCTAGGTCGTCTTTTTCCTTTTCATTTGAGTCTGTTGTAACCGATAAATCGGACGATTTGGATGTGCCTAATGAGAATGAACTATCTGTGGTTTCCGAGTACTTTTCTGTGCCCTTGATTTATTGCATTAATTCAGACTTTCAAAACTTTGATAAAAGCAGCGAGGGCGAAGTTCCTCGGTTTACAACGTTTAATTGAACAAGAGCAAGAGAGATTTGTTAAACCATTAATGGATGAAATCATTACCGTGAATATTGGTCGAGGAGGACCCATTGGTCAGATCGGGTCCACGTTGTCTTCGGAGGAGCGAGCACTTAGTCGCTTTATTAAAAGATTTCAAAGATGTTTTCGCGTGGTCCTCGAAGACATGCCCGAATCGATCTGAGATTGTACAAAGATCGGATCCCCTTGACCTTGAGGCCCGACACATCAGCGAAACTTCGAAGGATCACGGATTGGGCTCTTAAGATTAATGAAGAGGTCAACAAGCAAATCGACGCAGCTTCTCTTTGGTATTTGAATATCCGACTTGGTTGGCCAACATTGTTCGGTCAAGAAAGATGGCGGGATCCGTGTGTGTAGACTTGAGGATCTGAGCGAGCTAGTCCGAAGGACGACTTTCCCTTACCGCACATCGATGAGTTGGTAGGTTTCACAGTAGGGCATGCATTGCTCTCATTCATGGATGGCTTCTCGGGATACAACCAGATAGTGATGGCACCAGAGGACAGGGAAAAGACTGCATTCACCACCCGTGGGACATCTGCTCTTGGGTAATGCCGTTTGGGTTGAAGAACGCTGGGGCTACTTATCAACAGGCCGCGACCACAATACTACATGATATGATCCACAAAGAGGTTGAGGTGTATGTGGACGACATGATTGTCAAGTCCAAGGAAAGAGAGGGCCACTACACCGCCTTGCATAGGTTTTTCCAAAGGATCAGGGAATTCCGGTTGCGGCTAAACCCTCAGAAATGTACATTTGGTGTTACAGCGGGAAAAATGCCGGGGTTTCTAATTACACAAAGAGGCATCGAGGTCGATCCTTCCAAAATCAAGGCCATCTTAGAAATGCCACCACCAAGGACTGAAAAGGAGGTGCGAGGCTTTCTGGGTAAAGTGCAATTCATAAGACGGTTTATTTCAAAATTAACCTTGACTTGTGAACCACTTTTTGGTCTTCTGAAGAAAGGAAAAAAGTTTCAATGGGACGGCCGATGTCAAGCTGCATTTGAACAGATTAAAGAATATCTACAGAACCCGCCCGTTTTATCACCACCAGAACCAGGGAAACCGTTGATTTTGTATCTGTCAGTAACTGAAACTACAATGGGCTGCATGCTTGCACAAGAATCAGAAGACAAGGTGGAGAGAGCCATCTACTATCTCAGCAAGAAGATGCTGGAGTATGAGACCCGGTATACACCGCTGGAAAAGGCTTGCTTAGCTCTGGTATGGGCTACCAGGAAGCTGCGGCACTACTTGTTAGCTCACTCTGTAATGTTGGTTTCATGACTTGATCCCATCAAATATCTTTTCGAGAAACCAGCACTTACGGGTAGGCTAGCTCATTGGTTGTTGTTGCTCTCCGAATTTGATCTCACGTACGTAACACGCAAGTCAGTGAAAGGAAGAGCAGTAGCAGAGTTCCTTGCCGACCACCCGATTGAGGGGGATGAAGCAGTTGAATATCTGTTCCCGGATGAATCAATTCTACATATCGACGATGAAACTTGGATGATGTACTTTGACGGAGCGTCAAATTAACATGGGTATGGGATAGGAGTGTTGCTGATAGCACCCAACAATTCCCGTATCCCTCTCGCCTTCAAACTCCGATTCAAAGTCTCGAACAATGAAGCAGAATATGAGGCGTGTATTGCTGGTTTAGAAGCAGCCCTAGAACTAGGGGCAAGACGGTTGGACATCATTGGGGATTCGAACCTTGTTGTGTCTCAAGCTAAAGGAGACTGGAAAGTGAAAGAGGAAAAGATAATGATGTATCACCAAACCTTGGATTTGTTGATTCCTCGGTTTGAGAAGCTAAGTTTTACTCATCTACTAAGAGAGAACAACAGGTTCACAGATTCTTTAGCAACTCTATCATCTATGATAGACATCCTGTGTGGAGTCCGGATGCGCCCAGTCATCATCGACCAGAAATTTGCACTTGCCTATGAGTCGATTGCAGCCATAGATGAAGTTCAGGACGAACACCCCTGGTATTACGACATCTGGAACTTCTTGGAGAAAGAAACATACCCGCCAGGGGTAAATGCCAAAGACAAAAGGGCAATCAGGAGAATGGCAGTTCAGTTCATCATCTGCGGGGGTAAACTGTATAAACGGGGTCATCTGGGAATGCATAAACTGTGCCTTGATGCCGAAGAGTCAAAGCGTCTAATGGAAGCCATCCACGGGGGAGAATGTGGTGCACACATGAATGGGGTAATATTGGCACGGAAGATCCTCAGACAGGGTTATTACTGGTCCACCATGGATGAGGATTGTATTAGTTTCGTCCGGAGATGCCACAAATGTCAGATTCATGGAAATCGCATAAACATCCCGCCGTCAAAGCTGTACAACATGACTTCGCCATGGCCGTTTTCTGTCTGGGGAATTGATGTAATCGGAGCTGTCACGCCAAAGAGGTCGAATGGGCATGAGTTTATCTTGGTAGCGATAGATTATTTCACAAAGTGGGTTGAGGCCCAATCTTATGCGGTGTTGAAGGCTTCGCATGTAGCAAAATTCATCAGAAACAACATCATCTGTCGCTACGGGGTCCCAAATGAAATCATTTCAGACAATGGTTCCCACTTCAAGAAGGAGGTGATTGATTTGTTGGAGAAATACAATGTGGCTTTTCATAAGTCATCTACCTACCGGCCGCAAACTAATGGAGCAGTTGAGGCCGCCAACAAGAATATCAAGCGCATACTATAGAAGATGGTGAAACCTCTGGGCGGCGGATAAAGGCCGTTTGCTCTGTGGGGTTACAGGACTTCAATCAGAACTTCTACTAGGGCGACTCCGTACTCATTGGTTTATGGGATGGAGGCCGTTCTACATATCGAGATTGAGGTCCCGTCATTACGAGTATTGGCTGAGTGCCATATAGCCGAAGCGGATTGGTAGCAGAGCAGATTCGAGGAACTCATGCTTTTTGATGAAAGAAGGCTGAAGGCACTGTACCACGTCCAAAGTTATCAACACATAATCGCCCGGGCTTTTAACAAGAAGGTTAAGTCCAGGAATTTGAAAGAAGGAGATTTGGTACTCAAAGACAACCGAGCCCCCATCCACGACCCAAGGGGCAAGTTCAGACCCAATTGGACTGGTCCCTACATTATCAAGTCAATCTGGTCTGGTGGTGCTGTGGTTTTGATGGATCTAGATGGCTTGGAGTTTTCTCAACCGATCAACATGGACAAGTTGAAGAAATACTACCCCTGAGAGGCTCGCTAGGCCGAAAACCCGAAAGGGCGACCTAGGCAAAACTTAGAGCACAGAAAATTTGAAATTATAAAAACTAAGCTCGCAAGGTTGAAAACCCGCAAAGGGCGGCCTTGGCAAAAGTTAGAGCGCAAAAGGAGAGTAAAAATACCCGAGCGAACCTAAGCCTGAACTACGTAAGGCTTGATTCCCATCTTTGGGATACGTAGGCAGCTTCATCCTGAAGTTCAGCCACAATCTTTTCCCAGATCAACTTTGTCCATTTGATCATCTCAGTCATCTCTATCCATCAGCATTTATCATGATCATCGGTACAGTGCTATTCAGACTAGGGGCAACTTTCCGTTGCCACACAGTGCCGCGGTACTATTCAGACTAGGGGCAACTTTCCAGTTGCTAGGATCCGGGGTTGTGCATCTCAGTGACAGATCTCAGGCGTGTCCAGTTTTGATCCATATCGAAAATAGTTTTGAAAAGTTTTAATAAAAGTTGACTTTGCTCAAAATTAATCTTTTTACAACTAAGACCATTTTTGGGACCAAAGCGGAGAATTTTCAGTACCACAACCTTCAATTTCATTGATTTCAAAACAGAGTTCTCTTACTCTTGCATACAATTGAGGTTGCTTTTTATTACACTCATGAAGAAAACTTGAAAGTACTAGTCAAGCAATAAATCCGGGGCATAGTCAAGTCAAGTGTCCCTGCGCCCCCTGCCAGAGCTAGTTGAAGCCTCTGATGCCAACCTAGGCCCAACCTGTGCTTCTTCGTTGAGCCAATCCCAGCACTCGTCAAACAAAGTGCAACTAAAAGTGGGAGCAGGAGCCAGGAGCTCTCTATTTCCCCATGCTGCGGCCTGCCGAGCTAGCTGTGCGCCTCAAACCGAGAATGTAGCCGGATACTCTATCCCCTCTGGTGGGCAAGTCTGATCATGGCTAAACTGGCGTAGAATACGGAATGGGAAATAGAATACGCAGTGAGTCAAGCCGATCAATCGAATCGACTGCCGAGACATCTTTGTAGCTCATTGCCGGGAGATTGAGCCAAGGGCAACGCCACGCAATGCGATCTGCCGACAAATTGCACATCCATTCAAACCACCATCCCTCATCAAGGGCGTCGACTAGGCGTTGTTGAAAGAAATAGCCGCGGGCTGAGTAAACAGGGCAAGAGTCCACAACTTGCAGTTTATCCATCAACCATACCTGGGGAGGGATGAAAAATGAGAGAATAAAGAATAGAGAGATGTACGATGAGAGAAAAGTAAGAAAAGGGTTTTGTGAGAAAAAAACCAAGCCTGAGGGCCGAGTGATGTGAGCAAATACATATGTGAGATCGGGTGGGAAACATTACCTGCAGAAGTAGTGGACTCCCTACAAACCTGGTTGTCTCCCGATGGTAGAAAGCATCCAAGCCCATCAGTGTCTCAGCCAATGTCATGGCGATGCAACTCTTTCCTTCTTTCAAGCCTTGGGCCACTTCAATCAGAAGGACGCTGGATCCTCCAAAGCTCGAGGCAAACAGAAAATGAGATAACATACATAAACAGAGGACGTGTCGCCGGAAGCCTTGCCAATGATGGTCGCTGCAGTTACCAGCATCGGAGAACTGGTAAATCAAGCTTGGGATATCCAACATTCCGTTACAAATCAGGGATCGAGCATCGTATGCATTGAGTCCGCACATCCGCCCTAAGGTTTGGGCATAGCCAAAATTGAGTTGGGGCAAGATTTCCTCACCTCGCTCGGATTCTATCAAAACTTGAAAATCTTCAAAAGTGGGACATACCTCTTGCCCTCCGAAGCTGAAGACGTGCGTCACTGGGTTCCAAAATCTCACCGCGGCATGGAGGAAAGGAAGATGCAGTGAAGTCCAGCCCAGCGTGAATAGTGCATTCAAGCCGAAACCCCGGAAGTTCAACTTTTCCGAACCATCTAAAGAAGAGATCCAAGATGTGAGATTTTCTGCGAGAAATGCCTCCATTTTTGTGCAAAGCAGTGATGAAATGAATGAGTTCCAAAGTTGGAGCTTTATAGGGGGGTAAAACACTATTCGAGGACAAATGTTAGAATTCTAGGAGTTGCAGGAAAGGTGGCCGGCCGGCCACCTATTCTAGCAGGCCGGCCATCTTTGTTTCAAAAACTGGCCGGCCGGCCATCTTTCAGTCCCCAGATGCAAAATGTGGCCGGCCATGCATTGGTCCTATTTTGCCCTCCGGAAGGAAGTTTGAGGCATTTTTATACATCGAGGATATCGAAGGCCTTCATTTCTCTCAGTTTCCGATGCGTTCCATCATCCAGATCGTCCGTCCGAAGTACGCTTTGTTGTATTTTGTTTATCGAGTTGTTGCTTTGTTTATCGAGTTGTAAGTTTTGTCGAGCTGTCGCATTTGGTGTTTTGAGTTATTACTTTTTGTTTATGCAATTTTGTTAAGTCTTATTTATCGAGTCGTTAACATTGTTGTATTTTGCTTATCGAGTTGTAAACTTGCTAAGATTCTGTTATTTTTTAGTGAGTCGAGTTGTTTGATTTGTTGCGTCGGTTCATTACCTGACCCGGTAAATACACAAAGCACATTCCCATTCAATTCCATTTTTTGTGCAGAATGATGCGATGCGATGCTAAGAGTTTCGAATACAAACACCTTTTCAAAAGCTGTTTCATTCCATCATGTTTTACAACAAAATAAAGGTACAAGTTTTACAGAAAATAAAACTGCCTAATAATATGCAAAGTGCTACAAACTACTAGCAAAAAGTAAAATAAAGCAGGAAATAGCATCAATATCCTCGGGAGCGGGAATGAGGAGGTCCCCTCATCCTCTTCTGCGGGACAACCTCTGCACCATCATCACCATCCGGGTCGGAGCTGTCATCTTCAGGATCCCCCTCAGTCTCGCCTCCACTCCCGGAACCAAGGCCGAAGCCCCCCTCCTTAGCAGATGTCTCTGACTCACGATCTACGACCTCCTCCTCCTCCTCCTCATCAAGCTCTGCCTCTATAACATGTGCCCTACGTCTGCGAGACGACCCCGCTCCTCGAGCTCCTCGGAAAGGCCTAGATGGCCCTGCTCCCTGAGAAGGCCTGGATGGCCCAGCTCCTCGAAAGGGCCCAGATGGCCCAACACCTTGACCTCTCTGAGAAGGCCCGGGTGGCCCGGCTCGCGGCGGAGCATATACAGGAGGTATCTGAAAATGAAGAGTTCAATACATCAGTTCAAATATGAAAAGCAGATACAAGTACAATATGCGAGTGGGGTGTGTGTCAGATGTGCTCTACACAGCCTATCAATACAGCAGAATGTTCAAAACCAGCATGTCATTAGAAATATGCTAAATATAGGAAAGATGGACAGTACCTGCACGCCCATAATGGCCAACTGTGCCTCCCTCTGTAGGATCATGCCCTCGAATGTGGCCAACATGCCGAGCACCTCATCCACGTACTCAACTAGAGGCTGCAGATACAAATGCAAAACTATCAGTAAATGAATGAATGTCCAAGTATCCGAATGATAAGTCAAAGCTGTAAAACATACCGGTGGTGAATCAGGGTCTCTGACATATCTGTGGTCAGGAAGAGAAGGCTCTAGTGAGACCTGGTAAGGAGTCCCAAATCGCCAACTCGTCAACTCGGTCGGCATGTCTGGCCACCCAGGATGATGAAGAGTCGGAGGGATCGGGGGAATCGACCCACCCCCACCTCGAGACGTACCAGCCCTGCTGGAGGAGGGGATATCCGTAGCACGAGCCCGACTCGAAGATGGTACATCAGCAGGCCTCAGTGGCGGAGCACGCACTCCCGTCAAGGGAGGCATCAGATATGTGTGACGATAAGTGGCGTAGTCCCCGTCCGTAAGGTGCAGCAAAGCATCGGTGCCCTGCATAGCACTAACGACCTCCTGGGTAGAGAGTCTATCAGCAGTCCGCATAGTGGCTGGAGGTCTTTGGGGAGGTCTGAGAATTGTACCCCCATACCTGACGCAGAAAGCATTCCCCCAGGAACCATGCTCTACCAACTGGTCCTTCAAGCAGGAACCTGTACTGGGAGTTACCCGATCCTCTGGGATACTGATATCGGAGACCATCACCCAAGACCGCCCAGGGCTACCACGTAATCTGCGAATAACCAGTGCATGAATCAATCAGAAATCGGGAATATGCAGGGCAAATCAAAGATGAAAACGGAAGAGAACTGAGAGTTCTGAAATACCTCTGTCGTCCGAGCAGTGTCAAAATACTATCGCAGGTAGAAGAGAGTCTCTCGAGGTCTCGGTCGGTGCTGGCCCTCGAATACCAATAAAAACGGGGTCATAAAGGGCCTTGCCACCTCCATCTCTGGGGCTAACGTCGGAAAATATACGTAGACCCATAGCTGAGAAAAGCAGTGCGGAATGTAAATACAAAGTGCTGAGGGCAAAATACAAAATGCAAAGTGCGCCGTGTGTGCAATGAACAAGTAATGAGGAGCAGAAATGTAAATCGAGATGACAGAACGTACCTCCCAGGCTCTCCAATAGCCGCTGAGTAAGTCTCCCCGCCCACGAGAGGCCGCGCTCGTACCGACTGACCTGTGATGGGTCCACTAGGGCACTCAAAAGATACAACCCGACAGTGTTCCCCCTATCAGCAAACAGCGTGGTGCCAAAGAGGAACATAAGAAGCATGGGCGTCTTGCTCAACCTCCTCGGAGACTCGGGCTCCATCTCGGCCTCAAAGCAGGAAGAGAACCGGGTGTCTGGGACTCTCCCGAAGCTCTGTCTCTGGTAGGCGGGCCCCCAACAGATGTACCCAAGCGGCCTTCCACTCGCCCATATCCTCGTCGTAAGGAATGGGCCAACCTCCTATGTCTAGGCCGGTAAGTACAGCAAAATCTAGCGGGGTCATGGTCAGATCCCCGGTAGCAGAAAAGTGGAAGGAATTGGTGGTGTCCCACCATCTCTCCTGGCGGCTAACAGTGTCCTCTTGGCGGGACAATGTGATAACCCTCTGTGAAGGCCCCGAACCCTGCTAAATCAACTAAATCCCAGACAGCCTCCGGAAGCTCAGTGTACCACTCTCTCGCAGCAGTGGAGCCATATCCTCGCACGGTACGAGAGCCAACCTGCATTCAGAATGAATGCATGTGTCAGAATGAAACGAACAAGCCGTGTGCAAATCAAATGAACAAGCCGTGTGCAAATCAAATGAATGAGCTATGTGTCAGAATGAAATGAATGAGCCGTGTGCAAACGCAAGTAAATGAACTATGTGTTCAGAAAATCAAAATATGAGCTGCGTGTTCATCTCAAATGTCTGGGCTGTGTGTTGAAATCGATGATCTGGGTGTGTGTTGAAAATCGAGTTTGGGACCGCGTGTTCTACTCTCAATCGGTGTGGGGTACGTGTGTTCACCATCAACTTTGGGCGTGTGTTGAAAAATCGAGTTTGGGATGCGTGTTCTACTCTCTCAATCGATGTGGCCGTGTGTTCACCATCAACTTTGGGCCGTGTGTTGAAAATCGAGTTTGGGCTGCATATTCTATTCTCAATCGGTGTGGGTGTGTGTTCACCATCAACTTGGTGTGTGTTGGAAAATCGAGTTTGGGGTGCGTGTTCTACTCTCAATCGATGTGGGCTATGTGTCCACCATCAACTAATTTGTGTGTTGGAAAATCGAGTTTGGGGTGCGTGTTCTACTCTCAATCGATTAATGGGTTGTGTCCACCATCAACTTGGATTGTGTGTTGAAAATCGAGTTTGGGCTGCGTGTTCTACTCTCAATCGATTAATGTGTGTTCACCATCAACTTGGGTGTGTGTTCGGAAAATCAGAGTTTGGGACTGCATGTTCTACTCTCAATCAGAGTGGGCTGTGTGTTCACCATCAACTTGGACTGTGTGTTCAGAAAATCAGAGTTTGGGCTGCGTGTTCTACTCTCAATCGATTGGTGTGTGTTCACCATCAACTTGGGTGTGTGTTGAAAATCGAGTTTGGGGTGCGTGTTCTACTCTCAATCGATGTGGGTGTGTGTTCACCATCAACTTGGACTGTGTGTTCAGAAAATCAGAGTTTGGGACTGCGTGTTCTACTCTCAATTAGTGTGGGCTGTGTGTTCACCATCAACTTGGACTGTGTGTTCAGAAAATCAGAGTTTGGGACTGCGTGTTCTACTCTCAATCAGTGTGGGCTGTGTGTCCACCATCAACTTGGACTGTGTGTTCAGAAAATCAGAGTTTGGGACTGCGTGTTCTATTCTCAATCAATGTGGGCTGTGTGTCCACCATCAACTTGGACTGTGTGTTCGGAAAATCAGAGTTTGGAACTGCGTGTTCTACTCTCAATCAGTGTGGGCTGTGTGTTCACCATCAACTTAGACTGTGTGTTCAGAAAATCAGAGTTGGACTGTGTGTTCTACTCTTAGTCAGTGTGTACCGTGCGTTCACAATCAATCAGTGAGTCTAGTGTTCAGAAGTTCAAGTGTTTAAGCCACATGTTCAAAATGCAAGCAAAGTACCATGTCATAAGCTAAACTATGTGCTCAAGCATGGCAAAGGTATGAAATGCACAAAAAATACAGAAAATGAAGTAAAATACCTCTCGTGCCTCGTAAGAAAGGTGATGCTCCGGCTCTCGCAGAAGTAGATCTCCCGGTGCCCGATCATTGAAGTCAGTAAAATGACGAAAAACGGCCCGCGGAAGAATGTGCACCGACGGGGCGTATCTCTCGGGAATAAATGGTCGGACCCTCGGGGGTAGCGTCATAATATCGAAATCATCCCCGGCACTTAGAGGACCTCCACCATGAGGGAAATTACCCGCCATTTCGAAAAATCTGCAAAAGGAGCAAAAATGAGCAAAATGAGCCAAAATTGGAAAAAGTCAACAAAAGTCAACTCTCGGGAAATGGAAAAGTCAACAAAAGTCAACTCCTGAGAAAATCTTCCAAATATTGAGACAAACTTACCTCAAGTGGTGAAAATGAAAAAAGAAGCCCCGAAATCAAAATTTAATCGGTCCAAAGTGCTTAAAATCGAATGTTTTTGCGAAAACAACTTGTGGGATTTGAAAAGCGCGTATAAAGTCTTGATCTGAAGGAGAAAATGGTTTGGGAGGCAAGAGGAGAAGTTTTTAGCTGTGGGTGTGAGCTCGAAGTGAATGGATGAGAGAATATAAAGAAAATGGCGAAAAGACCAAAGCGCCTGTTTTGGGCGGTGGTGGTAAACCACCTTTCTAGTGGCCGGCCATTTGCTTTTTGGAAACTGGCCGGTGGCCTCCCCTTGGGCAACCAGCTGGCCGGCCATGTCCCCCACATGCTCACCTAGCTCTCTGCAAATTTTGAGGAAGATTGGAGTTCCCGGGACCTGAAAAAGTTCAAGAAAAGTGCACTTTCTAGCGCGAAATTGCTCCGCCGAAACTTCAGCTGCAATTTCTGACATGTGTCTCATCATTACTCATCAAAATCAAAGTGTATCCTTTTTAAGCATGTTGTAACCTCTCCGGGAGGTGAACCAGAGGCCACAGTCGAGTCGCCTTCTCTGAAGTGCGCGTTTCCTTACTCGTTGTTTCGCAACAAACGGGCACTCTGATTTGTGCTCATTTTGCATTGTTGTGCACATAACTTGCATTCTCATGAGCATTTTGCATCGTCATGCATGATTTCTTGGTATACCATACCTCTGTGCTTGAGCATGCGTTGTCACGCACGTTCCCTTCTCGTATTGCGATGCATTCACTCGCCGACACTGCGTGTGTCAAACTTTCGAAATCACAGGAATCACATTGAATATATGTTGTTAGCATATTGTTCTTGTTGAATTTCTTTCTTTTGCAGGCACGATATTGTATGTACGGTTCATTTGAGGCTGGTGCGACCAGACGAATCGCGCAGGTATCGTATCTTCTCCGTGTGAGACGCGACGAGGATTAAGTAATTCTCCGCATTCCTAACTGCATGAAATGTAGTTGTTGCTTTGCATTCTTGCTTAAAATTGTTGCATCTATTTACGAATACTTGCTTCATTACAGCTTGCTGCACTTGCATGATCATTAAGTTACATCTGGCTCCGTGCATATCGCTTTGCATTTTGCCCCCTTTGCCTGCGGGCACGCCTGCGGGCACATATCTCTGTTCATCTTGTATGATTGTCTAAGTCTTCGGCCTTGTCAAAAATGGGTCGTCTCTGGGCTTTGACATTCACTCCCGTCACTTGTGACTTCCGAGTTCTGTCAAAGAGGGGCAACTGTAGACACCCCATTTTTGACCGACCTTAAGACTCAGACGTCACCGATTGAGCGCTCGGTGATGTTGCATATTGTGCTCGTTCAGAAGTCTCAGAGTCACGGCCGTGAGCCCTGCCTCCGGACTTTCGAACCCTCTTTTGTACCTTGTCTCGGTTTGCAAACCAGACTCGGTTTTCTCTGTTTCTTTTCCTAAAGGGAGGGAGAGGTCCCGTAGACCATCTCTCGGTGGCCATGGGCTACATTTCGTGGCCGTAAGCCATTTTGCCCATTTCGGAGCCCGGTTCCCGGTTTTCGGAGCCGTCAGGCCGTGTGCCTCGGTTCGAGACCGTCTAACCATCTTCGATTCCTCCGGTTTTTGGCATATATCTTATTTACTCCCTTTTGAGGGACACGAGGTCGAAGACCCACTTAGTGGCGAATGCCACTTCGATTATATGACCTATTTTGGGACCAATGCGTGTTTTGGCCCCCGAGCATTCGTTTTGCATCGGTTTTCGTTCATTTTTGGCAGGTACCTCTGTTTTATCACCAGGAAGGTCATTGAAGGGTGGGAGGCCAGCAATTGTCTCAGCAACCAGTTATATTCCTCCGGCGCCCTCCGACGCCCGTTTTTCTCACTTCCGAGCCAATGTTGACCACCCTAGGGCCATTTTCTTCAACCCCAAACCACATATTTGTGTTGTACACACATGGAAGGACCCTAAAAGTCTATGGTCGGCCAGTAATTCAAATTGAACCTTTTGAACCCCTCCTAAAAGTGGCCTATTCTCTCTCCTGTTTTAGAGTTGCCAATTTTGAACCACAGGGTTGTGATGAGAAGACCTGGGAGGACACCTTTCTCTGGTGGCCGGCCAGAAAATCCTCTTGAGCCTTTTGACCCTTGGCTGGCCGGCCGGCCACCTGCAACAAAAATAGCAGGCCGGCCATGTTCCTTGGGATGTGTGCTTTGCAACTGTATAGCTTTTTCTCCCAAAATATCTGATTTCGGGGGACTTTGGTAGGAGGAGGGAACTTAATCCCATTTCTCTACACATTTTTCTCTCCCTTTCTCCTCCATCCTTGCATTCATACAGCAGCTCTAGCTCTCCCTCAAGGGTTGGAAAATTGCTCTTAAGCTCATACACACATATCTCTCTCATTTCCTCTCAAAATCTCTAAGTTTTGCACCATTTCTCCATCACTACCAAGCACCACCACCACCACTCCATTTCTAGCAGCTTGGGGAGCTTTCCAGCAGCTAGGAAGCAACATTCCTTGGTCCAAGAGGTAGCAAAGAAGTGGTCTTCAAGGGTAAGTGCCAATCTCCCTCTTTTGTAGCACTTTTTTGCACCATTCTTCTAGCCTATTTTCTTACTGTTTTGGGCTCCGACCCAAACTTAAAGGGTCATTATTTTGAGCCATTCTTCATGTTTGTTTAAGGGCTCAACCCTGTTTGAGCCCCCCATTTGGCACTTGCTTCAATACCCCTTTGTATGCCATTATTTTGCATGGTATTTCTAGCCTATGTGTGATCTGTTTTTGAGCATGATATAAACTGTGAATGGGATTATTTTGAGTCCCTATACAACATTGTAGAAGGGCTCAATACTTTTGGGGGCCTCCATGCTGTACCTACCATTATACCCCTCTTTGGCCCCCATTTTTGCATGCTTTTTTAGGCTTATCTAGCTTCTGTTTTCGGCCATGATCAGAACTTAAAATAGCCATATTTTGACCTTCTTGGAATATCTCATTAAGGATCTTTGGCTTTTTGGTGAATTATTTGTATACCTCATGTTATAGCCTCTTGTTGGCCTTAATCTTGCATTGCATTTTGAGCATGTTTTCATACTGATTTGAGGCTTGTCATCCACTGTAAATGTTCATATTTTTAGTCCCTCTTCAGTGTTGTAGAAGGGTATTTTTCTTTTTGGGCTTTGCATCTACCACTTGCTTCATAGCCTCCTTACGAAGCCATTTTTGTATGCCATTTTAGCCCTACTTGTGATTGCTGTTTGGCCATGTTTTGTACTGTAAAAATGTGATTTTTTGGGCTTCCTTGCTTCTTCCTTTTCGTGTCATGTATCAATTATGCGTGTATGGTATAGCTGTAGGCCATTTTATGCATTGAAATCCATGTTTCGGGATCATTTCATGCATCGGGTATTATTTCGTCTCATTTCGGGGCTGTTTTCCCCCCTCATGTTGCCACTGATTTTTGCATGTTTGCATATCATATTCCATGTCTTTGCCATGTCTCATTAGAGTGGCATTTCGGTACCTGAGGGTCCGTTCTCGGTTTGGGCACGCACTTCGAGGTATCTTGTTTTCATCTGATGGCCTCCTATGTGAGTGTGGCTGAGGCTCTCTCATATTGGTGTAAGCCCATTATTACATTGCGTATGTCATTTCATCCATAAGCGTTGTGTATGCCCGGTTGTGTATTCCCTCGTATAGCGTGTATGCCATTCCATGACATTGTGTATGTTAGGATTGCATATTAGCTGCATTTCATGCGTATCATGCATATTGCATCATATTCGGGATAGGAGTTAGCTCGGGCACGAGAAACGAGGCGCGTTCCGTACTCCGAGTGATGGAACGGGTCTCAATTCCCAAGTCACCGACACTCCGGATTATCCATGATGGAGTTAGGTTTTGTTGTAGCATTCATATGCATTCACCCTATATTGAGTTGTGCAATTCGGCTCCTCGACCATCATGCATCGATACGCGTAATTGGTGGCACGAGGATCGAGGCATGCATATATTTGTGAAATACATTGCTATGCTCCTTTCCTGCTCTCTGTTGCAGCAAAATGAAGAATCAGCAACTTTTCGGAGTCTGGCACACATTTCGAGAAACATTGCAAATAGAGGATAATTGGGGCATCCCAGTGGATTTCAGCCAAAGGCACCCAAACATGCATTATTTCATTATCGGGCGAGTCAAAGGCGGTCCACAGCTTGCATGCGATTCTGATTTTTCTTAGTTAATTTGTTAATTAATTAGAAATTTGTATATTATTAATTTGTATTATTCTTTCATTTGGGGCAGATTATTTATTGGACCCTACGTGCGAGGGCATAATTGTAATAAGTGTGCGTGAGTGTGATGTATGTCTTCCAACCCCACGTCTTTCTTCCTTTTTATTTACCTCCTTATGATGGGTTAGATTAGGGCATATTTCAATTAGCATACAGTATGACACCATGTTTGCATCATTCATCTGCTTTTGCACAAGACTCGGCGCATCATACAAAGCGCATTTGTATTTCAATTCCAAATTGAATACGTGTTAGTTGTAGCATTCCATATGCCATGTTTAGAATAGCAAGCGAACTGCTATAGTTGCATCTTTGCATGTGTTGCATTAGGCAATTCTGTGCATCTAGGATCATGCATGGGTTTCTAATGAGCTTCTATTTTGGCTTGGAGTACTCGGTGAGTTTTTATGCTTTAGCATCCTTGCATGTGTGTGAGTGTTGCCATGAATAGCATGTTTACCATGAGGCTATGTGCTTACGTGATATAACTGCCTTGAATGCCTGTGGGTGGAGGTTGAGTTACTTGAATTGGGACAATTAATCAAATATTTGTTTTTTTAAGCCCACTAGATAGTGGCAAAACCATTGTTCTTCTAAGCCCACCTGAGGGTGGCAAAATCTGCATTTTAAGCCTACCTGCGGGTAGCAAACCATTTTCAAACAAACATGAAATGTTTTGTTCCAATTCAGGCGATTCAGTCTATACTTGTATGCTGTGCGCATCACGTAGTAAACCTAGGCTAATAACCGAAATAAGAACTCACAATGTTTACAAAATAAGATATCATGGTTAGTAGAGGCCGGTCTTTGACCGGGCGAGCGGGGGTGCTCACGAAGTGACCTTCCCCAATCGTACCCAAGTTCCCGAGCCGAGGCAACTTTGGTGATGACGGACACGTGGCCTTTGGCACCGAGTCAGGGTTTCCTAAATTTCCCATTTAAAAAATATTTAGGTGGCGACTCTGTATCTGGCAAAGCAGTCCATGTTTGGCACTTCTTTCAAAAATCAGTTTTCTCAAAACGATTTGCCGGATTTGGACTCTTTGGTTCAAGATTAAGAACCGTGACATTTGAGTCCTTGAACTGTAGTAGACCCGATATCGAACCAGAATCGGGGGGGGCTCGCACTCCCTTTCCCCGGGATGCGTTCGGGGACGTCTACAATAGCCCAGTGCTCTGTGAGTAACAATGTTGTAAAAATATGTTCAATTATGAATATTTTCTGAATGATCAACTGTTCTGTTTACTGAAACGTTATTACTTAATAAATGAATGATTGTCCTATTTGTAAACTGTATTCGTGGTATCCATAACAATTTACTGTTACTGTACTGTTACTACTACTGTTACAGAGATCTCTGTCGGTTCCCATGTTTGGAACCACTACTATTTACTGTTATGATGGCCATCAATATTTATTCGATGCTGTTAAGACCCTCTTGTCTGTTTTGCTATTGGATATACCACATATAACTGCTAAGGTTTCTAAATGACTGATATGACTGTTTAATGACTGAAAGGACATTCATTCTTAACCTCTTTACACAATTGTTATTCACTGGGCTTTAACTCACTGTTTATATATATATGTAGGTGACCAGGCACCGGATCGGAGCTAGGAGCGTTGGGTTAACTCCCTTTTTGTCAAGCCAACCATTGTGCCTCACCTCGAGGTTCCAAGTGTGCTCAAGCTAAGGCTGTTTTAGGGTGTTTTAGATTCCCCCTTTTTATTTTTGTTTTGTATAGACTGTTTGAGACTGGCACTGTACTATTATGGTAGGGATTTGATTCCTAACCTGAATGTCTGTATATGATGTATATATATACTGTTATGGTTTTGAATGTGTATATGTGCAGAAAATTCTTTTTGTATACAGACTGTCACAACTCATTGGACATCTTTTATTTACTGTTTTGGCTTCCACCAGCCCTTGTACTCTGTACTACTGTCTTTATTGTTAAGCAGGCCTTTAGTAATCACGGATTACTGGCCGATTACGGTGCTAAACCCATAGAGGCTGGTTTGGGTCGTGACAATCATAGTATGTGTCAGATAATTGTTAAGATCATAATTGATTTACTTTCAGTCAACTGTAGCCTAATACGTCCAAATTTTTGTTTAGGTGGTTGGAGCTGGGAGGTCATATCACGTGGTTGAGGATGCCTTATTGAGACGTGATGGACAGCATGCCTTGCAGACTGTTGGAGAGATCCAAGACTTATTGTACGAGGCGATCTAGCATGCCCATCGGGGAGATCGTCTACATTTTGGCCACTACGGTGTACAGAGTGCAGCAGCTGCTCCAAACACATCAGTGCCGTCCACTTCAGCGCCGCCCACATCAGACGCTAGACTTCTGAAGTGGCATGCACTATTTATAGAGCGAGTGCAAATGGAAAGATTATGTCAAGAAAATCGACTAAAGGTACCGAAAGCACGTTCAGTTGAGATCCAAAAGGAAGATCCAGATAATGTTGATCGACTATGTGAAAGACTTCGACGTGAGATTTCTCAAATGCGTCGTAGGTTAGCCCGCGATATGAAACTATCTATACTTAAGTCGGATGCCAAGAATAACGGAACAACACCAAGTGCTACGGCTATCAAGGCTATCAAGGAGGATCCTGCACTTCTCTCTGACCCTAAGCTCTCAGATTGTTCGTGTCATGACCCAAACCCGCCCCTATGAGTTTAGCAATGCTTAGGCCGATGTCCGTGATTACCGAAGGCACTTAACGATAAACACTGATGAATCTGATCTGAGGGGGCTCGCAGAAGCCAAAACAGTAAATAAAAGATGTCCAATTAGCTGTGACAGTCTGTATGCAAAAAGACTTTTCTACACATATACACATTCAAAACCATAACAGTATATACATACATCATATACAGACATTCAGGTTATGGACTAAATCCCTACCATAACAGTACAGTGCCAATCTCAAACAGTCCATACAAAACAGAAACAGAAAGGGGAAATCTAAAACACCCCAAAGCAGCTTTAGCTTGAGCACACTTGGAACCTCGAGATGAGGCACAATGGTTGGCTTGACAAAAAGGGAGTTAACCCAACACTCCTAGCTCTGATCCGGTGCCTGGACACCTACATATATATATATAAACAGTGAGCTAAAACCCAGTGAATAACAGTTGTGTAAAGAGGTTAAGAATGAATGTCCTTTCAGTCATTAAACAATCATATCAGTCATTTAGAAACCATAGCAATTATATGTGGTATATCCAATAGCAAACAGTACAGTAGGTCTTAACAGACCGAACAGTCAGTTGATGGCCATCGTAACAGTAAATAGTAGTGGTTCCAAACATGGGAACCGACAGAGATCTAAGAGCGATATAAAGACGAGAATAAGAAATTGATATGGATACCACGAATACAGTTTACAAATAGGACAATCACTCATTCATTAAGCAATAACGTTTCAGTAAACAGAACAGTTGATCATTCAGAAAATATTCATAATTGAACATATCTTTACAACATTGTTACTCACAGAGCACTGGGCTATAAGCAGCTAATGAGCGTCCTCGGATGCCAACCCTACACAGTTACAGAACGAACACACACTAAGTTACACACTTGGGAATCAATGACTTAGTCCCTATCTCGACTCGGTGTGGTTCTACATCAATATCCTTCTTAAGATGCCTTAAACATGGCCTAGGAATGCCTAGAATGGAAAGATGATGCAAAGATGTACTTTAAAACACTTTTCAAAATTTTCAAAAAATAGAGGTCTCGCTCGAGCGTGGCTTTCTACGCTCGAGCGGACATGCAGAGAAAGGAGCTCGCCGGCGTGACTTCCTTCGCCGAGCGACCGCAAACTCGTAAAGTAATCTTGGATGCATGCAATTCATGCTCGATGGCGCGCTCGACCTCCGCTCGAGCGTGAGACACAAGTCCTTGCTTGAGCGTGCATTCCCTCGCTTGAGCAGACTGTAAACATGTGAAAAGTACTGGATACACACATTTCACGCTCGAACGTTACTTTACCCGCTCGAACGGAATGCATGTACTCAAAGTGTACGCTCGAGCGTTCCCCACTCGAGCGTGGATCCAAAATCTGGAATTTCCAGATTTGTCTCCAAGCACAAAACTCAACTTTTAAAACGTCAAATCCGATCATTTTAGGCTAATTTTCTGGAAAACACTATAAAACCCATAATATGACATGTTTCAAAGATCAATTTACAAAACCAAGACCCAAAGGTAGTTCAAATAAAATACAATTTCAACAATAACTTCAAGAACATGATGAATACATGACATGCAAGTGTTCAATTGAAATCAAAGCTTCCAATACATGATCAAATGAGTCTAAACTTTCAACAACATGATGAATTCATGTACTATAACCCAAATATGGACATGCATATAGTAATTTCCATGAAAACAACCTCAAAATGCTAAAACATGTACATGCATGCATGATTTAAGCTACAATTCAACATTTTGAACCAATTCTAGACTCTAATCACCAAACTTCCATGAAACATGCAAGATACAACTTAAATACAAGTTCAAGAAGATGATTCTCCTACCTTAGGTCCTCAATTTCAAGAATGGGAGCTCAATTTGTGCAATTATTCTCCAAATCTTCTAATTCCAAGTAATTCTCTAGATGAAACAATTCTCTCTCTCTCTCTCTCTCTCTCTCTCTCTCTCGGTTTTGGCCTAGAAAAAATGGCTGAAATAGTGTATCAAAATTGAAATGAACTAATGGCCTAAAGATGCCCACTCAATGGCAAAAGGGTAATAAACTCATTTAATGTAATTCAATATTATTTAATCTAATTTAATCATACCAAATCAAATCTCAATTAAACATACCATAAAATCACATAAATTCTAATTAACATGAAACACTAATTAATTTCAGATTCGGCCGCCGATAAGGCCTTCAATTCACAGTTCGACACTTAAAGCATGAACATATTAATTAACAATCAAACAGATTAAACTAATACACTCAATCAATCAGTTCAGAATGTCAGTCAAATCAGTTACTTAATCATGTTCAGTCACAGTTTAGCAGTAATCAGTGGTATTATCAGTAAACAGTGGTGAGGGTTATCACAGTTCGGCCTCTGAGATTGCTGATTTGAGCGAGGATTAGGCGTCTATTTGTCTACTAAATTATATTAGGTTATCTATAATTATGTGTTGTGTGTGTTAAAATAACTCTTTCGACAATGAGTTTGTGAAAGGTTTGTCTAATATTTATCTATGTAACTGTTAAGTATTGTACTCGTCGCTTTATTTTATGTACTGTGTTATGTTGAATGTTTTCACAAATTATTTTTGTAGGATATTTATGTTTGAACTAGCTACGCCGTTCTAAAGTGTTATGAGTGTTATAGGTGTTATAGTCGTACCTTTATTTTGTTTTTCTGTTCGTAGTGGTAATTACAAAATTAGATACTTTGTATATACTGTGTAAAGTTTTATTTAAATATTTCTTGGCAACAAATATTTAGTTTCGAAAATTCTGCAAAAATAAACTTAGTTTGGGAAATAAATTAGTATAGGGGCTTACTTTGGGAAAAACCCCGACAAAATCTCTCTGAAACTGTGCAAAATGTTCTCTGGGGAGGGTGCGTGTCTCGAGGCCATTATTTTCTTCGTCTTTTTTAATTTTTTATTTGTTGTTTTTATTTGTTGTTCATCATCGATCTTTTTTAAATTATATTTGAATTATAAATTTAAATAAAAATTTAAAAAAACAAAAGAATAAGGTAAATTAAGCAAAGATTTAATTTATATTTTTTCATATTCTTTTTTACTTTTATATTTTTAACGTAAATATCAAATTATAAAAAATTTGATATCAAATTGATTATTTTTAAAATATCAAATTTTATTTGCTGTTTATTTTTTATATTTTTAATTTTATATTTTTAAAATATCAAATTTATATTTTTAAAGTAAATATCAAATTTATATTTTTAAAGTAAATATCAAATTTATATTTTTTATATTTTATATTTTTAAATTTGCTGTTGATATCAAATTTATATTTTTTAATTTAAAATATCAAATTGGATAATATTTTTTATTTGCTGTTTTCTTTTTAAAAAAATTATGTATAAATTATTTATGTAAATATCTGATAATGTATATATAATTTTATCATTTAAAAAAAATAGTGGATGAGAAACATTAATTTCAAAATTAGATAATTTATTTTTAAATATGAAAATAATAAAATTTGGGAAATAGCTTCAGGGGCTTTTAAAAGCAACGGTTTCTTTCAAAAGCAAACTTTATTTAAAAGCTTGTTTGCTAACAACGCTTTTTAAAATGCGTATTTTTGAATTGCACTTTTAAGATGAAAATGCTAATAGAAATAATATTTTTTTAATCAAAAACTAGCCTATCACTCGTGTTATGCACGGAATAATTATAGATATTTATATTTATTTTTATTTTTTTAATATATAAATTAAATAAGTGTTTATTTATTTATTTAAGAGGCATTTACACAATAATTACATACGTCTCTTAGGGATACAAAAAGTAAGGAAATTAAGATTTCATTTATTGCGTTATTCATTTAATAAGTGTAATTATTATAAATTAAGTGTTTATTGTAATCAATAGTGTAATTATTACAATCTTTGAATTTATTGTAATCAATAGGGTAATTATTACAATCTTTGAACCAATCACCAATCACCAAGTCAATTTTTTTTAAAAAAAAATATTAAAAAATCAAGAAATTATGATTGACATGTTGGAGGTTCCACAAACCTTGGATTTTAAAAGAGCATTTTCCTTAATATATAGATATATTTTGTAATCATGCTTTTATGATCTTATTTATTTTGTGCGGTTGGACCAAAAATATGTTAAAAACCTGTTTTGTAATCACCCTTCTGCTTATCTTGAGAATTTCGGCCAAATTAAGCTTAGATCTCGTTTGGGAATAGGTTAATTTAGTAATTTTTTGGTTAATTGGCTAAAAAGGTAGGTAAAAAAAACTTGTATGTTTGGGATGACTTTTTAGCTAATTACGAAAAACTGTGCAAAAAATAGAGAGAAAAGAAAATCTTTGACTTTTTTATATGAATTGTTAGTTTTTTGACTAAAAAGATAACTTTTTAACTAATTGACTAATTTAACCGCTCCCCAAACGGGGCCTTAGTTTGGAAAATAGCCGGGGGCCTAATTTGGGAAAAGCCTCTATATGTAGTGGCTGGGTGGCGTTGGGTTGGGGTTGTGAAGAAGGTTTGTGAGTTAGGATTGGAATGAATATGGCGGGGGAGTCGGAAGCGAAAGCGCCGCTGTTGGTGGCGGCGGCAACCGATGGTCGGAGGCTGAGTAGTAGCAGCCGCCGCTTACGACTCAGTCGCCGGAATTCGGTAAACTCGTTCAGACAAGACTTCGTGTCCAGACTCCCTGATAAGCTCCGACCTGGCCTCGACCTCGAGTCTGCTTCTCTCATTGATTTCTCCAAAACCACTGCCTTAACTCAAGGTTCCTCTCTCTCTCTCTCTCTCTCTCTCTCTCTCTCTCTCGTTTTGATTGTTCCAATTTTTTCGGTGAACTCTGTAAGATAATTTCGATCTAAAAAAAAAGGTGATACATTTCTTTTTCATGATTGCCCTGTTTGGTTGAGTACAAAATAGGGACAGAAAGATAGTCTAAATTCCCTGTTGTTTGTTTCCTTCTTGTTCCGTCCCTCTGCTAGCAAATTGACAAGCAGATAGGGGCTTTTTCCAAAATAAGTTAAAATAGCAACCAATTTCTTAAACTAAGTTTAGTTTGGACGAAATTTTTAAAATAAATTGAAACGTTATTACAAATCACGTTTTTGTCATATTTTTAGTACAGTCACGAAAAATGAATAAAATTATAAAAATATGATTATAAATCACGTTTTTAATTAATAAAATGTAATTAAAACTACGCTTTTAAAAAAAATTGTGTTGTAAAGATAGCTTTCAATAACAAACAAAACCACACGCACTCACTCTCTTTTCTCTCTCTGATACACACACCACTCACGCACACATCACTCAAGCACAGTTACATGAAACATATATAATTTTTAATTTATAAAATTGAGACTAATATTAAATAAATATAATAATAATTTATAATTACAAATAATAATTAATTATATAAAATGATTATTTTTTATTTTAATTCTTGAAATTTATTTTTTTTATTTTAAGGTTTAAGATTTTGGGTTTAATCCTTAATTTTTTTATTTTATTTTATGGTTTAGGGATAAAATTTATTTTTTTTATTTTAGGGTTTAGAATTTATAGTTTAATTCTTAAAATTTATTTTTTTTATAAATCCTAAATCCTAAAATAAAAATAAATAAATTTTAAGAATTAAACCCTAAACCCTAAAATTAAAAAAATAAATTTTATCCCTAAACACTAAAATAAAAAAAATAAAAAAAATTAAATCCTAAGTCTTAAACCTTAAAATAAAAAAAATAAATTTTAAGAATTAAAATAAAAAAGTAATCATTTTATATAATTAATTATTATTTGCTATTATAAATTATTATTATATGTATTTAATATGAGTCTCAATTTTTATAAAATAAAATTTATATATATTAAAAATTAGGGAATTTTTTTTTAAAGTCCCTGATATTAAGATTTTATAGCATAAAGGACATCAAATATTTTCATGATGGTTAAGGTTCCTCAATATTGATTCAAAGAAATTTCATTCCCAGAGAAATTCTCTGGATTCAAACTATAGAAAATTGAAATTTCTCTAAGTACCAAAGAAATCTAGAGAAAATTTGTGTGGCTATCTAGGAAAATTTTCTGGCTTCACAAATTTCTCTGGCTCTATTCATAAAGAATTTCTCTAACTTTGTGTAATATGTAAGCCAATAATATAATTTTTACTAACAAACCCACAAATTTCTTTACTCCAAAACTAGAGAAATTCTCTCCAAACTAGATAGATCAAAGAAATTCTTTAGATTGAAACCAAAGAAATTCTCTCTATTTGTAGCAAAGTTGTATTTTTATGAACAGACCTTGGTGATTGTACATTGACCTAGGAAAATTCTCTGACTTCACAAATTTCTCTGGCTCTATTCACAAAGAATTTATCTGATTTGTGTAATATGTAAGCCAACAATACAATCTTTACTAACAAACCCACAAATTTCTCTGGTCCAAAACCAGAGAAATTCTCTCTAAACCAGATAGATCAGAGAAACTCTCTGGATTGAAACCAAAGAAATTCTCTTTATTTTTAGCAGAGTTATATTTTTATGAACAGACCATGGTGATTGTACATTGATCCAAGAAATTTCTCGGACTTCACAAATTTCTCTGGCTCTATTCACAAAGAATTTCTTTGACTTTGTGTAATATGTAAGCCAACAATACAATCTTTACTAACAAACCCATAAATTTCTTTACTTACCATGAACATCAATCCAAGCAATATACATATATCTAGAAATTCTCTGGAAAACCAAACATGATGACAACATGCATTTGAGACAATTCTTCTCACTAACTCAAAAAAATTATATCCCAATTACTCATTATTACTCTATATATCTTCAACAAGTCCAGGAACATAGAAACTAGCACAAAATGTACATCAACGGACAATATTTTTAAAAATGGCTCCATCAATTAATTATATAAAATCTTGTTCATGTATATTTAGGGGTTGTTTGGGGTGTCCTAAATAAGTATACTTTTTGTCTTTTTGTCTTTTTGGACTAAAAAATTGAGGTTGAAAATATGGATGTTTAGGTTAACTTTTTGACTTTTTATGAAAAAATGTGTAATAAAAAATTGTAAAAATTGATTTGTAGAGAAAAATTCGAATTGGGAGTTGTGCAGCCGTAATTGTTGACTTTTGGTGAATAATGTTAACTTTTTGACTTTTTGAGTAACTTTTTGACTTTTTGACTTTTTTACAAGTTCCCAAACTTGGCCTTAGTGTTTATTTCTGTGTTTGGCTTCTTGTTCATATAGCAGAACTGAGCCCCCGCCCCCCCTCTCCCAAAAAAAAAAAAAAAAAAAGGGATTTTTCTTCATGATACATACAAACCCAAGCTTTAGATGAATATATATATTTTTTTCAACATTTCGCTACATTTAGGTCACCCTTGCTAAGGCCAAGTCCTCAAACAATCACACATGCCACCATAATGTCTGGCCAAAAGATTTGACACTAGCTTTCGTATCATGCATTTGTACTCCAAGATATTTATAGCCATTGCTAAAGAAGGAAATCCAACACAAGTCAGGCAGATTTTCATTTCTTCTCCATTCTTTTGTTCCGGCTTTCAATATATAATTGTATATCATGTTTCCATAAATCTTTCAATGTATTTATCAGCATGAAAAGATTGGTACGATTTATCACATCGATATCTAAGTAAATGTGTGTATACACATATATAATTCTCAATAAATTCTTTTCCCAGAAAACTACTTTTTAGTCAAGAAAAACAAGCCTTGAGATAAATAAAAAGACAACAAAAGTGTAATGATTTGTTCTTTGATCAAATTCGCCTAAATAAATTACTACTCTGGACTTTTAGACAATTTCTCTCCAGAGAAATTCTAGAAAGGCCAGAGAAATTCTTTAGATTCCAGTCTAGAGATTTTCTCTGGATTTCAAGTGAACCATAACGCATAAAGTTTGTTTGGTTGCCAAGAAAAGTAGATAAAAAAATAACTTGTTCAATAAAAAACACATAAAAAGTACAACATAAAAGTACAGAGAAATTTGTAATAATTATAGTTTTCTCTGGATTGTAATAACAAGCTCTGTTTTTCAACATATATATATATATGGATCTATAAATTTCACTGAGGACCAAGTCCAAGTGTTGAAAAAGCTCTGTTTTTCTCTGCAACTAAAATCAATGGAGTTTGTTTGGGCATAATTGTTAATATTATTATTTGTTTTCTAGTTTCCATTTTTCCTGAGAGTCATGACACAAGATTCTCACCACCGACCAGCCCACCCTCTCTCTCTCTCTCTCTCTCTCTCTCTGTGTGGCTTTTCTCTAGTGAAGGGATCATCAAACTTAAACTCTCTCGAAAGAGCTAGTGTTATGAAGACTGGAATTTTCAATTCCAAACGCACCAGCAGAGGATACCAGCTAAAAAATCGAGAGATTGGTTTGGTGGAGATGGAGAGAAGAGCAGAGAGAGAGAGATAGGATGGGAGGGAGATTTCTTAATGTCAAATTTCTCTATGATAGATGGGTGTGGGATGAGAGACCTTAGACATCAAAAAATAATATTGTGAATTTCTTCCGTTACTAAAAATAAGAGAGGGACCTTAGACTAATTTTCCCTAAAAATTATATATGTTTCATGTAACTGTGCGTGAGTGATGTGTGTGTGTGTGTCAGAGAGAGAGAGAGAGAGAAAAAAGAGAGTGAGTGCGTGTGGTTTTGTTTGTTATTGAAAGACCACGCTTTCTTTACAACACAACTTTCTTTAAAAGCATGGTGTCTAACCACGCTTTATTAATTAAAAGCGTGATTTGTAACTACGCTTTTATGATTTTAGAAATATGGTGAAAGCGTGTTTTGGAATAACGCTTTAGCTTATTTTGGGAATTTCGGCCAAACTAGGCTCAGTTTAGGAAATAGGTTAGTAGTTGAGCTTATTTTGGGAAATGGCCCAAGCAGATAAGAGTCTTCTATGGCTCCTAACAAAAATAGGCGCTTTAAATGTATACTTTATATGTAGTGTATATTTTTGTTAGTTGATAATGCATAGTTATTGTGTGTCTGTTTGATAAAACTGAGATTAATTATTGAAAATTTGTAGTACGAGATATCTAAGTATGGAGTTGTTAAATTTGAAAGTTTCTAGATACATTTGTTGCTGAGATTAAATGAAAACGATTTTCACATAGCGTTTTCAGCATTTAATTTAGAGTTAAGATACTGTTTGAAAAAACCAGGGGAGGTGCCACTAAGAGTTGTGGGTATTCGCTTGGATATCTTGAATATATATATATATATTAATACAAGTGTAATAGTTTATATTTTGGATGACATTTGTCCCATCTAAATTTTTTTTGAATACATTACGCACCACTTTTCGCCTCTCAAAATTTGTTTTGCACTCCTTGGTGCCACTGTTACTTTGACTTTTTTTTTTTAGCACAATGAGTAGTTGGTTCTTTGAGCTTACTACATCAAAATTTTGAACAATCTTTCTACGACTAGCCCACTCCAAGTTTTGTTTTCTTATTAATTTCCAAACTTTTTTTTTCTTTTTTAATTTTTGAATGTTTACGAAGTTAGCCTATTGGCCAAGAGTTCATGCACCTCACTAGGAGGTAAGAAGTTTGAATTTGTCCTCCTACGTGTCCGTTGTATTTGTTTGAGGTCTTTCTTATGTTGGTTGAGATTGTTGTTGTCGCCTTATTATGGTGGAGTGTCATGACATTGAAGTTTCATGGGTGTTGAATGATCTTTGCTTTTGAGAAATGCCTCTTATGCTGTCTTCAAAGCCATTTGTTCCATTTTGTGTTGATTTGGTACCCGGGATCGACTTTTTGGAGGAAGGATGAGTTTATTTTGGGACCATGTGAGAAGCATGATTTTGATGGCATATTGCTTCCAAAACGGCATGCTACATGAGTGGCCTACTCACACCTCAACATGGCTTCGGTTGATGTGCATAAATGATAACTTGTTTTGATGGAAGGATATTTGCTAGAATGATCTTGAATGAGGACTTGCAACTACTTAGTCTTGTTCACTGTTGCATGTTAATTATGCTTCCCTAAATCATTGTTTTGAGTCATTCTGTTGATGGTGTTGTCTTGAGTCATTTTGTTGTAGTCCCAACTTGAGGACAAGTTGTTTTCTTCAGAGGGGAAGTTTGATGTAGTTAGAATTAGTATGGTTGTTATGTTTTAGTACCATTAGAGTTAGTTAGAATTAGTTTGGTTTTTTATCCTATAAATAGGTGGTTAGCCCCCCTGTAGTATTCAGTTGATATTTTGATATTGAATGTTTCAGAGCTTGAGAGCTCTTGTACCCATTTTGGGATTTTTTCTCTCTAATGAAATCCATTTCTGGAGATGCGGGTGCGGGTGCGGGTGCGGGCCGGGAGAAAATGACTATCCCTAATTATATAAAAAGAGAAAAGATATTTACAAACTTTGTTGAATTGAGAGGAAGAAAAACAAAAGATTCTGAAAAAGTCAAGTGTATAAAAAGTGAGGATTCAAGGGTATTAGTGAAGGATGAGGATATTATGTAAAGGTGAAAATGTTATTTTGAGAAAATGTTAAATGAAAAACATTTAGAAACTTTAGGAGAGAAATATGGTCGCATTGATGGAACTAGAGAGTATAAGTTTTGTCATCCAATAAAGGAGTTTGAAGTGGAATTTATATTGAGGAGGATGAAATTAGGTAAAGCATTGGGATTGGATTGTATTCTTATTGTTGGCATTGAAAATGCTTAGTTCTTGGTTAACAAAATTATTTGATAAGATTCTAATGATTAAGAAAATGAATGATGAGTGGAGAAAAAGTATATTTGTACCTATATATAAAAACAAAGGAAATATCTAAAATTGCAACAATTATAGATGTGTTGATGATTCATAAAATGATTGTGATAGAGGGTAATTGTTAGTTAATTAGTTTGGATTTATGCTAGGCCAATCAATTGTGGAAACCATATATGTACTAAGTAGATTAATGAAAAAGTGAAAAGAGAAGAGGAGGGGTTTTCATATAGTTTTTATAGATTTAGAAAAAACCTTACGATAGGTTGCTTAGAGATATAATATAGTGGGTGTTAGAGGAAAACAAAAGTGTAACCAAGGAGTATATTGATGTGATAAAAATATGTATAATGAGGTTGTGACTACAATTAGTTCACCTGTTGGAGAAGCTAGTGAATTTTCAGTCATTGTAGGACTATACCAAAGGTAAGCTTTGAGTCCTTACCTATTTGCCTTAGTCATGGATGAATTAAGTAACCACAACAGGATGATGTCCCATGGTGTATGTTGTTCGCAAATGATATTGAACTAGTGGATGAAACTAAGGGAGGAATTTACACTAAATTAGAAATCTGGAGATAATCATTTGAGTCAAAAGGGTTTAAAATTAGTAGCTAAATTGAATATGTAATTTTAGTAACAATGGGAGTAAAAATAATAGAGAAGTGATCCATAGAATCTAAGGGTGGGCATCGTGTTTGTGTTGTGTCATGTCATCTCAGATTTGTGTCAGAATTCTCGCAACACTAACACAATATTATTATTATTATTTTGTGTTATTGTGTCGTGTTATTTGGATTCATGTCTGATTCGTGCCATATTAACGTATCATGCTAAAAAATCGTCGTAATTAAAAATACTAAGTGTATAGAAAGATTAAAGTTTTTTCCTAAGTTAAATTTCATGAAACTAATCTCTACTAAATGAAATTATTCAAAAAAAAATATTTAATTTTGACTCTATTTTATTCAAAAAAAAATATTTTTATGGACATCAAAATAATAAATGAAAAGATCATGTTCTCTCAAATAAAAGACAAAATGACTATATTAACCTCAAAATACTATTTTACATATTTTCTTTATTTAATTGTGTAGGTCACATAAGAGATTTAAACATGTCTGGCATCCTTTAATGAAAATAACATTAAAATTTGTAACTAATTATCTATTAAATGGGTTATCTGTGTCAACTTCATATTATGCAGGTTTGACATAACCCTATTTATTTATCATGTTATTGTATCAATGTCATAATTGTGTTTGTGTTGAAAATGTTCAACCCTAACCCCTAACTTCGTGTACGATTCATGTTGTGTTAGAAATTCTCACCTGTAATAGAATCAAAGTAGGTTCAAGTGGAGTGCCTTTGGCATATTATGTGATCAATGATGCTAACAAAATTGAAAAGAAAAATTTATAAAACAATTGTAAGACCAGTGATACTTTGCAATTTACATAATATTGGACAATTAAGAAACAACTACGCTCATAAAATGAGTGTTGTTAAGATGAGGATGCTTAGGTGGGTGGTTGGTAAGTTTTGGACAGAGAGAAATAGAAATGAATATACATTAAATGGTAGGAGTAGCACCAATTGAAAATATGTTGAGAGAGAACAAACTAAGATGATTTGGTATGTACAATGAAGACTAGCAGATGAAACGGTAAAGAAGAATGTGATAGGATCACCGTAAAAGGAAATGTTAGGGGAAGACGTAAATTGACTTGGGATGCGATAGTAAAAAAATTAAACAAATTTATTTAATTTAACCGAGCATATAGCTTTTAATAGTACAAAATGACGAGAAAAGGATTCACGTATCCGAGCCCATTTGATTCCGACACAAAGCTTTTTTTGGTTTAGTTTCGTTTGGTTTATTTCACTGTATTTGGGGTCAGGCACCCAAAATATTATAAAAAATTCTTAGGATTTATGTTCATTTGGGTTTCGCTAAAGGTTTCCACTTAGTTGTTAACTACCTAAATCCATACTTTAGGACATAGCTTATTGCAGGTGTCTGCATATAAGCACATAAGCACTTGTAAATTGTATGTTAGACCGCATTGCACATGACATAATGCATATGTTAAAAAATGATGGCCAAACTCTCTCTCTCTCTCTCTCTCTCTCCTCGTTTGTTCTCTTTCTCATAATCTGACATTTCCTTGTTTATAGGAGAAAAAGAATACTATGAAAGACAGATTGCAACCTTGAAATCATTTGAGGAAGTTGATTCTTTGATGACATCTGACAGCATTGATGAGGAAGATTTCGAAGAACAAGCCCAACAAGAAAGAGCAATGAAGATATCTAATTATGCAAATATTATCCTACTGGCATTTAAGGTGAGTTGTAATCACTTGAAGTTTAATCAAAATTTCTGGGTTTGACTTCTGGAAGTTATCCTGACATGGTACATTTTAACAGTCTAATACATGATATGAGTTAGGAAGTTAACAGTTTCACTTTGTAGATTTACTCTTTTTCCTTTTTATTTTTTGTTACAAAGTGACGTTTCATTTTTCTGAAAGTGTTCTGCGTCTTTGAGATATGCCTGTTTTCAGTTGTCTTGTTCAACAAAACAAATGTATTATTGAAGAAGATGTTAAGGTACTTAAAGAGGTTACATTAATGAGAAATGCTATGTCCCCGGTTTTTTGTGTCCATTTTATATCACCTCCTACATAGATACTCTTGATTGATTCCCTTGTTTGGAGATAGTCATTAAGCAATTAATGAAAACAAATAATATCTTGCCATGTATGCCACACTTTTTGCTTTGGACTAAATAGAAAGCATGAAAAATAAACGCTCTTTGTATGACTTTGGGTGATAAGTTGGCATAGAGAATATAGAGCTGAAAAATAAACACTCTTTGGGTGATAAGTTGACGTAGAGACACTCTTTGTATGAAAAATAAACACTCTTTGTATGACTTTGGGTGATAAGTTGATGTAGAGAATATATAGCTGTATTTGTTATTTCATACCAATGATATATATGCATCATGTCTTGCAGATTTATGCTACAATAGAGACTGGATCAATAGCCATTGCTGCATCAACACTGGATTCCTTACTTGATCTCATGGCTGGTGGCATACTTTGGTTCACTCACTTGTCAATGATAAACATTAACATCTATAAGTATCCTATTGGGAAATTGAGGGTGCAACCAATAGGCATAATTATCTTTGCTGCTATCATGGCCACACTCGGTATGTAATTGTGTTTTAACCGGCCATTAGTTTCCCGGGAGGGTGGTTATTCATTTAAATAGTACATCATCTTTTCAAAATGAGCTAATGCATCGTGCATGTTGGTTAACATTAATATTTGTTGTTGTTGCTGGTTATAGTTGTTGATGTAGGATGAGTAGGGATTACTTTCCTACAAGTAGTGAGCCCGGTTTAAGTATACTGGCAGCAACAATAATAGACTTATAGGGCAGGATTTTGTGGGATTTTGTAGCTGCATAAGTATTTAAAAAATAGGAGTTTTAAGGGGGTTTGTAAGAGGGTAGGGTTTTGGAAATGAAAACACGAGTGTTCAAGGGCTGTCGGGTGGCTGTTCTGAGCACCGTGAACAGTGACGTGAACAGTAATCTTGTTGGATACAAGTAGAGAGAGAGAGAGAGAGGTGCTTCACCCTCAGAAAGGATAGGCCAATCACACACACAATCTCAAATTCTCATAATATTAACTCTCCTAATTCTATATGGACTATAACTCAAATTTAGAAACTAAAAATATTTAGCAACTACCAATATTCTAGACCAACTATGGCTTCCAATTCTTCTTCAATCATAGTAGAAAACTTAATGACTTCTAATTCTACTTCAATATCAAAATAGGAAATTTGAACTTTTGACCACTACGATTATTTTAGACATAACAAGGTCCATATATAATGACCCATTTAATAACTTGACCCAAAATTAAACCCATGGGCAACCCCTACAACCCATGTCCTACAATTATTGGAATTACCATCGTAACCTTAATTACTAAAACCTACTATAATGACACGAAAACTCAAAATAATTCCAAATATTTAATTCTTGATGCCCTAAATGTGGTTCATGTGAAATTCCAGATTTGCTCTTTTTTCTCTTTCCATGATCTTCATCATTTGTTCTAGGCTATTGTGAAGTTGAGTTTTTAGTGCTTTTAACTCTCCATACTGCTGGACTGTCATTCTTGGTTGGACAAATATTATCATTTTTCTGGATTTACTTTGTGCTTGATTTAAAAATCAAGGCATCTTTTCTTATTTGTTGTGTTTTCACTTTGGATTGATTTTATCATAGTAATTTCTTAACATGAAGTCTAATTATTCCACTAAGCATAGCAGCTTAGCAAGAAATGTTTAACTACTGACCATTTGAGAAATAAGAAGTAATAATGCTTTCATATGTTCACCTGTCATGTGGTTACTTATTACATTATTTGTTAAAAATTAAAGCACTCTTATGTAATATACTTCAAACATTATTATTATTTTTCTCTATTTTGGGTGTAATAGCAACCATCCGATCTTCTGATATGGTAGAGTGAGTTGTCATCAAAAAGCTTAAATGTGTTTCTTCACCACATTGGCTATTGCATGCTCTTTCTTTCTCTTTTATCTTTTCCTTTCCTTTCTTTCCTTCCATTTTGTAGTAGTGTTGTCAGTGTCTATGCTGTAAGTAACATGTAAAAAGCTGTGCATCCAGTTGTCTCACTATGTCCAAGTCTCAAGGAATTCGATGAGTTAATGCTGCACAGCATTTTGAGCACCACAAGAGAAAAAACGAACCTATTGGAATACAACATACATAAAAAACAAACAAATAAATGAAGTTGTTATATCCATGTATTTTTATAGGATTTCAGGTATTGGTCCAGGCTGTAGAACAACTAGTTGAAGATAAAGCTTCTGAAAAGATGACCACTGATCAATTGGTATGGTTGTACGCAATCATGTTATCTGCTACGGTGATAAAACTTGCACTGTGGTTTTACTGCAGAAGCTCAGGAAGCACAATTGTCCGTGCTTATGCAAAGGTATATCCCACATTGCTCTTGCTCTCAACCTTTCTGTTCCCAATTTTTTTAGTTGTATAACTCCTTTTTTATGTTGATTGCCAGGATCACTATTTTGATGTGGTAACCAATATAGTCGGGTTAGTTGCAGCTGTTCTTGGTGATGAGTTCTACTGGTGGATTGACCCTGTTGGTGCTATTGCTCTTGCAATTTATACAATCACTAATTGGTCCGGAACTGTTCTCGAAAATGCAGGTAGCTCCTGCTGCCCTCATCTTAATTTTCTTTGGATCTGCTTGTTGCTTAAATTTCCGTATAGATCAGAAAGAGTCACGAATTAAACATCTGAGACATTGCTTGTTTTGGCTCTAGATGTTTTTTTGTGTTTTTTTTTAATAAAGGACCATTTAGAAATAACTAAATGGAGCTAGAAAGTTTGCGATTTTGATTCCCTCTGCATCATCATAGAACTGAACAACAATATGGCAGAATAGATCGAAAGAAAACATGGCTAAGAAGCATGGACACGGGACACGGTGATTTAAAAAAAAAATGGGGACATGGACATGGTGGGGATACGCTAATAAATTATATATAGGAATTGACTGAAAAATTTTATTAGGAAGATGGATGCACCAATAAGTCCTCTCGACTTTTTGATGACTTTCTGGTGCATCAAAAAGTCATGTTCACTTTTAATTGTTACTAGAGTCTTATTTTTTATTTTTTATTTTTTTAGCGGCGTTTTCATAAAAAGTGTCACTAATTGTTAGTTTTTAGCAATAGTTGAAAAAAATTTCATAGGAAAATGTCACTAATTGTTAGTTTTTAGCAACAACTGAAAAATTCGTCACAGAAAACGTCACTATTTGTCATTTTTTAGTGACAAATATAGAAAATTGTCATAAAAAAATGTCACTAATTGTCAGTTTTTAGCAACAAATTTAGAAAAACATCACTAACACTTGTGGACTTTTGTGATCTATACAAAGTGGGACTTAATAGTGCATAGGTCCTTATAACAGGACCTGTGAGTAATTACCCCTTTATTTATTTGTGATGTAGTTTAATATAACATTCACAAATAATCAAAATTAACAAAATTTAACACTAATTCAATATATATAACCTCACTCTTAAGTTTACTCTTGTCGTTTATGTCTTTTTTATGAATGATCTATTCATAATTTAAATCTAATAAAAAAATAATAAACATTTAACATCCATCAAAACACTAAAGAATAGGAAAAAAAAAGCTAATTGGTGTCCCTGGCGTGTCCTCGAGGTGTCCCTTGAAAAAGAATTAATTAAATAAAGAGACATACCACGTGGCGTGTCCCATTTGTGTCCACGTCGTGTCCCTATGTCTGACACGGCTACAACACTTGTTCTGAAGTGTCAATGCTTCATAGCGTCTTGGTCTCTAGAGTTGCTTTTTGGCTAGCAAATAAGCATTAGTGATGTAGAACATAGTAGGAGAAAAAGAGGGACACTCAAAATGGCCACAACCTAATCCTCACAATATTTTTTTAGGCAACTTTGAGTAAAACAAAGCGAAACCCATTACTTATAGGCCCTATTTAAAATAAGAAACTAAACCCTAATTTGATTTGGAGACACATAAAAATAATCTAACTAATAATTACTTAAACAATATTAATAATTGTTGGCTTTTTGGCTTTTCGAAGGGTATATTTGTAAATGCGAGCGTGCCAGCAAGGATCAATCAGTCCTTACAGAAATTATAATTGCCAATCAATTATCAGGCGACTATGTTTTAGTTCTTTCAAATTTCAATGAAGAGGACTTTTACTGGTGGCTTGACTTTAGGAGAAATTAAGAGAAATAACAATTAATATGAAGAACAATTGAAGTATTTCATTAACATAAACACTTACAATAGTCCAAACTCAGCCTTGAGAAAGTTTACAGCAACAGTCTACTTGAATCTACTTGAAAACTACTCCTATGAATTGAAGTACAATGCAGGTATTTAAAGAACAAGTATTTAAAGTACAGGAAAGGTAAAACTGGAAAGGAAAATAGGAAGTAAAACTGGTTTATATGATCTGAGTCTGGGGGTCTTTTCTGGGAACTTCCTTGCTATTTATACTTGTTAGAGATGACCTTCGAACTGTACTTCGAATCGTCGAACTGCTCCTCCATGATCGTTGATCATGTTACCTTAGAAATAGTTCCACTATGCCATCACTTGCAGTTGAACTTCCCTCCTGTATTTGAATTTGAATATAGGTAACCGTTGAAGCCACGTTACCTTGTATCTCATTACTGATCTAGTGCTACTCAGACCACTTGAGAACCAATATTTATTGCCACGTGTATGATTGAGATTTAAGATTAAAATCATCTTCCAATAATACCATCATTCTGCCATGTGTCGAATTGTAATTGGCTTTTACAAAATATGTAGCCAACATTACCCCCCGTACTAATATACCCAATACTTGGAAATATTAGTGAATCAAAAGCTTTTCCCTCGCTTTTTGGAACGTGCATAGAATCTATTTTCAGGAAACACAACCGTCACCTATTTCGGTGATCATTTGCATTAACTCTTAACTTTGTTGGACGTTCCAATACCTTCAGCATTCGAACGGATTATGACTCAATTACCTTCTCACTCTATTGATCGAGCATACGAAGAGCCATTGAGTATCTTTATTCCTCGAAAGAATCTCCACGCATTTATTAGCCACCTTTACCCGCCTTTCTATATTCAGGTCATGGAGGCTTTCGCAGATTATCAACCTTTGGACTACGAACACATTGCCCTCAATCCTTTGGTTTACAAACTCGTTGATACAAAAAATTCTTCCTCTAAACTCCCCTCGCACTTTGAACGAACAACTCTCAAGCCTTTGCTTCAACAAATTGCAAATATGGAATTGGGAAATTCTTCTTCACAAACTTCTGCTTGGGATGAAGCTACAACTTCTTCATCTTCCGGGGTTTCTGGATGGACGAACTGGTCTGCACCTGAGTCCTGGGACTTGAGGGAACGGATCAATCATCATTTTATTGAGTTCACTAACCCTTTAGATTTTCCTTCCTACGCTCGAAGCTCGATGGTTTATCCTTATGTGCCCATCGACCTTCGACGTAGTTTAGAGGAGAATTTGCTTGTGGCTTGGTATACATCCTCCATGCCCACAAGGATAATGCACACTGCCCGGTGCTTGGAAGAATCACAAGGATATACCCCTTCATTTTTAGCCAAGAAAGCGCAGATTTGCTCTTCTGACTGGCTTGATTATATTAATGCCTTTGTTCCTCCCATCCCTGTGTCATCTCCCCTAACTGAAGCATCCACTTCTTCTTCTCCATCTTCTGGAATAGAAGCATCCACACCTTCTCCATCCTCTGGACTAGAGGCATCCACACCTTCTCTCTCTTCTGAAGCAGAACCATCTATTCCTTCTCCTCCTCCCACTCTTTCTTGGACAGAGAAATTAAAGCTTGCTCTTCCAATGGACAAAATCTTCCCTCCTTACAAACCTCCATCATCCCCAACTCCATTTGAGCGGAAACAAGCCCAACTTCGCTAGCTTTTTTCTCACCTACCCTTCAATGTTCTTGAGGATGACATTCCTCTCAAGAACTTTCGATGGGCTTGTGATATTCTCGACTAGGGCCATATCCTTAATCCCATCGCCTGCGTAACTTCACATGTTCCTGGATCAACTTCCAGTACTCCTCCATTGGCATCGAAATTCCAAAGTCAGCACTCAATCTTTGGATCAACTTTCATCTCTTCGAATTCATGCTCAATACGAAGCAGAAAACTTCATTGAAGACTTTGATGACTTCAAAAATAAAGATTCTGCGTATTTGGATGATTTAGTTATAGATGAGTTGGAACAAAAATTGAGGGAGGAGGCTTTCGAAGCAAAGGCTGAAGAGCTCTATTATGAAGTGAGAGCACACCAACTCATGCAGCCAACTTTAGAGGAGATGGAAGACAGAATAAAGAAAGAACAAATATTCATTGATCATTGTTGGACGAAATTCCATGATCTTGTTATTTATTCGATTCCTTATTTTTATGAGCTTGAATTTGTACCTAAATAAGGTTACTTAATGTAATTGTCTTGGCTCTAATGAAAGCAAAGTCCTTCTGTACTTAACATTGTTTGACTCTGTTTCCTCTTACTTTTAAAAGCCAACTTATAGCCTTGAATTAAATAATCTCATCCTTTGAATTTGGACTCACTTATTTTCAATGAAACACTAAAGAAACCAATATGTCTTTTTCCAATTTATGGAGCAAAATTTGACAATTTTGGTTAATATTATCTCAAATCAATGCTTCGAAGTTAACAACCTTACTTTTCAAAGCTAATTATAACCAACAACCAATATGTCTTTTTCCAATTTATGGAGCAAAATTTGACAATTTTGGTTAATATTATCTCAAACTAATGCTTCGGAGTTAACAACCTTACTTTTCAAAGCTAATTATAACCAACATATGGTTATAGTTAATATAGTCAGTCATTTTAAATTGACCATTCTTACTTGGAAAAGCATCTTATGCTGTCTTAATTCAATGGACAATCTTCTCTTGCAAAAACCAATGATTGGTTTTGATGTTCTTTGCATCTTAGCGTCTTCAAACATGTAGTATACTTCGAAGCCGGATTCTGTATTTCGAAGCTGTTTTTATTTGATTTCTTGGAGCCAAAATTGGCTTCGAAGCCAAATATCTTTCTTCGAAGCTGACGTCAAAATTAAGAATGTGTTCTTCCCTCCAAAACTATCAATATTGGAAGAGTCTCCTCATATTCATACTTTTAGTACATAACGATTTACGCAATATATTTTTCAGACATGAAACCTTTTAAAAGCCCTTTTGCTTTGTACTCTGAAATCACTTGCTCTTTTGACTCGCAAACCCTACCGATCTCCTGTTAAACCCATCTTCCTTATTACTCGCTATCAATGGATCCTTCCTCACTAAAAGTGTTTACTGGCGATCGTGTCGCCTCTACCATGGCTTTGAAGCGATGTATCGATGAAGAAATCACCAAACTATCATCCGTGAGTCAAGCCACATAGATGGGCGTCTTTTCGTGCCTCGTCATAGCAACAAACAGAATACGCCCTGGCCCTATTTTTCGAAGCTCTGCTCAACTCGCAGACCTATATCCTCGCTTGAGGACCATTTCCTTCTTTACGAAGAAGGGCTTGATTGGGGAAATCGGGTGAATCGTCCTCACCGTTTTGGCCGACAATGAGGCGAATGGGAAGAATGGTATGACAGAGTTGTACTGCGAGAAGATGACTGCAAGAGCTCAGATCCTCGATGCCCTTCGTCTTTCCAGGTTCATCATTCCTGAGGACCCTTTCTTGATACCTGCTGCCTTATGTTTCTGGAATATGGCTTTTAATTTCTTCCAATTTCGGTGCGGCATGATGGCCCCCACCGTTCTTGATATTTGCCATCTCTTAGGACTTTCCCCCCATGGTTCTCCATTTACTCCCAACTACCCAGACCTTCCAATTTAGTTTATTTTTCCATTTTTAAGCGCCTTTTATAGTGACTTCAGAAGTCTGAAAATAAAAAGGAAGGTCCTGTGAAGGACAGAGAGCTATTTTCCTTTATTTTATATTGGTTATGCAAATTCCTCTTTTGCACCTCATCTCAGAGGATTATGCCTGAGTTTGTTCCTCTCGCGAAGGCACTTGTCTTGAAAAAACATATAGCTCTTGCTCCTTATCTTTTAGGTCATGTCTACAGAGTCTGCTCCCAATTTTGTGAGAAACCTCTTGATGCTAACCAAGGAGGTCCCCTCTGGGTGCTTCAACTTTGGCTCTTCGCCTATTTCACTGACCTACACCCCAAATGTCTAAAATTCCTTGTTCAGGATCCTAGTACTTATGGGGAAAAGTATGCTAGGATTGCCCTTTACCCTGCTTCCTTCGCTTACTACTTTACCTTCTTTTATCAACTCCCCATTTCTCCATCTGCCTCTTTCTTCTGTCCTTTTGAAGCCAATAAAGGACCAACCTGGCTGCAAGCTTTCCTGGCTGATAAAGAATGCTCCACTTCTCCTCATAAAGATATGTGGGCCTCTATACTACTACCAAGGGAATTGTTCATTGGTAGTTTAAACCCTCGAGCCTACAAATGCATATCTGAGGTGTACTGCCCTTCTCAATTTGCCAGACAATTTGGACTCACTCAAGGGATACCAGTTCCTCTTTGCAGTCTCTCGAATGTCCATCTTACTGTCAGAGATTTAAGAATATCCAAATTCAGACTAGAGACGGCAATCCTCAAACTACTGAAAAAGTTGAATGAGTTCCAATTTATCCCCTTTCTTCCGTATAGCTCAGTCTTGAAAAGATTCCAGAACTGGTGGACAGTCAATATGGAAGTACGCCTATCTGAACATCCCCATGACTTGCTGGTAGGATTAGGAGTGCCTTCGAAGGCTAAGCCAGCGACATCTAGGGACATTCCCCCTCTTCACGAGGCTGCCACAACTAATCCTACAACTTCATCCCCTCCAGCTAGAATTACTAGAGCTGCTTCGAAGAAGGGTAAATATTTTCAGACTTCTCCTTTTCCTTTCTTTTGAATCTTTTGTTCCTTCCCTTTACACTTTTGTTCTTTGGTGCAGGGCCCCCACACGAAGAATCTCCCAAGAGAGCTGAAACTTTAGCTATTCTCAAAAAGAAACAACAACAACAAAAACAAAAAAGGAAGCTAGTCCTCCCTCTTGAGGAATCCGAATCTTTGGGAGAAGAAAAGGTTGAGCAAGAGCCAGAAGTGTCCTTGCAGAGAACAAAGAGACAAAAGGTAGTTGCCTCCCTTCCTGATACAATTAAGCATCCTTCTTTCGAAGCACCCACTGTAGTAATGGAGAAAGCACTTACCTCTGAAACATCTGAAACCCAAATTGAGGAGAGGGAGATTGAAAAAGAACCAGTAGCATCACTGCCAAGGAGGAAGAGAAAGAAGATGACTGTTTCTGCTGCTGACTTGGTAGAAGATCCGGTTCATGAAGCCGCTGCCAAGGCAGTAGAACAGGAACATTCCAAAGCAATAATCGTTTTTGAGAGGGCTGAGAAGAAACGGCAAAGGTTTAGAGATAGCTGCCGCTGGCGATGTGTTACAAAGAGAAACTGCTCGAAGACAACAAATTGTCAAACATTATTCTCTTCGTAGCCCTCCCATCAACATCAACATTTCTGAAACAAGTAATTTCTTTCATACTTCTGTTGTTTTTCCTTCGTCAGCTTTAAATATTTGAAGTTTGACATTGCCTTACATTTCTTCCTTCTGCAGAACAACCATCGCGCTTATCTTTCCTATGGGGCCTCTTCGATTCAGCTTGAAGTTGACCGGATGCAAAACGTGAAGACTATTCAAATACAACTTCCACTTCCTAAGCTTCACGCTCTGTACCTTCCTTGAGTCCCAACATTCTGCATCTCTTCTTCTTGGCCTAGAACCATACCTTCCTTTCCGACTTTCAATCTACCTCGTCCATTCCTTCTTGAGCCTTGCTCTTCTTTCTTCCAAGGATATCTCATTTACTCCAATCCCAGGGCGCTTGATTCTTCTACAGAGGGTGCTGGTAGTTCTCCAATTCATGGTTCATCACCTATGCCTATTTCCAGCCCCTCTTCACTTGATTCATTGGTGGCTAAGACCATAGAGGCTGCCAAAGATGCTCCATCCATTTCTCCCATCCCCATGCAGCCCTCTATGTCTTCCACCCCAATACTTTCTATGCCCTTCATATCTAGTGATGAGGTAGACATCTTTGAAGGAAGACTTGCTAGTCTTTTCGACGTATCTTCTACCTCCCCAACATTTAGTCTTGGTGAACCATTAGTTTTGGTGACTCCTTGTTAGAGATTTTGGGAATTCTTCCTTCAAAGAGAAACCTTCTACATGCCTTCAATAGACATAGACACATGTCTAGAACGCTAATTTCCTTTTCAAGGATTCCTTTGAGGCTCTACAAAGGCCTACTATCGAAATGGGTTCCTTCGGTGTTGTAACATTCTTTGAGCGATGGCATGAATGTTTCAAGTCATCTATCTCGAGCGGCCCACCATCGATTTTATCTCAATATTTGTCATCTTTGCTAAGGTCATGCGGATGAAAACTAACTAGGGACCAGAGTTTTGTTTCTCAAGTACATACGAAATATCGAACTCAAGGAACAACATTCCTCTGTTTCCAAGTTTGAATCCAAGCGCTAGAGAAGAAGGCCCAATCGGAGGAGGAATTAGGCTGCGATGGAAAGGGCCTTGGTTCGAACAGACACCAAATTGCGGACCACTAACCAAGAACTGGCTGACCGAAAAAAGGACATGGTCATGACTATCAAACTGTTCCCATCACTTAGTAATAGGAAATCTGTTGTACAAAAACAATTAAGACATTGTAATGATTTCTGGGCCAATCTGTGACATAATGTATTTAATTCTTTATAAAAGAACAAATTTTGTCCATCCTTTGAGTAGTCTCATGTTTCTGTATTCAAGGTTTATTCTATTCCTTGTGTTTCCCAAATGGTTGGAAAATAAGGCTTCAAATATCTACCATTAATCTTTTTGGGATGTACATAACCATTCAAATTTCTTAAATGGTATGCCCCAAAAGGCAAAACTCTATGAACTTGATATGGTCCTTCCCAATTAGGTGACCATTTGCCAAACTTATGGCTTTTAATCCCTATTGGGAGTATTGTTTTCCATACCAAATCACCTTCATCAAAGCCAATTTGAATTTCTTGTTATAATTCTTGGCTGCTTTCTTCTTTTGAAAAAGAATGTTATTTAACGCCAAAATCCTCGCTTCATCTATGTCTTCTAATTCCAAGCACATGCTTTGATGATATTGCTCAGATTCTAATTGATCTTGACATTTTACCCTCAGAGATTTAACATTAATTTCCACAGGTAACACTGCATCATGCCCGTATACTAAGGCATAAGGGGTGACTCCTGTGCTCGACCTTGGGGAAGTTCTGTAAGCCCATAAAACATCCAACAATAGGTTATGCCAATCCCTAGGATTATCTTCCACCACCTTTTGTATTCCTTTTTTCAAGGATTTATTGGACGATTCAGCTTGACCATTGGCTTGTGCATAATAGGGAGTGGAATTAATAAGGCTAATCCCAAATTCTGCCACAAAAGACTTCACCATTTTCCCATCAAACACAGTTCCATTATCAACTGTTATGGTTTGTGGAATGCCAAACCTATGGATCAGATCTTTAATGAACCCAATGACCTCTGCGGTCTCTGACCTTATATGGTTTGGCTCCGACCCATTTAGTGAAGTAGTCAGTAGCCACTAGAATGAAACAATGATGTTTCGAAGAAGGTGGGTGAATTTTACCCATCATGTCCATGGCCCATCCTCTGAATGGCCAAGGCTTCACCACTGCATGTAGGTCAGTTATGGGCACATGTCTTATTGTGCCATGTTTTTGGCATGCCTGGCAACCCTTTGCATATTCTATGCAATCTTTAAGAATAGTTGGCCAATAATAGGAATGCCTTCGAAGCAACCATCTCATCTTTACACCAGGCTGATGAGCACCACAAATGCCTTCATGAACCTCAGCCATAGCTGTTAATGCTTCTTTTGGGCCTAAACATTCCAATAATAAGCCATCTCCTCCCCTTTTGTATAGAGCATTACCATATACCATGTATTGCATAGACTGCAATTTGATTTTTTTCGGCCTTGAAGATGGACCAGCCAAATCTTACATTATTGGATGCCTCCAATCCTGTTCTTGTAAGTCATTATGATTGACTTCCAAGATCACATTCCTTTTATTCAAAGGTTGTATTAATCTCTGATATGTTGTTTGGCTTATATCCCTTTGGGTATTATCCCTTCTCTTGAAGTTCGAAGCTTTTTGAGCCATATCATTAGCTCTATTGTTCAAGAATCTTGGAACATAGGTTACATTTGCTATTTGAAACTGAGAAAGCAAATGTAATGCAACAACATAATATGGTAGAATGCTTATGGTTTGACACTTGAAAATCCCTTTTACTTGGTTAACCACCAATTGAGAGTCCCCAAATATGTCAACTGCATGTACTTGCAATCCAATAAGGATTTCTAGTCCCACTATTAAGGCTTCATATTCAGCCTGGTTATTGGAACAACTAGCTTCATCCACTCTGAAACCATGCGTGGTTTCTAACCCTTGTGGAGACTTAATCACGATACCAATCCCAATTAATCCATTAGCCTTCGATCCGTCGAACCACATTTGCCATGGTTCAACACTAGCCATACCAAGTTCCATTACCTCTTGGCTCTCTGTTTGAGATGGATGATCTGCCAGAAAATTGACTAATACTTGCCCTTTTACTGCCCTTTGAGGGACATATTCTAAATGAAATTCCGATAAGGCTAATATCCACTTACCAATTCTTCCCCTCAACATAGGTCTAGATAACATATATTTAACCAAATCTGTGGTTGCAATTACCAAGACAGTTGTAGGTAAAAGATAATATCTTAATTTCATTGCAGCAAAATACAAAGCAAGACCTGACTTTTCAACGGTGAATATTTACATTCACAAGAATTTAAAACCTACTAAGGTAATAAGCGGCTTGTTCCTTGCCTTCTTCATTGTCTTGGGCCAAGAAAGCTCCCAATGAATCTTCTGCTGCCCCTATGTATAACTTCAAGGGTTTACTTCCTTTTGGTGGCATCCGGAGTGGTGGGTTGGCCAAGTAGGCTTTGATACCTTCGAAAGCAGTTTGATGCTCTGCTGTCCACACAAATTCCTCTTCATCTTTCAGCCTTAACAAGGAAGAGAATACTTTAGTTTTCCCTGCAGTGTTAGAAATAAACCTTCGAAGAAAGTTAACCTGCCCAAGGAACCTTTGTAATTCTTTCTTACTTGATGGAGGCCTAGCATCGATGATGGCTTTGGCTTTATTCTGATCAATCTGTATTTCTTTCTTGTGCACTACATAACCCAAGAAATTTCCAGATGACACACCAAAAGCACATTTAAGAAGGTTGAGTTTCAACTTGAACTTTCTCATTCTTTCGAAAGCTGCTTCTAAATGAAGCAAATGCTTCTCCATGGACTGGGATTTCACCACGATGTCATCAATATAACATTCTAGATACCCTCCAATAAGGTCATGAAAGATAGTGTTCATAGCCCTCGATCGTAGCCCGATTCTTCGCACCAAATGGCATCTTAACCCATTCGAAGGTGCCAATATTCCCGTGACATCGAATCTTTGTCTTGTGGATGTCTTCCTATGCAATGCATATTTGATTATAACGAGTGGCCATCCATCATTGATAAAACTTGATGCCTATTTGAGCGTCCTGCAACAGATCCACTATAGGCATAGGGTACTCATCTTTAGGAGTTGCTAGATTTAAATTTCAAATCGATGCATACCCTCATTTTGCCATTTTCTTGACTACAGCACAATATTAGATAGCCATTCAACATACTCATTTGTCCTAATAAAGTCTGCCTTAAGTAGTCTAAGAATTTCTTCCTTGACCTTCAATTACATGGACTCATCCTTCTTGGTTTACATTTGTATGGCTTGAAATTAGGCTTCAAAGGGAGCCTATGTTCCACCAATGATCTATCCAATCCTGGTAGTTCATTATAGGACCATGCAAAACAATCTTTGTATTTCTTTAAAACAACCAACAACTGGTCTCTGTCCAGAGCATTCAAACAGGTACTTATATAAGTGGGCTGCTGCACAGAACCTTCCCCTAAATTCACTTCTTCTAAGGGGTCCTGCGTCTGAGAATTCATTGAAGCTTTCTCTTTGGTTTCTTCAACCTTTGAAGCAATCTTTTCACCTTGTTCTGCCTCTAGGTTCTCTATTTCGACATCTCTGCCTTCTTCCTCATAGACAAAATCTGTCCATAAGGCGTCTTCTTCTTGTATTTCCTGGACTTTTGTTTCAATGTCCAATGCACAATATTTCCCAAAGGTCAATCTTCTGACCTGTTGTTGCTCTTGTTTACAGCCAATTATCATGGCTTCTCTCTCTTGTTTCTGTACCTTCTGGACTATTGCTTTTACATCCAATGATGAGAATTTAATCAAAGCCAATGAATTGGCTTCTCGTTCTTCACTTCTTTGCCTACAACCAGGCATCGTTGTCATCTTTCACGACAACCTCTTCATCAGCACTTTCTTGGACTAAGTGCTTCAGATGTGTAACTTCCTCATCAGCCGTCACTTCGGCTGAGCCATCAGCTTTCCTCAATATACTGAGTGGGGTTACTCCCTCAATATATAGTTTGGCCTCTGCAAAGTCTGCACAGGCTATGAAGGGTTGAGGATCTGCATCAATCTCCTCTGTCTCTCCATTGCCCAGAGCCATCATGATCTTCTGATGCAAAGAGGAAGGTACACACTTGTTGGTGTGAATCCAATCTCTTCCAAGTAAGGCATTATATTTAGCATTGCTATCGATCACGAAGAATGCTGTCATACAATCCCTGGTTCCCACACTCAAATTAATAGGCAGAATACCTTGGGCCATCTGCTTATCTCCAGCAAAGCCAGCAATGGTTGTACTAGTTGGGATCAACCTGGGATTCTTCTTCCCTAATTTCTTCAAAGAAGATTTCGGCAATAAATTAACCGCTGCCCCATTGTCTACTAGGACTCGGTTTAACTGTATACCATCAAAGAAAGCCTTAATGTACAAAGGCTTGACATGTTGGGTCATGGAATTCGAGGGGTATTCAAAAGGATATAAGAGGTTGATGCTCACCTCCTCCTCGCTTTCGCACTCAATTTCCATTGGAATAGCCATTTCAGGAGCATCCTGTACCATACTCACTTGTGATTCCTCACTAGAAACAGGAATTGGATCCATGTCTTGGTCCTCCTGATCCTCATTTTCAGCCTGGAATTCGTGAGGTAGTATATGTACCATGTTGACTGATACAGGTGGAAATGAGCCAAACTGGATGGCTGGTTGTACCTTCTTCCCCTCTTGGCTACCTTGCTCAGTGTCTTCAAGGCGTCCTCCATCTTTGCGTTACGGTATTTCATTGATAACTGATCCCTTCGAAGGATCCTTCTCAACTAAGTTTTCAGTCAGAAATGTTTGTTCAGCCATGAAGGCTTCGAACATTTCTTCTTCTGCCATTTCCTTCTTTTGGCTCATGCCAATCTCCTCTTCTATTTCACTATCACTTTCCAACAGAGCCTTCTCCATTACCTTAATCGACTTCTCTCGCCTTTAGTTGAGAATGAACTTGGGCCAGTGTTCTGCTACAAATCACTTTACTTTGTAGCGTCGGTTTTGGAACATGGTGCGACTTGAAGCTTTCTTTTCTTACGTCTTGACATGTGAAGAACTCTCTTCACTCTCTTTGATCTTCTTTGGTCTTGGGTGTACTGCTGAATCTTCCTCCTTTGTGATCGAAATAACCGAACCATATTTGGTTCCTTTGTCTTTGGGTGCTTGAGAATACCCGATTGTTGGGAGCCACCAAAGGAGGTTTGACCATTACACTGTAATTCCAATATCTCTCCTGGCAGGGAATTCCCTAGGTTTGTTTTGCATTACAAACCAATCTGGGACTCCAAGCACCCAAGAGCTTACTGATTCAGACGTTGAATCACCCTTTTCCACCTTCGAAGCCATCTTCAGAACTGGCTGTGGAGGTAAGTGCTTGATTTTGGCCTCATTCTTCGAACTTGATTCTGGCCTTCGATGGAGATGGCCATTTTCTGTTCTGTGTGAGGTTGGTCTGAGGGGCCAATCTCTGGCTTTAGTCCCATAACCTGAATTCCTCTCTAATCTTCTTTCAAAATGTTTGCTCTCCATTCTATAGTAGTTAAGTGGCCTAGACTCATACAAGGGCCTTTTACCTTTAGCATTTGTTCTGTCAACTGCAGGCTCAACCACCACTGGTCGCTGCCTATCACTAGCCGGGTACGGCCTTTTGTTGTAAGCGTTGGTTGATCTAGGACGTCTCTGAACATCCTTATAGTATTGCTTCCCATTAATTGGAAGCCCCTTCAACCATTTGTAACTTAGTCTACACCTTGGACACATCCTTTGCATTACAGCTGCTTCCAAAGAATCGTCGTCCAGTATTTCTTCATCAGAATGTTCCTTCTAATGTGAGAGACTCTGTCCAACAACTGGTGGATTTCTGGTCTCTTTCTTTGCAGCTGTCTGGTTGGCAATATGCATTTGCACATTGACCTCTTCCAATTCCTGCAGAGATAGACTCTGAAAATTTGGAACAACCACATTAGCCGCGCTTTCTCCAACTTCTGGAAACGGGTTACTGTCAATTCCCATGGCTTTCTCTGTTTTGGTTGGGAACTTCAGACTTCCTTTCCGAATTTGCTCTTGGATCCTGTCTCGAAAAACAATGCAGTTTTTAGTTGAGTGAGACCAAGAATTATGCCATTTACAGTATACTTTTCCTTTAAGTCCACCAAGAGAAGACAGTTTTCCTCCTTTTGGTACCTTAACGAAATTGGCTGCAAGCAAATGATCGAAAATGTCATCTGCTTTTGTTAAATCGAAAGAATACTTTCTGTGAAAGTCTTTCTTTTTAAAGCTAGTCGATAGTCGTATCCTTATGAATTAATGCTTCACGATTACGGGTTCTTTGCCCACAATCTCTGGCATCAATCTCATAATTGGGATCTCTATAGTATGTCTTATATGAAGCATTGTTTCGATCTTGTTCTTCCTCTAGTAATGCTTCATATCGAGACACCTTATAGGTTAATTCGACCAAATCCACGAATTGATTAAGTCAAACTTCTTTGGCTTTGAACTCTAAACCGTTTTGAGCCAATCGTACAAATTACTCTGGAAGGATGACTCTACATTTATTTGAGCCCTTTTAAATCTTGCAATGAATTGAGTAGCCTTTTCTTGGGCCTTTGACTCAATCTTGCCAAATGCCATGGACACCTCTGGCTCCGATTGGAAAAATTGGGCATGGAATGCCTCTTCCATTTGTTGCCAAGTTTGAATGGAGCAGTGTAAGGTTGATATACCATACAAAGCGCTCCCCAGTTAGAGAGTTTGGAAATAATCTCAATTTTATGTAGTCATGATTAGCGAATTCACCACACCGGCAAATGAATCTAGCAATATGCTCTCTTGTTGATTGATTTCGTTCCATAGAATAGGGTGAAATCTGGTATTCGAACCCTCTTGGGTATTCATGTACCCTATCCACCCACTGGGTATGGTTTTACGTATCTGAGTCTGGACCCCCGAGCCATTGGTCCACATATCTCCTAACAATATCGGCAATTTGGTCCCTAGGGACCATATTTTGGGTTTCTTGAACCACTCTTTGGAGGAGCAAACCACGGGGTTTGGTGGACAAACTTGTCTGTGGTCCTCTTGGTCCATACAATGGTACATTTGGGACTGGTTGCCTGTGGTGCGAGGTTCTTTGTTGGGGGTATGGATAACCCCTTTGAGCTGTCTGCGAAAGGACTGTGAAAGGTGTTGGAATAGGCATTGTGTCCCTTCCATTTGTAGGCAAACCTTCAACCCCGGTATAAATTCGAATAAGGGATTATTATAACCCCTGGTGCGGTATGGCCGAACATGAGATTTGCCACCATTCTTATGCAGTTTCTTGTACTTGGCGAGATCTACCAAGCTGGTGTGGCTTCCTTTGTTAGTCTTGAGGCATTTTGGCCTATTCAGGCCTTGAAATGGGTTCATACCAAGGCGAGGCGATGGTCTTTCATAGTTCGAGTACTAGTCGACCATTAGTTTGTCCATTAACTTGCATAAATTTGTTTTCTCTAGCCAATCTTTCTTTGAGGACATTTAAAATTTCCTCTGTATGTCTTGTATTTGTTGGTTGGTGGTTGTTCATTCGATCCAAAAGGATGTTGCCCACCTTTCCATTGTGTTCATTAGTTGTTGTCCCATAGCATCTACCAAGCCATTCCATGGATTTGTTGGTGAGAAGATGGAGCAGTTGATGGTCCAATTCCTTGGTTTCGTCAATATTATGAACATATGGTTCTTGTCGAAATCTTGATGCATTCGACCAAAGGTTACGATAACATAGGAGTCTCCACGGTGTGTTACCACATTCTCCTCTGGATTAGGTATTTCTACCTCTCCTTCTCGCCTTCTTCCAAGCGTTCATTTTCTCATTGTCGTCTTCGTCTAGCCATTTTAATTAGTCCCCTTTGGGCGTGCCAAAAATATATGTTGGCTTTTTGGCTTTTCGAAGGGTATATTTGTAAATCTTGGCGTGCGGCAAGGATCAATCAGTCCTTACAGAAATTATAATTGCCAATCAATTATCAGGCGACTATGTTTTAGTTCTTTCAGCCTCAATGAAGAGGACTTTTACTGGTGGCTTGACTTTAGGAGAAATTAAGAGAAATAACAATTAATATGAAAAACAATTGAAGTATTTCATTACATAAACACTTACAATAGTCCAAACTCAGCCTTGAGGAAGTTTACAGCAACAGTCTACTTGAATCTACTTGAAAACTACTCCTATGAATTGAAGTACAATGCAGGTATTTAAAGAACAAGTATTTAAAGTCTGAGAAAGGTAAAAAGCGGAAAGGAAAATAGGAAGTAAAACTGGTTTATATGATCTGAGTCTGGGGGTCTTTTCTGGGAACTTCCTTGCTATTTATACTTGTTAGAGATGACCTTCGAACTGTACTTCGAACCGTCGAACTGCTCCTCCATGATCGTTGATCATGTTACCTTAGAAATAGTTTCACTATGCCATCACTTGCAGTTGAACTTCCCTCCTGTATTTGAATTTGAATATAGGTAACCGTTGAAGCCACGTCACCTTGTATCTCATTACTGATCTAGTGCTACTCAGACCACTTGAGAACCAATATTTATTGCCACGTGTATGATTGAGATTTAAGATTAAAATCATCTTCCAATAATACCATCATTCTGTCACGTGTCGAATTGTAATTGGCTTTTACAAAATATGTAGCCAACAATAATAGAAATAAAAATCTACCAATTACATTTCTTGGACCAAAAAGTCTTTAGTGCACGCAATGGACCTATGAGCTTCACCCTAGGCTTCCAAAGCAGATACTGGGGCTCCATCCAGTGAAGGGCTGTGACATCAATTAGTTTCCTTGAAAACATGGTTAAGCATTGTTATATTATGTTACATGGGATTGGGTACGCATGTTGGGGGCAGCTGTTGGTGCATATTTAGAGGTCAAACCCATCAAACTTGAAATTTAAGGTGGACAAAATGGGTCGTATTTTCATATTTCCAATCTATTATGTGAGATAAAATTGTGTTATATAATATGCAGTGTCAAAAAGGCGTTTTACTTATTATTATAGCAATAATACAACAATAAAGTCATTCCAAGTGCCGATGGCTCTAAGAAGGTTATATGTCATATATAAGTATAAATGATACACTTGACACGTCTAAGAAGTCAACGTGTCGTGTCCGACACTGTGTTTGACACTAACACGACACGACTCAGTCTCTTCCTCACACTTAGAAATACAAAAAACACAATACAAGTTTGAATAAAATAACTTGGAATACAATGACAAAACAAAAACAATGTAAATCTATATCTATTTTTCTTATTTAGACTTTAAAAATTATTATCTTTGAATTAAATATTCATATACATGAACTATAATAATTATTTATACTTATATGACATATAATATATGTTATAAAATTATATATTTTTCCTCACGTGTTTTGTCCTACATTTTTTGAAAATTTAGGTGTTGGTGTTGTGGCGCATGTCCATGTCCATGCTTCTTAGGTTGTAAGTGGTCTTTCCATTATTTTAGCTAATACCAACAATATCGCCACTGGCTTGGTCAGGTTTTCTGCTGGATTCTCTTGTTATCTGATGCAAAATAGGATGGAGAAAATAGGATGGAGAAAATTGTATATTATTTCATTAACCTCTTACATAGTTTATACAAAATAATAAAGAGAAAAATATAATTAACCGTGAAGACTAAAATTCCTATATAGCAAATATAAACTAACCAAAATACACAATGCATTTCACCTCCCTTCTCTCTCTCAAGATGTGAGCCCACTGGTCATTGAGAATTCGCCAAGTAAAAACTGAAAATAAGCAGAAGTTGAGTCTTGGTGAAGAAGTCTATAAGCCGCAAAGAAGAAGAGACAAAAAAAAGCTCAATAGTAACTGAAGACTGATGGAACAAAGTGACAGTCAATTTCTCTGTGCTTCACGGAAGACAAAGTTGTGAGCTATCCAAATAGAACTCTTATGATAATAGTAGAAAGTAATAAGAGATGACAATAAAACACCCAAATTAGAGAAGGAGCCAACAATGCCAAACTGTCTTGGTGGCATGAGCCATAACACAATACTCAACCAGCCTTAACACGATACTCAACCAGCCTTAATAGTAGTAGAACGAGCAATAATAGATTGTTTCTAGGCCAAACAAAATCAATTTCTTCTTAATCTAGTGAAAAGCCTCAGTCACTGCATCTATCAAGAAAGTTTCCCAGCCTTCATACTGTTTGTTATTGGCACCATGATAGTGTTGGAATTAGGAATAGATCATCAGTAGAAACATTCTAGACCATGGAAACTTTGAGCCTCATGAACAGTCTTTGGTAATGGCCACTGTTTGATAGCTTTGACATTAGATTCATCCACTGACAACCTATCTTCTGATACTACATAATCCAAAACAAGACACTGTCAGTCATGAAGGAAAATTTGGACATCGTAGCAAAGAATTTTTTTCTTTCTCAAAACTATGAGAGCCTCCCGAAGATGCCAAAGATGGAAATCAACATTAGCACTTTAAATTAATATATTGTTAAAATAGACAAACCTGCCAATGAAGGGGCAAAAAAATCTTGTTCATAATCTGCATGAATGTAGTTGGGGCAATGGAGAGCCTGAATGGCATGATTTAACCTTTCATGTCACCCTTAGTGGGTATTGAAGGAAATCTTGCAGATCTGATCATGGCCACTTTTCAAATCAAGCTTTGTAAACAGTGTTGCACTGTCTAACTGGTCTAACAAGTCATCTAACCAGGAATAAGAAATCTGTTTTGTATTATTATTTTGTTAATTGTGAGGTTATTAACACATTCACCATGATCCATTGGGAGTGAGTAGAGTAGGTGTAACACATGGACTGGGACTTTCTCGTACATGGCCCTTGGATAGTGATGCATCCACTTGACACCTAAGCTCCTCATGTTCCTTTGGACTCATTCAATAGTGCGGGTGTGATGCAGGGCAGTGCTAGATTTTGAAAACAGAGGTTATTTGACAGCCTAAACAGTGAGCAATTTAGGGTTTTAAGGGTTAAATTGAAGGCTAGTAGGTAGGAGAAGGGATTAGGGTTGATATGGGGGTGATTGGATGGGGTTTTGAGGTTGAAAAGTGCACTTTTAGAGGGCTGTGAATAGTAATCCGAGAATAGTAAATTGAAATAGAAAAGAAAAAGAAAGAAGATGATAGATCTAGGAATCACTACTAGAATTCCTTAGGCATCACACCTAGGGTTTGATTGCATCATACAATCCATAAAGAAGCTTTAAAAACCCTTGAAATTCTCTAAAATATTAATTCTATTGAATTAAAAGTGTTACATGGTTTTATATATAATTAGGAGACATCTTAAACCAATTGGAACTAAAAAAGGAAATTACAACAATATCTTTGACTTTCAAAACCAATTTAAGACCAAATAAGAAACATAAATAAAATCCAATTAAATAACTTGATTCACAAGACAACCCATGGGCGACCCCTATAGCCCATGTCAGCAAATATGAAAATTACAAAAAAAACCCTTGACCTAAAAATCCTAAAAAATATAAACTAATCATAAAATAAGACTCTAATAATACTAGAAACATGGTTATGAATGGTTCCTATCAATTTTTCTTTGAAATCATGCAAATTTTCAAATGTCACCACTTGTTTGAATTTAATCTTCCTTTAGCTTCTTATATTCTGCATTAGGGTGATTTGGAAAATTGGATATGGGCACTAGGTAAATCTTCTGCCAGCATCTTCCCAATAAGAGATGACACAGTACATCTATGGTAATCACATCTCACCACATGCTATCCTTGTGCTTAGGACTAGTGTAAAAGAGTAAGGATCGATTTGACACAATTACCTCATTGCCCTTCGTTAGAATAGTGGTGTATTTTTTAAAATTTTTTATTGAGGGTATTATTTGTTACATTGTCACATTCTATTGTCTAATATAAATATGCGCTAAGATGGAGGATTTGTTACACACCCAAAACCTATTAATCTATTCTCTTCCCTTCTCTCTCTCTCTCTCTCTGTAATGCCCCCAAAATAATTGAAACCCGAATCATCGGATATTATCCATATTCACACATCAATACCATTACACATGCGGAAGCTATAGTTAATCTCAACAATTTATTGAATTGATTCATACTAAATCCTTGTAATTCATTCATGAATTTCGTTTAGAAATTTACAAAATAGGATCACATGTGGTAATACATTCACCATCCCTAAGATATGAATCTATAGCATGTGATTTACAAACGTTTAAAACTAAACAACACCAAATACATGCCCAAAAAGGTTGCAAATTCCCAAGGTTTTGCCCGGTTTCATCAAAAGCAGTTTCAACCCAACACAGCTAAAGCCCTTGGCTATACAAAAGATGACAAGCATGAGCTTGATGCTCCCAAAAATCCTCCACTCCATTCACCTCGGCAGAGGCACACCGTTAGCACCTGCAATGGTTCCACAAAAGGGATGAGCATTGACGCCCAACAGAGATAATCTTAATGAAGTGCATGAAGTTTAACAATATCATAAGGTGAATGCAAATGAGATGCTATGCCAAAATATAAGTTTTCATTTCGAAAACCTCATGCCATGCACTTGTTCAAAACCAAAACCAAGCAATCATTTATTTTGATAAAACGAAGGACGGTAAATACAACTCTAGCAATTCGTAGATACGCGTCTGCAAGTAGTCTCATTGAGCACTACCAAAACCACTTTACCAGCTCTTAACTGAAAGGAAATTGAAACCTACTCCATGCGTGTTTTAGGACTTTCACCATAGACCTAAAGCCAACTTAATTCTCAACAATCTACACCCCCTAACTGGATTCACCAAGGTATTTACCCCATTTTCTCAATACATTTCCATCATTCTCAACAATTTCAAAGGTTCACAATACATTGAATCATAATGCGTTTCTCAACATGCAAACAAGTTAAATTCATGAAATCATGGAATGTTCAATGATATGCATGACCTTGTAAATGTTTCAATTTACCTAGTTTACGTGCAATTTCTACAACTTGTCAATACAACCCTCCATCAGTTGCCAAAACATATATCTCTCATTCAATATTCCAATATAGGCAATATATAAAGCATAACTCAACATTTCCTCAACAATTCCAAAATAGAAGTGATTGTCCAAAAATCGTAGTCTCCTCATTCACAATATATCCAATGCGTATAATCTTCGAAGAATTTCATAGATTTCATAATACACAATTAATTTCTCAATCTTAACACTCTAGGGTTTAGGAAAAATGGGGAATTTCTCATTTTGAAAGCGAATTTCTCAAATTCAAGTATTTCACAATTACTATGAGTAAACTAATTCCCCATTTAAACTAATTCTATGAGGACTATAACTCAAATTTAGAAATTAAAAATATTTAGCAACTACTAATATTCTAGACCAACTATGACTTCCAATTCTACTTCAATCATAATAAGAAACTTTAATGACTTCTAATTCTACTTCAATATCAAAATAGGAAATTTGAACTTTTGACCACTAAAATTATTTTAGACATAATGAAAACCCATATATAATGAAGCATTTAATAACTTGACCCAAAATAAAATCCATGGACGACCCTTACAACCCATGTCCAACAATTATTAGAATTACCATTATACCCTTAATGACTAAAACCTACTATAATGACATGAAGACTCAAAATTATTCCGAATCTTTAATTTTTGATGCCTTAAATTTGCTTCATGTGAAATTCTAGATTTGTTCTTTTTCTTCTTTCTATGATCATCAAAAGGTCTACACGCGTCCTCCCCCTGGCCATCTCGTCTTCATCGTGCTTGGTATGACTGTTTTCAGACGGCGGTTACTCAGCTTGGGTTTCACCCTTATACCCAGGATTCTACTTTGTTTCTCCTTCACACCACTGCTGGTTTCGTTGCCCTATTACCTTGTGTAGATGATATGATGATCACTGGCTCTAACTCTTTAGCTATCTCTGAGGTCAAGCAACATTTCTTCTGCACCATTGAAATGAAGGATATGGATCCATTGCGGTATTTTCTTAGTATTAAAGTAGCTTCTTCTCCCAAGAGCTATTTTCTGTCTCAAGCCAAGTATGCACATGGGGTTATTCATCGTGCCGGTCTTATTGACACTAAGATTTCTGATATCCCAAATTAGCTTTATGTAAAGCTTAATACTACCGATGGTGTCCCTTGGGATAATCCCACTTTATATTGAGAGTTTATGGATTGCTTAGTCTATTTGACAGTTACTTGTCATGATCTTGCCTATGCTATTCATGTGGTTAGCCAGTCCGTTTTCGCTCCTTGTTCTACACATTGGGCTACTTTGGTTCGGATTCTTCGCTATCTCCGGAGTACTATATTTCAAGGCTTATTGTTGTCTTCTACTTTTTCTTTGGACTTGGTGCCTTATGTTGATTCTGATTAGGTGCTAATGTTATTGATCGAAAGTCCACATCTGGTTTATGTATGTTTCTTAGCGATTCCTTGATCTCTTGGAAAAGTAAGAAACAAACTGTTGCTACTCGCTTTGCTGAGATTGTTTGGCTTCACTGTCTCTTGTCTAATTTGGGTGTCCCTTAGTCTTCTCTGACCTCTCTCTATTGTGACAATCGCAGTGCTATTCAGATTGCCCATAACACAGTCTTCCATGAGTGGATGAAACACATTGAGATTGATTGTCACTTTGTCCGTCAACATCTACAGACTAGCTCTATCTCCCTTCCTTTCATCTCTTCAACTCTACAATTTGCTGACTTCTTTACCTAGACTCACACCATTACTCTGTTTCAGTTTCTTCTTAATAAACTCTCAGTATTTTCTGCTAAAACACCTTGAGGTGTGCGAATATTAGGTTTTATATATATATGGTAGTATATATTTTTGGTATATTTTAGGGATTGAGTAATTATTCTAGTTTCCTTTTCAGTCTTGGGGTTAGATTATTATATAAACCGTTGTATTCCTATATTACAAACAATTGAATATACAGACTTTATTAAGAAATCGTACAGCAGTATCTCAGACTTCTGCGAAATAGACCGCTCGAGCTACCAATCATGCGCTTGAGTGAAGAATGAATGCTCTCAATATCTGAGGTTTCGAAATTCAATACTGGAAGGGTCAAAAGACCGCTTGAGCGGTGAAACTTGCACTCGAGTGAACAGTTTAAGTTGTCTAGGTGACCAAGCTACCAACGGACATAACTCTCTCGTCCGAACCCTGTTTAAAGTAAATCAAGGGTCTAGAATGAAGCCCCGACAACAAGCAGTCCAAAGGTTGTAGTCCTACACCAAGATGATATGCTAATTGAAGTTATAAGATCAATTAAAAGGGTTTCATTTCTAACAATAGAGGAGTTAGATGTAGTTCCAATGACTTAAAGAGTACCAATGTTACACTCTCTCTTTTCTAACCCTGACCCTAATCTCTAGTACATTACATTTCAACTCCCTCTTAAACCCAAGACAATTTGTAAGGATTCAAATGCGTTTCTATTGCCAACCCCAATTTCGGGACAACTTCCCTGAAACTACATTATTGCAATTTCCTGAATCAATAACAACTCCACACCTTGCCACAATAGTGCAGGTAGATTGAAGGATGTTATTCCGAACTACCAGTAAGTGAACCTCATCACCTTGCACGAACTCCTTATGACTGTCATTGATAGTATCAAATCAAACGGAGGGTCTTGCTCAGCATCCACTGCTCGTCGATGTAGACTTTGCAGTCCAAGAAAAACCCTTTACCATAAACACTATCCTTTTAGAAATCTTCCATTCTGTGCCTCACTTAACCACACTTAAAAGTGTTAGGCCACTCTTTGTTGATTCCAGTTAGGTTGACCTCTCATATTAGCCCTCTTGGTTCTAGCCTGTAGGATACAATTACATTTTGGGACTAGAGGGTTGGACAAAGAATTGAACAATTATTTTTGAAAAAAAAGTTCACTAAAGACTAAAAAAAAAAAAAAAATCAATTTTTTTGTTTTATATTTTTTATTTTTTGCATCTTTAGTGAATTTTTTACATCACACATAGAGTTGATGTGTTGGTGATGTGGCAGATTCTGTTATGAAAGTTAGTCTAGGAATAAAATGAGAAGGATTGCAAACATGATGGGCCAAAGTGGGAAATGGGTGAATGTTTAGGGGGGCAAAGTGTAATTTACCCAAATACTAATAAAAGCAAAATGTTAGAGAATTTATGAGTACATTTAAATCATTAAAATTGGTATAATAAATGTAATAATGAGTATAAATATTATAACCAAAATGTTTAAACCACATTAAAAATTGTAACAGCAAAGAATTGAACAATTATTTTTTATTAAAAATTATCTGACAGAATTTACCATAAAGTGGAAGATTGGTGAATACTTGGTCTGCTAACTATTGTACTTCAAAATTGAGAATAGAAGAAGAATTGTGGGTTGGTTAATCTTCTTCAGGAAAGAATATCTAATGAACTAGCAATTCAGCCAAGGGATGTTCACTTTCTGCCTCATTGGCTGCAGGAGTGGACCAGATATTCTATATTATGACCTAATGCATAAGCTGAATATCTGAATGCTAGTTGGTGTCGCAATCTGAATGTGAAATTATTGTCTTGGGTTTGATTAATCCTTCTTTGGACATCAAGTTCAATTGGAAGTTCAAAATATGATTCAAAATTCTTGAGACGAGTGAACAAAAGCAAGCTGCGGCGAGGAAAAGAAAAATAAGGTGCTGAAATGAGTTGACAGTATAGTTCTTTGGGATAATTATGATGGAGAAAAGTTATCAACCATCTTGGATGGATAACCCCATCTATGAGAAAGAGCTTCTCAATAATAAAGCCCAAAAGCAATTTTTATGAGCTTTGTTTTTATTTTTGAAATGAATTCCTGAAGGTTTTCACCCATATCATCACGGATGAACTTAAACCAACTGATTGATTCAACAAAGGACATTAAGTGCCTCACTGTTCACGTAGGGAATGTGCACATTCCACCTGGTGAGCTATGGGGTGGACCAAATATTCTGTATATGAAGACCCAATGTTTAAGCTGATGCAAAATTTGAATGCTAGTTGGTGTCAAAATCTAAGAAATGTAGGTCTAAGAAAATACAATTGGTTTAATCCACTTTTGGTGAGGATTTAACTTGGGGGTAAGTTGCAGATAAAAATGTTGATTTTGAAAATGAAGGTAGAAAGCTTGGATTGCGTTAAAGAGCTCATATTTTGTTTTATAGACTTTTGGAGTATATTTGGTAGCATATTTTACAATGCTTGTACTGTTTACTTGTGCTAACTATCCATTTCTTGGGAGACTTAAATTGAAGATGGGCTTGTTGATGCAGTGTCACTTGTGGGACAATCAGCTCCCCCAGAAGTCTTGCAGAAGATGACTTATCTCGTCATAAGGCATCCCCAAGTCAAGCATATTGACACAGTCCGCGCTTACACTTTTGGTGTTCTGTATTTTGTAGAGGTCAGTAGTGGAAATAGTAGAGTTTTCCGTTATTGGTTTATTAATGGAGAATTGGCTCCAAGCACTCCTTTTTATTGAATGTTTTGCTAGTGAGAGAGTATAGTCTCGATCATGTTATTTCTTATATCTTTGTCGAAAACACAGGTTGACATTGAACTTCCAGAAGAGTTACCGTTGAAAGAAGCACATCTCATAGGAGAGACCCTGCAGATGAAGATAGAGAAACTTCCTGAAGTTGAAAGGGCATTTGTTCATCTTGATTATGAGTGTCAACACAAACCAGAGCACTCTGTTCTCAGTAGGCTGCCCAACAGAGAGGATTGATTTTTCTTTCAGTTCATGTCGGTGTCGGTGACTACTTACATGCTTCAAAATTTGGCCTTCTGCAAATTTACTTGATAGGAATGCTTAGGATAGTAAACAACTTTTCTGGTTTGAGCATGAGTGGACGTTGAATCTGCTTCCATATTTCGGAGCTAATTGTTATATATAAGTCACTTTCATGTGCCTGTTGTATGGAGAAACTTGTACAATGAGTCTTCTGAAATACTAGCAAATGAGGCGATTTATTCGGCTGCTTTCAGTCTTCAATAAATTAGTAAAGGCAATTTTCAGTGATACCTTATTTTTAAGTACTACTAGTTTTGTTTTTGTTTTTGTTTTTGTTTTTGTTTTTTCCGCCTTCGTTATCTTTTTTATATCTTATTTTTGAAAAGAAAAAAAAAAATTGTTATCAAACAGTGGTTAAGCAATTTTAAATATCGCTGTTGAATGATATTATGCATTACTTGGAGTTGAAATAACAAGGGTGGGAGTATTATTTGACTTGTTAACTGAGCAGTAATGAATGAGTATTTTTGCTTAATTTTACATATTTGCCACTCATCAATATCTATAATTTTATTAATATTTTAATTTTTCAACTTGCAAAATTAACTCGTCTCCCATTCCTCACCCGTCCCGCTTTCGTCACCCTCCGATTTGTCCCGCCCTCGAGATGATACAAGGAGAGGATGGATTTTTATAAACCCTTCCTAAACTTGACCCGTGACCGTTAAGTTTCATTAATTTAAAATGAGCAATCCAATTTCTGATATCTTTCTTTTGTTCCTAGACACAAAATAGTAAGTACCGGGCACATGTGACACTTGTGCCATGTTCAACCAGTCCCATGTTCAGAATTTAGAAAAAGAGAGAAAAAAATAGATAATTCACATGAAGAGTGCTCGAGAGCTATTTTGATTGATAATTTATTTAATATGTATTAAAATATTAAATTTGTAATATTTTGATGTATATATAAATAATGACTGAATTAATGTTATTTTTTAGAGCACGGCCTATTAGGATGACTTTTGGCCTACAGCCCATGACGGTGACATCAATCATTGGGTATTGCTTAGGTTCATTATATCTAAGGTCTATCTTCACACTAGTTATTATAACTTTATACCTACAAATTATTTTTCTATTTTTATATTTAAAATAAGAAAATTATATACTAGCTGACTTTTTAAATTCATTTTCTAAACTTAGTGATATGTAAGTGATGTGATTTGTTAAAAATTAAAGAACATATGAGAGAGTGTGTGTTACTTTTAATATTTTAATTGATTGACACATCAGTGGACTTGAAAAAATGAGTATAATTTTTTTTTATCTTGAATAGCAATTGTATTATTAAGAGTGCTGCTATTAACACCCCATGAATTATTTTGGACCTCTTAATTTTTAGCTTTTTTTTTATTACAATAATAACCTCAAATAAAATTACCAAAAAAGACATCATTAATTTTAGAACATCCCATCTCACAATTAAATTAAACCGACACACCACTATATTATGAATTAGGGCTTATGAGATTACTCACCTCCATCACTACCCATCTATCTTCTCCAAATTTCACCTTCAAAACTTATCTATCTTCAAAATCTTGAAAATCCTTTAGTGGCAATATTCCGGCGACAACGGTAGCAACCATTTGATTACTGACACTTCTCCGGCAATGATAATGAGTGGAAGTTTTTTTGACAATCACAACTCTATGAGATGAGAGGAGTACAACAATAAAAGTTCAGAAGAAGTTCATAGTTTTGATGATGTTCTTAGCTCAGAAGAGATTGGCCTTGTAAGGGTAGTTTCTTAAAAAAAATGGCAAAAACAATAAAATTTATTCGTCATTTTTTCAAGACTGAACTCCCGAATATATGACCGAAATTTGGGAAGACAGGCCCAAACATTATTTATTTGTTCAGGAACGAATCAACATTTATTATTTGTTCGGGAATCGAAAATCGAACATAATCATCGAAGAAAAAGATAAGGTGGCAGAGAGAGAGCAGAGACAATAATCACACTCGGTTCTTCTTCTTCTTCGTGGGTCTTGTTAGGATTTTTGGAAAAGATGTTTTTTTAAGGTGTGGGGGGTGTGCATTTAATTGAATGGGTATAATGTTTTCACAAGGATAATTTTGGTATTATTTGGGGGGAGAAGAGAAATTTTAAGGGGTAATTCTATTTCCACACACCAAAACATCTCATTCTACATCCTCTCTCAATACACATACCAACTAATTTTGAATTTTGTAATTTTACTCAATGCACAATCTTTTTTGCCAAAATTATCCCTCTCTTTGACATTAAAACCCTAAACCAACACCCATTTGTAAGTGTTGTTTCTTCTCCTTTACTTTGGTCTTGAAAAGAATTTTTATTTGTAAGTGTTGTTTCTTTCCTCCTGTAAGTGTTGTTTTCTGCATTGCAATGAGTATTCCTGGTATTATTTTCTTTATTTCAACACATTATTTATGTGGACTGCTTGATCAATTTCATGTCATTTCTACATCTGTCATGCACTAGGTGTGTTGGAAGCTAATTTTGTTGAACCAGCTCACGATAAACAAAACTTTGAGAAGACAACTTCACTAGCGAGACTTGAGGTAAGATTAGTTGTAATGCAGAAGAGTTACTGATCTGTTTGTTTATTTATATATCTATTTCATTTCCCCCATCTATAGGCTTCATTAGTGTGGCTGAGTTAGGAGATGGAGATTAGTGTGGCTGCCATGGATTTTGAGCTTCAAATGATGAGAGGAGATGAAGAGATTAGGGTTTTGATAGAGAAGATAAGGACACTTTAGTAATTCTATTTTAGGACAATACTGTAATAAAAAAATAAATCATTAAATGTGTGTACAGAGATAGGTAAGTATGTGGAAATAAAATTTCTCAATTTTAAGGGTTTCAAAATTTATAAGTGAGGGTCTAAAATAATAAAAAAATGGTGCTAATAGCACTACTCATTATTAGCACCCCATTTATTATTTTGGACCCCTACTTATAAATTTTGAAATCCTTAAAATTTCTTTTCTCCTCCAAATAATATTAAAATTATCCTTGTGAAAACATTTCACCCATTGAATGCACACCTCCCATACCCCTACATCCAAAAAAAAAAACCCCCACTTCCAAAAAAACCCTAACAAAGCCCACGAAGAAAAAGAGTAAGAGGTAATGTAATTACTATCTCTACTGTCTCATCCACCATTGTCACAGTTGGTATACTCTCTCTCACTCTCTCTCTCTCTCTCTCCCCCTATATATATATACACACACATAATTTCTTAGTTTACTCATAATAATATCTTTTCTTGTGGAAAAAAATTATAATAATTGGTTTAGTTTTCTCAATAAAACAAGTTTGAACCTATGAATAATGTTCGATTACCGGTTCCCGAACAAATAAACAATGTTCAAGCCTGTGTTCCCTGAATTTCAGTCATATGTTCGGAAATTCAACCCCAAAAAAATAACAAATAAATTTTATTATTTTTTTCATTTTTTTCAAGAAACTTACCCTTACAAAGCCAATCTTCTCTAAACTAAGAACAACATCAAAGTTATGAACATCCTCTAAACTTTTATTGTTGTACTCCTCTCATCTCATAGAGTTGTGGTTGCTAGAAAAACTTTAACTTATTGTCATTGCCGAACAAGTATAGGTAATCAAATTATTGCCACTGTTATTGTCGAAATATTGCCGCCAAAAGGTTTTCAAGGTTTTGAAGATGAGATTTGGGGAAGATGGATGGGTGATGATAGAGGTGGGTACTCTCATAAACTTTAATTCATGATGTAATGGGTGTGTAGGATTAATTGTGAGATGGAATGTCCCAAAATTAATGATATCCTTTGTAGTAATTTCATTTGAGATTATTATTGTAATAAAAAAAGCTAAAAATTAGAGGGTCCAAAATAATTTTTGGGGTGCTAATAGTAGCACTCATGATAAATTATATTTGTGGTCTTTAAGTATGCATTTTGTGAGTTTTAATTTTGTTAATTTTGTTAATTAAAATTTTAATTTATATTAATTTGGTCTTATTTAAACTCATAGCTTAAATGGTTAATGGAGTAATAATAAAATATACATATGACTTTGGTTCGTAAAGTTTTTTAATTTTGTTAATTTATTCTTGAAACATTGATGAGAAAATAGAACATGACTTATAATATTGAGAGATGAAATTAGCAATATTAGAACTTTAAGGACCAAACTAACACATGACATATATACTTTAGTGATCATATTTAAAATTTATAATTATTTTATTAACAATTTAAACAGTAGTTTAAAATTAGATTAATTTGATAATTTAAAGAAATTTTTTTTTTTAAATTTAAAGGACTAAAAGTGATATGAAAGGCATGCGTCTTCGTATTTGATCTAAACTTAAAATAAATAAATAAATATGATCTCTGATCAAATAAGTTGATTTTAAAATCTTTCTAATTAAAAACCCTAATATTTTATGTTGCTGGTTTTATTGAGGGAAACTACTCTGCAGTGGTCTTTTCAAAAAATTATTAACTACTTAACGGAAAATTTTATACCTTACACTTCAATATTAATAAAGTATATTATTAATTCGTCCCTGCTCACCGGCTACGTTTCTAAATTCTATTTAACTTTACAAATTCTTAAATTGTGTTAATTAATTTTCAGGTAAATTATACTTTGCACCTTTTTACTTTATATCAAATCCCATTTTGGCCCCTAAATATCAAATTGTGACACTTAATCCCCTACACTTTTGTTCAAGTGTCACTTTGGCCGTTTTGTTAGCCTTATTGTTAACAGAGGTTAGTCACATGAAAAACTTGTGAGGATAAATTACACTTTACATCCCTGCATTTTATACAAAATCTCACTTTAGTCCCTACACATCAAAATTGTGACACTTAGCTCCCTAAAGGATAACTTCTGTTAGTCTCACTATTAACAAAAGGGCCAATGTGACACTTGACCAAAAGTGCAGGGGGTTAAGCATCACAATTTGATGTGTAGGGACTAAAGTGAAATTTTGTGTAAAGTATAAGGGTGCAAAGTGTAATTTACCCTCTTTTTTTTTTCCCTATCAATTTTATCATAAAATTTGTACTTATTTTGCCAGACTGACATGGTATCCCGACAGAGACGCCAACATCCTCTTAGCTATCCAAGTCAACGTCTTCGACAACAACAGCATAGCTATTGCTGCATCCTTTTTTTCACAAGTTCATGGATGGACCTTCTTCAAGAGTTGGGCTGCTCATTCTCGAAACAATCATACCAAAATAGTCTCACCCAAATTCAATCTTGCTATGCTCTTCACTCCTAGAGACATGTGTAGTCATGGTCAAACAATACTCATTACCATCACTCCCCAAGACAAGAACACTTCTACTTGTAACCAAACCAAACCAAACCAAACCAAACAAAGCCTTAAGTCCCATCAAATGGGGTCGGCTACATGAATCCTTCTTCTCCACGCGGCCCTATTAAAAGCCATTTCATAAGTTAAATTAAGTAGATTCATATCCCTATTTATAACGCTAGCCAATATTAATCTAGGCCTACCCCATCCCCTAACACTTCTATCTACCGTTACAGTATCGTATCTCTTCATTACTGCCTCTGTTGGTCTCTATTGAATATGACCAAACCATCTCAATTGATTTTCTCTCAACTTATCTTTTATCGGTGCTACTCCTACCCATTCCCAAATACACTCATTCCTAATTCTGTCTTGTCTAGTCTTACCACACATCCACCTTAGCATTATCATTTCAGCCACACTCATCTTATCTACATGTTGTTTCTTAGTTGCCCAACACTCTGTCTCATACAACATAGCTGGTCTAATAGTCGTTCTATAGAACTTACCTTTTAGTCTAGTGGGTATTCGTTTATCGCACAATATCCCAGACGCACTTCTCCACTTACACCATTACACCTTAATCCTATGGGTCACATCTGCATCAATCTCTCCCGTTGTTGTGATACTCGACCCTAAAAACGTGTTTTGTAATCACCCTTCTGCTTATCCGGAATCCTTTAGATTCAAGAGCTGTTCTCTAAATCTCTAACTTTGTGTTAACTCATTCTCTAGTCTTATCCACTAGCACAATATCGTTTGCAAAAAGCATACACCATGGCACGTCATCTTAAATATTTCTCGTCAACTTGTCCATAACTAAAGCAAAAAGATAAGAACTTAAGGTAGATCCTTGGTGTAACCCTACAATGATAGGAAATTCATTTGTCCTCCAACTGGCGATTTAATAGTGGTCACCACCTCTTCATACATGTCCCTAATCACGTCACTGTAACCTTTTGTCACCCCTTTCTTCTCTAACACCCACCATATTATATCCTAGGACACTCTATCATATGCTTTCTCAAGGTTGATAAACACCATATGAATGTCTCTTTTCTTTTATTTATACTTTTCTATTACTCTCCTCAAAAGATAGATCGATTCCATTGTTGACCTACCAGGCATAAACCCAAATTGATTTTCTGACACCTCCGTTATTTCTCGCAATCAGCGTTCCATTACCCTCTCCCACACTTTCATTATATGACACATTAGCTTGATTCCTCTATAGTTGTTACAATTCTGGACATCACCTTTATTCTTATAGATTGGCACTAAAATACTCTTCCTCCACGCATCTAGCATGTTCCTAGTCAACAAAATTTTGCTAAACAACCTAGTCCACCAAGCAACTCCATTTTTACCCAAACACTTCCAAGCTTCAATAGGGATATCATCAGGTCCTGAAGCCTTATTGGATTTCATCTTCTTAAGTGCAATCTCCACTTCAAAATTTCTAATCCTGCGATAGAACCTATAGTCTTGGTTTATCGTATTACTGGCTATTTCTTCTCCTATTGTTGTACCTCCATGTTCCTCATTTAATAGTTTCTCAAAATAATTCTTCCATCTTTCCTTAATCTCTTCATCCTTCATCAATACCTTAGAATCCTCACTCTTTATGCCCTGTATCTTAGCAAGTTTGTATACCATCTTCTCTCGGTAGTTAAGGTTCAAGCGGTAGTTAAGGCAAAAAAAAGAGTGCTTTAAAAAGTGACAGAGTTCCACATAGTGTTAATATCACCTTTTAAGTCCCAAGTACCTTCCTAATCCATTTGATTCTTAAATATTTCTAGTTTATCCCCTTTTAGGTCTCACCATCTTGTCCTATGACGCCCACCATCCTTCCTAGCTTGGTATTGCCCTCTAAAACATAAATCTAGTACCAAAATCCTATGTTGAGAGACCAGACTCTCTTCAGGAATCACCTTACAATCATTGCATTTTAGGCGGTCCAATTTTCTCACTAAGAAGTAATCTATTTAGCTCTTAACTAATCCATTCTTAAAGGTTATCAAATGTTCCTCCCTCTTCTTATACATAGTATTGGCCACCACCAGGTCAAAAGCCAACGCAAAATCTAAAATACTCTCTCTAGCCTCATTTCTGTTACCAAAACCGTATCCACCATGCACCCTTTCGTAGCTTAGTTTATCTATGCTCACATGGCCATTAAAATCTCCACCTATAACCAGGTTCTCTTCTACGAGTATCTCCTGTAAGATCTCATCCATTTGCTCCCAAAAATTCCTCTTAGTCTGATCATCTAATCCTACTTGAGGGGCGTATGCGCTAATAACATTCACTATATTCCCTCCAATAACTAGTTTAATTAGCATAATTCTATCCCCTTTCCTAGTGACCGCCACTACACTCTCCACAAGACCCTTGGCAATTATGATTCCTACCCCATTCCTGCGTTTATCCTTACCACTATAATATAGTTTAAAACTGATATCCTCAATTTCCTTAGCTTTCTCTCCCGTCCACTTAGTTTCTTATATGCAAGCTATACAAACTCTCTTCTTAATCATAACATCTACCAATTCCATCGCCTTACTAGTTAAGGTTCTTATGTTCCAAGTAGCTACCCTAAACCTATAGTCATGGACTATCTTCTTTACTCGCACTTGCCCAGAAAAAAGAAGAAACCTTTTCCCATTTTTCACCGTACCCAGGCGTTGATGCGGCGCCCCTTGCTCACTTTTCGAAACACCCGGAGGCAGGCGCAACACGTCACTTAAGGGGAACGACCTAGCATTTAAACGATTCAAAGTAGGATTCATTTTCATAAGGGATCCGATCGGCTTTTTTACGTGTTAGCTGTCGGCTACCTAACACACAACCCTCCTCCTTGACTCGGGCTTGGGACTGGCAGAGTTGTTAACAACCCCGACAGAGTTAAGAACACTTCTACTTATGCCACAAATAAATTTGTATTTAGTCCCTATTTTGTGTTTACTCTAAAATCCATATTTAGTGCAACACACCAACATCTAAATCCGCCCCCAAGTCATGCTGAGTCTGTTTCGGCTTTCATTTGGAGCAGATTTATGGTCTCTACTCAAGGAGACAAGACTAGTGAGGTTGGAAAGAGGTATAAAGTTGTTCAGGCTGCGAATTTGCGTCCGAGGGCAAACCTGTCTTTGCCTAAACTTAGTTGTGGTAATGTTGGTGACTGTCTTCTCACGGTGATGATTCTCACCCAATATTTAATTTTAACTCCATTATCTATTTATTTTTGGTTATTACATTGATAGGTAATTTGAGCCAATTTGCAAAAGCAGTGCCATCAATGGAGAGAAGTGAGGAAGATGGGTATGGGTTGGTGAAGCAACAAGGAAAATTGATGGTGGTTATGTCAAGAAATTTAAAGGAGATTTTGATGTGGTGGCTAAAGAAATAGAGGGATGGAAAGGAATTGTATTTAATGTATGAGGCTGATTTTGGGTAGGGGAGACCTGTGTGGGTGACAATGGCTGCACAAACTGTTGGGAATATGGTTGCTCTAATGCCCGTTCCTGTGGCCAATGTATCAGGGGAGGCCATACAAGCAGTGATGAGTATGAGGAGGGATGAATTGGCAAAACTTGAAGCTGATAAAGTGTTCCAAGCATTTCTTTCCCCTACATTGGATGATGAAGTTCTCTTTAAGAGCTCTATGTAGATTTAGGTAGCCTCTCTTAATTTAAGTTTCCCCATTGGTATTTTGGGTCTTTATGTGTTTTGTCCTTTTCTTCTTGGTTTTTATTAGTAAAATTGCTTAATTAAGTTCAATCCATTAATATTCATTTTGTTAGGTAATTGCCATCGCGTGCACCCCACGTAAATATGGGGTAGAATATTTTTGAGGGTTTCGAGTATTTTGAGTGGTGTAGTTAAAATCTACTTAATTATTTTTATTTTTTTGCTTTGGTTGCTTTGTTTTTGTTCAGTTCTTTTTATTTTAAAAGATCGTGAGACTGAGTGATTGATTGTTAGGATGCGAGTTTGAGTTTTTTGAGAAGATATCGTATAACAGCTTAGAGATTATATCTAATCTAAAACAATAAAAGAAACATCGATCATCAGGCCCTTGCATCAAACCCAAATCATAAAATTGATGAGTGACGAACTAAGAAATTAAAAATAGGATTAATTACAAAAAATATCTTAAGGTTTCACCAGTTCTTTATTTTAAATTCCAGTGTTTTAATTTTTATAAATTAAACCCTAGAGTTCCATCTATATTTCAATGTGCCCCTTCCGTCCATCTCTATCTATATAAGGTAACAGAGAATTATTTTGAGATTTAAAGTGAAAAATACTGATGTTTAAAGTGAAAAACTCGTGAAATCTGGAGTTTTTTTTCGTAATTAATTCTAATATTTAATTTAATTTTTTTTGTGTATATATAAACTTACATATTTTATTGTATATGTACATATGTGCTTATGTATATGTGGTAAAAAAAAAATTACTCAAATTTTGACTCTTCAGATGATAAAATTTTAATTTCATCCCTAATTTTGATAACTATATAAGAAGAGTTACTTGAAATGTAATTAATACTTTTTTTTTTTTAAGTCTACATTAGAGTGTTTGATGTAATTTCTATTAACAGTTTATGATATAAAAATAACTTTTTAAAAAAAAAACACACAAACAAACAAACAACTTTCTGATGTTATTTGGTACAACTTATCTGACATTTATAATTTTTTATTTTTTATTTTGGAACTTGTCTGACTTATTTACAGTTTAAACCATGAGTTTTATAATTTTTTTAATCTACTTGGTGTTGTTTTTCTTTTGGTGTTTTTTTTTTTATTTTTAAAAAAATGTTTAACTAACCAAAAAACCGAAAGTTTCATACATTTTTCAATTTAAACCCCAAAACAATTATTCATTACCTCACGGAGGGAGATGGACAGAAGGAGCACATTAAAACACAGATAAAACTCCTCCAAAATTTAATTTATCAAAATTGAAACACTAAAATTTAAAATAAAAAATACTTAAAACCTTGAAAATAAAAATTTGTAATTAACCATAAAAAATATATCTATACTATATTATATTAAGTAAAAACTGAACTTGATGTCCACATATTCTTCTCATGGCATGTGTCACTTATTTCTCCATGGAAAATAAAAAAAATTAAATATTACAGTGGTGAAAGAGACTTAAACTTACGACCATTGATTTGGTAAATACTTCTACCACTTAAGCAATATGCACTACATATTTTTAATTTAAAATCAAAATTTATATTTTACAAATTTAACAGAACACTCATCGGGTCCACACACATCCACTACTATATATATATATATATAAATATAAATACAGCAAGAAGTAGGTAGCTAATAATCTTCTTCTAAACAAACATATGCCCCATCAAGCTTGAAAGCCAAACAGGTCCAGTCGAGTAAAATCCCTTGCAAATATCTCCGCAAACATGTTCTCCAACTACACACAAAATTGAATTGGAATATGCTGAAAGTGTGTTGTGAGGAATAGCGCCAAGCCAAGAATACAACAGCTCTGATATAAATATGCACAAAATGTTCATAAATGTTCCAGCTCATAAACTCCTACACCATCTCTACTTTTACAATTACAAAATAGGGACCAAATTAGAAGGAAAAAGAAAAAAAGGAATCTAATAAGGAGATAGAAGAAACACTGATGACATTGATGGCTTGACTTACGGAATTTTTTTACTTTCCACACAAAAAAACCAAAAAGAAAGAAAGATCAATCAATCTCCTTCCTTCCTACCCCCATGTAAACAGCAATCAAGATACAGTTCGTCCATAGCACACACAAGCTAGATACAGATTTTTTGCCCATTTTTCCTGCGCATCAAAATTCATAACTTAAGGAAACATTCCCCCAAAATAACAATATACATCAAATCAATTGTTATGAATAATAATAATAAATAAACAAATAAAAAGACCTAATTAGATGTTCAGTAGATTCACAATATGCTGCTGTTCACCACTTAGTTTTTGAAGACAACAATTAATTCAACATGAGGGTTACCTGGATTTTTAATTCAGACAATTTGGAACTAAAATAAAATTTTAAAAATATAAAAACTACGACAAACCTCATGAAATTTTAGCATTTGTGACATGCCCACATCGGCTTGGTCGAAAAATTTCTAGACTATATATTGTCAATTCACATCCCTTCCTAGTAACAACACATTTTAAAGCAACGAGGGCTTTAGCCCAAAGCAACAATATTGTAAAGGATTGGCATGGGTGCATTACAATTTGTCATCAAAGCGGGTAACTTCACCTGTGTGGAACATACATGGTGGGAGCCGCCTCTAAAATCTATACAAGCCACCTCTTGAATCCAATGAGGAGGAGCAAAGTGCTATGCAAAGCCAAGTGTTGTGTAGAGGGATTTTAAAGTAACGAGGGCTCCACATCAAGACCAAGTTATCAACCGAGGCATGGTAGATCAAGCTCTTATCGCTGAGAGGAATAGTGAGGAATACTAGAAACCCAAGGAGAAAAGGAACAAAATGCCTAGACAGGATAGTTCTCAGGAGACCAGGCCGGAAATACAAACAAGGAGAAGAAAAAATTCACTCAGTTTGGGCGTAAGAGTGCACCCCAGAAGGATTGATTGGTACTACTTACAGAAATGTGGGAATAATAACAATACCAAGCCCTGTTACAAAAATAGTGGTGCATGTTTTAGATGTGGTAAGGTGGGTCATATGGTCAACGATTGTCCTTAACCAAAGGGATTCAAGGTGAACAAACAAAATACATATGGTCAGAAGCAGAAGGTTCCAGGACGAGTATTTGCTACTAAGCTCTAGAAGCACAAACACTTATAAGAAAGTGATGTGTCCGTGTCAGACACTTCCCAACACGTGTCTAATGCGCATCCAAGCATGTCTAATTCCTCTTAGGAATAATTACCAACAGGTCCTATCGATTAAATTTATTTACTTATAAGTCCTAAATGAATTTTTTTATTTTACATATTTGCCCTTCATTCTAATAATGAGAGATTTTTTAGACCTTTTAGATGTGTTTTGTACTCGTCAAATTATCATTTGGTACTAGTAATAATTTGGTACTAGTAATAATAGTGGGAAATTTATCTAAGTGATAAATGGCTCAGACAATTTGACTTTTGTTTATGAGTTTTGATTTATATTTAGTTTATTTGTGTTAGTTTGTATTGAAATATGATGTGAGATGTGTAAGTAATTGAATTGTATTTTTCTAAAAATATTTTTACAGTGATAAATTTATCATTGAAAGTTAGTTATTGATCCAGTTCACAAGACTAGCCCGTAGCTGCCCCTATTTTTTAAAAATATTTCTTGACTCAGATACTCTTCGAACACTTGGAGGACGTGTATTGTTTAGACACCCATGAAACTAATTATAAGTTTTAACAAAATAAAGTATGATACAATGATAAAACAAAACAATATAAATTTATAATAATTAGTGTTATGTTGCAATTTTTTTAAAATCTTTGAATAAATATTCATATATATATATATATATATATATTCCATCCGTCCCAAAATATTAATCTCTTATTCTATTTTCTATTGTCCTGAAATGTCTCTTTTCAAAAATCAATGACTAAAATACTAGAATTTCCTATTTTGCCCTTCTTTTAAATTCATTAACATTAACATATAAAAAAAGTATAATTATGACAATTGTACTACCCAAAAAAAAAGTTAAATTCTCCAAAAGAGTAGTTTTGGAAAGTTAATATTTTTTAAGTGTAATAATTATATTACCATAAAGAATTGAATTCCCCAAAAGGAACTAATATTTTGGGATGGAGTGAGTATATATTTTGATCAGCAAAACAAAGAAAAATATTATTAAGATTAGAAAAACAGCAATACATTCAACAAGGGAACATAAAGAAAGATTGCATCATTGTCAAAACACCAAATCCCAATTGGGTTGGCACTTGGAACAAGACTAATCATGTGCGCTTCCCCGACGTTTCATGTCTGGCATTTTTTCAAATTTGTTGTGTCAATGTCGTGTCGTGTGTCCATGCTTCTTAAACTAAGCAGGATGCACAAGCATCCAATACTGTGGTGTAAGGCACTTCGTTCATTCATTCTCAATTCGCACGAGTTTTGATTGATTCGGGCACTACTCGTTTGTTTGTCATCGTTTTCCTACAAGTTTGACTATTTTACCTGAACCCTTAAGTGCATGATTTATCTGTTGTTACACATATTGGGAACTCTATATTCCTCTCAAGTCTTGTGGGATTCGAGTAGGACACAAGGAGTTGTCTGTTGAGTTGATTCTTTTCAACATTCATGATTTTCATATAATTTTAGGTATGGATTGGCTAGCTACCTATCATGCTACAATTGATTTATTTGCTAAGGCAGTTACCTTCCATGAGCTGGGTCAACCAGAGTTCATTTGGGAAGGGTCTAGAGATGTTTTTCTTCCTTGTATTATTCTATCCATGAGAACTAGCGAAATGCTTAGCGAGGGATGTGTGGGTTACCTGGCTTCTGTCCTAGACAATTAAAAAGGAAGTCAAAAATTGTGTGATATTCTCATTGTTCAAGATTATTCTAATATTTTTCCAATTGAGCTTCGATGATATCCCTATTGAAACTTGAAAATGTTTGGATAAGAGTGTTGGAAGAGTATTTTAGTGTCAATCTATAAAAATAAAGGAGATGTCCAGAATTGCAACAATTATAAAAAAAATCAAGTTGATGTGTCATATAATAAAAGTATGGGAGATAGTGATAGAACGTCGATTGCATGATATAACAGAGATGTCAGAGAATTAATTTGAATTTATGCCAAGTAGATCAACAATGGAAGCGATCTATCTTTTGAGGAGAGTAATAGAAAAGTATAAAGAAAAAGAAAGAAACATTCATATGGTTTTAATCATCTTAAGAAAGCATATGATAGAATGTCTTAGGATATAATCTGGTGGATGTTAGAGAAGAAAGGGATGACAAAATGTTACATTGATGTGATTAGGGACCTGTATGAAGGTGTGGATCGCCTATTGGAGAGACAAGTGATTTTTCAATTGCTGTGGGGCTACACCAAGGATCAACCTTAAGTCCTTATCTTTTTACTTTAGTTATGGATGAGTTGACGAGAAATATTTAGAATGATGTACCATGGTGTATGCTTTTTGCAGATAATATCGTGTTAGTAGATGAGACTAGAGAATGAGTTAACACTGAGTTGGAGACTTGGAGAGAAGCACTTGAATCTAAAAGATTTAGGATAAGCAAAACTAAGATAGTACATGGAATGTAATTTTAGTAACAGTAACAATGGTAGCAAAGGAAAAGTGAAGATTTGAAACCAAGAACTACCTAAGAGTGAACATTTTCATTATTTAGAATCGATTATCACAACAGTTGGGGAGATTGGAGCGGATGTGATCCATAGAATTAAGGTGGGGTAGCTTAAGTAGAGGAATGCATCTGGGGTACTGTGCAATAAACGAGTACCCACTAGACTAAAAGAAAAGTTCTATAGAACGACTATTAGACTAGCAATGTTGTATGGGACAGAACGTTGGGCAACAAAGAAACAACATGTAGATAAGATGAATGTTGCTGAGATGAGAATGATAAGGTAGATATGTGGCAAAACTAAAAAATACAGAAGTAGGAATGAGTATATTTGTGAATGGGTAGGAGTAGTACCGATAGAAGATAAGTTGAGAGAGAATAGATTGAGATGATTTGGTCAAATATAACGGAAACCAACCGAGACAGCAGTGAAGAGATGCGATACAGTGACGATAGATGGATGTGTTAGGGAAAGGGACAACAGACCTAGATTGACAAAGCTAGTGTAGTAAATAAAGACATGAATCTCCTTAATTTGACTAACCAAATGGCCATTGCTAGAGTCGAATGGAGAAGAAGGATTCATGTAGCCGACCCCATTTGATGAGACTTAAGCCTAGGTTTGGTTTGGTCAGAGCATCGAGGACTTCCTCGCCCGAGAGGGATATCGAATTTTCCATTGGTCTCACCTCTTGTGTTGGCCATAATTCTAAAACTCCATACCAAATGGTGTCATTTAAGGGTGATCATAGATCCATCCAATCCACCTAACCCGACCACTAACCAAACTTGATTGATTTTGGGGGGATACGTGTCTTTTAGTAGATGGATGTGGATGAAATATTTCAAAATTCGAACCATCTTGCACCTACATAAACTCGATCCGCCCATAGATGAAGTTCAAAAAAACAAGAAGAAAAGAAGCTACTAATAAATAACAACATAAAGTACAAATAATAAAATACGTATTTTTATGAAAATGGAAAACAATACCTTAAAAATATACATATGTGGTGCCATGACCTATTATAGACAAATAATACATATTTTTTCAGATTACTAGTTATTGGAGATTGTAAAGGTTGTGAATTATAATTCAAAAAAATACTCAAATTTTGTAAAGTCCAAAACCGCTAAACTGATCGCATCCATCCGCCAAACCGGTAGATGGATGCAGATTAATTTTTTCTAATCCGCCTAATTTTGGACGGATATGGGATGTGATGCCACCAACCCAACCTGATCCATGATCACCCCTAGTGTCAGTTGAACTAAAGGAGTTAAAGACTCAATTGCAAGAATTGCTTGATAAGGGCTTTATTCGCCCTAGTGTGTCTTCACGAGGAGCTCCAGTGCTTTTTGGGCCTTGTTGGATACTATAGGACATTTATTAAATGATTCTCAAAAGATAATACTTTTGTAACTAGATTGACAAAAAAGAAGGTTAAGTTCATAGAGTGGCCTAATGACTGACAGTTTTTAGGAATTGAAAATAGGTTAGTGACTGCCACAATTCTTACTGTTCCATCAGGCTATGGGGGATTTATTGTGTATAGTGATGTTCCTCGAAAGGGACTGAGATGTATTTTGATGCATCATGGGTAGGTAATAGCTTATGCTTCATGGCAACTCAAGCCTTATGAGCAAAATTAACCTACCCATGACTTAAGAGTTGGCTGTAGTGACATTTGCACTAAAAATTTAGAGGCATTACCTATATGGAGAGACGTGAGACATTCAAAAATCATAAGAGCCTAAAGTACTAGTTTTCTCATAAAGATTTAAATTTGAGGCAACTATGATCTAATATATGTACTAATTTTTACACTAGCTTTAAGTCGCCGTCTATAGTTTGTTGCATGCATTTAATTTTCTTTACTTTACTGATCGTACTTATGGATAACTTTCTATTTGTTAAGAAAACAAATGACAAAGTATATTTACTATTGAAAACGTAAGTTCATAATACAAACAATCAGCATACTAATGTAGAATTACACAACATGTTATTCAAGTTCTACAAGACTTAAGTTGCTATCAAGGTTAAATGAGTTTATTTATCCTTCCTTTTTTTGGGGGGGTCAAATTTTTTTTATTCAACAATCTTTCATTACATTCTTACTTTATTCATTGATTATTAAATTATATTTATTTAGTCTTAGGTTAAATTTGTTGAACATTTTCACATCACTTCCCCTTCCCCTTTTTGTGTGTGTGATTTTAACCGATAGAAAAAAGAAAAATGATTTTAAAAAATGATCATTTATGCAAAATATGCAACAGCTGTTACGGTCTCTATGTGATAGTGGCAGCCGTTACGACAATGAATTTCTATTACTGTTATAGGAGCCATAATGGGTGGCGCTAATCACTGAAACTGTTAAGAAACAGTTGCAGCTGATTTTTAAAACCATGATTTCGAGGTCCTATCTCTAACTCAATTCTCGAGTTGGGATGTGGCAGAGATGGTATCAGAGCCAGGACCCATCTCCAGGGAACATCCCAGAAGTATCAAGAAAGTCAAACCTTGGCTTCTTATGATTTATTTTTCACAACCAAATATGTGAAGGCCATCTTTCGTAGTTCTCCCTGGACATTTTTTATATCAGCGCGCTTCAATTCATTAAGGGGCTCCTTTTATGACAGGGCAATTAATCAATTGCCACTAAAATAGTAGTTCAATGAACTCTTAAAATCAACTCCTCCAAACGCCCAGGGGGGGGGGGGCCTAATAAAGAACTAAAAAAGTCTTAAAAAAAGAAAAAACTATTTCACAATGGGTGACAAGATTCAAGCCTCCAAGACTAGCCGAGTGTTTTCCCGTTTCTTCTATGGACATGGAATTTGATACTTCTTTTTTGTGATCATACTACTCTACAAATCAATTCCCTTCGAATTTTTTAAAATGAATACACTTCATGAGATAAACAATTCCCACAAGTCATAAAGCCTACAACATTTTTACCTTAACATGTGTGCTTGGAAATTGAGATGTACGCAAAGTCTCCTGAGTTTCATCTGTGGGTTTGCGCCTGGGCACGCTCAAGATAAGAGCAGCTTGATCACAAGTAGCAGCTGTTGATGTAATACGATAACCGTTATCCCAACGTTTGTGGATGCCCTCACTCGGATAAAGAAAATCAAGCTCCACAACCTATGAGGCAGTAATATATCAGATAGGGAGTCACCAAGAAAGTACATACAAAATGAAACTTAAATATAACAAAAAATCTAGCCAATATTAAAATGCATCATGAAACCAATGTTTAAGATTTGATCATGTTAACTTGTCGAGCACCAACTAATCTAAAGGCTGAAGTTGTTAGAGAGGTAACTTTATTATTTCTACCCAACACGGTCCGTCACGTGTGGCTACACTCAGTTTCATGGGTAAAACACGTGCAAATTTTATAATTATCACGCAGACAGTGGAGTTTGAACAACTGACACAAAGCAACTGACATTAAGTTTCAGTCAATGTGGTACAAGTCTTCAACACTCGCCCTGCACAAGCGGCCCAGTCTCATGCATAGAGAGAGAGAGAGAGAGAGAGAAAGAGAGAGAGAGAGAAATAGACCTGGAGTGCAGACTTGCCTCGAGAGACCACCCAAGACCCAACACTAGTAAATGTTTGAATTATCAATGCATTTAACCCAAAACCAATTGGCAATAGGAGGAGGAGCTTCTAGACTATATAGACCAACCTTGGGTGACTTACAAATATAATGTGGAACAAGTCTCTAACACTTACCTTGCACATGTGGCTTGCATGTGGAGGTGATAGTGGGATATAGAAACGAAGACCCCAAGCAAATACTTGGCCCAAGAGACCCCCAATACCATGTTAGAATTGTTTTTGGCATACAACCCAAAACCAATTGGCAATAAGTGGAGGGCCTCGTATAGACCAAGCTCGGGACTTAGAAAAGTTGTATGGGGCAAGTCTGTAACAGATCACGTGGATGAACTAGCAGCAAGGGCCCAGTCAATCCTATAGCAATAGAAGATTGATTAAAGTTGGCCACAACAGATACAGCAGAACTCAACCACAAATATATGTACTTTACCAAGACAGTAAGACCTATTACCAAGTCCTGATTTCATTTTATACGAAAGTACCACAACAGAATAGGTGCTACTCCTTGCAGAGAATGTGAAACATCCAAACAAGAGATATAGATGACCCAATAAGCTTCGAAATTCCAACCTCTGAAAATTAGGTGTCTCTAAACCAAACCCTCATGCTACTTGCCAAGAGGTCAGTGGTTCTGCAAACTCCCATAAGGATTGACAATAAATCAGGAACTTAAGGAAGACCCTCAATCTTTTTACTTCTACCTCCATCTAATATTTGAAGAAACCTCTCAATATTATTACTTCAACCTCCATTTGAACATCCAACAGACCACAAAAACCTCCTCGAAGCACCACGTACCCAGCCAGTTAAATAATTCAAATAGAGATTGAACAACCAAAGAAAAAACTAAGTGGACTTAAAAAGAAATGAAAGGACATGCACTCCCAATCAAACTAAAAGACCTACTTAACACACTCAAAATAAAAATAAAAATAAATAAAGGAAAAAGGCAAAAGGCAAAAGGCCTCATTATTTTCCCAGAAAATACAAAACTAGCAGGAGGCCCTTGTAGTTAAAGACAGACTTGGAAGTGTTAACAGAGCTTAGGACCACTTGATATCATCCACACAATCCATTTTATGGAGTTTTCCAGAAACAATCTGTCTTCAGGATATTTTCAGAAATAGATTTCAATAATGCTGAATGTGGTTTTCTCATTGTATTATTTTTTCTTATTTTTCAAAAACAGAAAAGTTTCAAAAAAATACCAAGCAGGCTAGTCTTTTGCAAGGAGATAACAAAGATGGGAATAAGTGAAGGCAAGAACTCAACCTGATCACTGAAGCCAGTGTTGCGAGACATGACAACAGCCCATCGGCTACCAGCAGTTGCCATGGAGGTCACATGAAACCCTTCTCTCCACTTCTTGTTTATCCACTTGAAGGGAAAGGAGTCACTTACTTTATAAGACTGTTGAGTATATTGCATGCCTGCAAAATATGATCGTAACATCAAAGCTTAGTAAATGAAACCAAAAAAATTTGGCCAAGACAGATGGTAACCAGTGCATACGCATGTGATTATTGAAACAAGCAGAACTGAAAGACTAGCTTGAAATCAAAGACAAACAACAAAACAAGAAAAATGCATACACACGCAAAGAAACTATGGGAAGACCCAGGGTTCCACCCAGCAGTTAAATATCAAATATCTGCATCTTATTAATGCACAACAATCAACATAAGAAACTCCACCTAAACAGGGGTTTTACATACACATGTGCTTAAATGGACAAGAACCATTTCAGCAAATAGATATATCAACATATTGACTGTAAACCTAGTTTTGCAACTAAAGATAGGAACAAACAATGTTTTAAAAAGCTCTAGCTGTGCATCGAGGCGCTAATGTCTCCTGGAGCCTAATTGTGGCACAAGTTGTACATGATAAGCAAAAATAAGATAAAATAAATATATAGGCAAAGTGTTCAACATAAACAAATATTTCTAGAATTCCAAAGATCACGAAGGTAACATTCAGGTAGAGAAAAATCCTTAAACATAACATTCAATTCAACCTTCTAAAAACCACAAACACAACTGACAGCCATTATCATCATCCTCATACTAATACTTGTCTCTTATACAACAGCCATTTGTTTCAATCTCTCCCTTCTTATGAAGACCCAACTGATATAGATTTCTCTTTGATCTATCCACTATGTCGGCAAGTCCCAAATGAATTTCCTCTATGTTACGAGACCATATTCCTAACAAGTTTTCCGTCAGCTTTTCATTCATCCCTCTTCTAGTAACCTTTGCACCGTAGCCCTGAACCCTAAAACCTTAATTAAAATCTGAAATTACACTCTAATAAAAATAAGAACCAACTATTAATAAGATCCTCCTAACTAAACTATAATTAAAAATAAATAAACGTAAATATTAAAACATAAAATTATAAAATAAATAAAAATCTCTATGCCAAACTTCTAGCGCGATTGTTCCGCATCACATATAGCTACGTCTTACTTGTCAATACTCAAAATATTGTGTATCTGGCATAATCTGCGTGAAATACAAGATCAAAACTTGAGAACCTTTTGCACTCAATATAAATTTTCTTCAGCTCATTATTTCAGTATTCTTTGTGCAATGGCTTCCACAACGTTGCTGTATTTAAAATGATTTGGCAGTTTAATGTATCACGAATATAATGTCTGGGTACCATAAAACTTTAAAACATTAATGCCCTCTCCTTATTATCACAATGACAAAAGAGTCAATCTCCCAATAAACAATGAACACCAAACACATCAGCGTCTAAACTTCACTTTTTGAAGTTCGGGCAAAGCTTGAGGCTTACTAAAACTAAACAAACATGACCAAGAATCCACCTAATCGACCTCTCATACAGCCACCCACCTAAGTTGGGCTCATTTACATCTTACACGTAAGAAACATCCCAACTTCATTTCCATGTACAACAGTTCTCTTGAAAGCATTTGTTGCTTACATCATGTACCAAGACATTTTATGGAGTGATAAACAAGATGAAACATACAGATTTAAAGCATGCAAGTATGGATAAGCATAGGGTGTAAAAACTTTAAACATTATCTAGGCTATCCTTCGATTGGAGAACCCAACATTCAACTATCACTAAAGCACTAAGGGCAAATGAACCCAACAAAATTTGGCAAACATAACTCTAGTTGCACATCTTTCCATCAAAATGGAGTTGAATCATCCATCAATAAGAACTACTACTACAATATAAAGCAAACATACCTTTGGACATCACCACCAGAGAACTTCCGTTGTTAGCACCAGCAATAGAACTGATGTAATAATTCTTCTCCCATTGTTCCATGATCCATTCCTACAATTAGAGAATCAAATATGCTACTTGTTAAATGAGCTCTAATATCAATGTATGTAGACAATAAACAAAACACAAATACGAAACACAAAAATTCACCTTGTGTAAGAAGTTAGGTGATAGCTCATATACTTGGCTTGTGAAACCAGTTCGAGCATCCATAATAAGTGCCCATAAATTGGAACAGGATGCCACACAACTGATCAGTAGACCATCTGCATTTCCTCTCTCCACATGTTGGGCCAGTCTTCCATCTGCCACATTATAGTGGTACCTAATAACAGAACAAAAGTCAATACGTATGTAACGAAGCCCTTAACAGATCACAGCGAATAAATAGTAATTAGCAAGGCCAATGTGCTTGTTGAGTTTATCCAAACAACAGCAAGCCCCTACTGCATTCAACTGATCAAACATCATTGAAATTATCATCTAAAGTCAAAGAAACCAACGAGAAGCACTCGAGCTAGCAACCCACACCAAAATAATCGGCCCCAACAAAATAAACAGCCCCACTAACAAATTCATAGTATGTCAGTTCTAAAACTACACTATCAGGTGGACTAAAATTCTATTCATTGTAGATGGTGCTGTAAGACCCAACAGAAATAGCAATTTGAAACTTTGAACCCACAGCCAGATTATGCATTATTTACCTAATAACCAACAATATCTTGGCACATATTCTTGACTGACAATTTTTTTTATAGAAAAAAAAAATTATATATAAAAATAAAAATAAAAAATCATGAAGGCAAACTTTAAAACCTTTTTCAATAAGCTTTTGCAAACTCCTTTTCTCAAATAGAGATTCCATCAAAACTGCCAAACAGCTTCTTGCAAACTTCACAACCACCGTAAAAGCTACAATGACTTCACAGACTTCCATGACAAGGCAAAATCCAACCAGAATTGGGTTCAGTACATATATTTTTAATAAGTAACATGGAAGTTTTATTTTACCCGAGTGTATTCTAATTTTTGGCCTAATTCTTCTTTTGATGATCGATTCAACCTTATATTTCAACTCATCAACAAGTTTAGTGATGAGCGTAATGGCCCTATTGTTCTAATGGAGAAAAAAAAAACCTATGATTAGCTTTCCGGGAAATTTCCAAATGAACCAAACAAAAAGGTATCAAGGAAGTGTCACCTGTATATACTAAATTTGTGTATACATATATATGAACTCTCCAGATAAAGGTCCTCCCTCTCTTTAACCTAATCAAACAAAATCTTTAATGATAATTATTTAACACAACCACATAATCCATGCCTTCAAAAAAGTGTCCATTCTGTCCCCAAATACACCACTTCTTTTTTTTTTTTGATCAGCTTCTGTCCCCAAATGTACCACATCAATCAAAGAGGAACAACATTCCAATTCTTGTTGCTTAGCTTATCAAAAAACTCCCTTTTCACCCACTAATAACTTCTGCTAACATTCTGGACAACCCCCCATAAAGCCCCAGAATCAAGGCCCACAGATGGCTAGCAATACAAAAACATACCAAGTTGAAACAGACTCCCCTGCTTCTTTACAAATGTAATACAAAAAGATCAGACTTTTTCCTCCTAATGAGATTATCAATGGTGAAAATCCTTCAATGTGAAGCCTCTCGAGTTCTCAACCAAAGACAGCATCCCAACAGCTCCTCATAACCAGTCACAAAATGAAGTAATGTTAATTCTACTAGGATTAGTGAGATATATATTCAAGCCACTTAGAGAAATTTGAATTCTGGTAAGTGACAACTGACAACACAGCAATAGAAAAATAATTTCACACAAAAGGGCCTCATGAAAACATTCACAATATAATAACCATATAATTTGAAGGCCACCACTTTAGTCCAACAACATGAATAGCAGCAAGTTATTCTAATCTATCCAAGCCATAGCATCCATTAGTGTACTAAATTGATATTGTGAAATGTGAAAATAAAAAATAAGATTTAAACAACTTCCTAGTAAGTGATAGTAGTACAAAATAAACCATAAAACACAATTCTACCTCTGTTTCATAGGTTGCCTTGCATTGTAAATTGAAATCCACTGTGTGGCAGGAACTCCTAGACGAACCTTCTTCTTAGGGAGCCCATCCTCATCCTCCTCAATATTCAATCTACTTCGTTTTTGACCAACTTGATATATAATCTACCAATGATTACACAAACAGGATTTGTTAATAGCAAGGTACACAAGAAAAGGAATCATAGTCATAAATTCAAAGATCACCGGAATCACCTTTTGAGCACCGTCAGTGTTTATTGGCCTTATAGCAGGATTTGGTCCAATCAGTCCCTCGAACAGAGAGATTAGCTTGGAATAGTTAGGCTCTTCATCAAATTTCATGTTAATCACAATTTCAAGAAATTGTTTTAGTGGTGCAGGGCAGAAGCAGCACATCATTTCAGGAGACGTTGCCATCTTCTTCTTGCAAACTAGGAATGATTTATTATCACCCTAACAGAGAAAAAGCGATGTGGGCATAAGAGAGAAAAAATATTACATCTATACCGCAAGTCAACTCTCCCAGAAAGATGTAAAGTAGCTAACGGGGACTCCAGCATACCTGATACCCTTGCCATGGAAGCCTGCCTCGGTGAAGAAAAATGAGTGTATACGCAAGAGATTCTAGATCATCTCTTCTACTAGCAGTTCTACCCAAGTGAGCATGAGCGCTAGCATATCGAACAGTTCCTCTGAAAAATCACGCAATAAAGGTATAAAGATGATAGACGAATACTTAAATTTGCAAAGTAATAACCCACAATGACAAGTAATAGTATACCTGAACATATCAGGACGTTGATCATAGTCAACATGCTTATTGGAGCTATCTCTCCACTTTGTTGCTGCAATTCATTAGTTGAAAAATAAGGAGTGGTTTGGGATGATCTAAATAAGTGCACTTTTTGACTTTTTATGAAATATGGGTTCGGTTTGAAGTGATGTGGTAGAGAGATGATGTGACTTAAATAAGATGATGTGACTTAAATAGGATAATGACTTTTTGGCTTTTTTAAATTATGACAAACAAGGCCTAAGTTAAACTAGACTACTCACTACAAAAGTATATAAATAAAATGATACATTAAATAATGAAAAAAATCCACGCACCTAATCCCAAATCAACAAGAAACAACTTCTTCTCTTGTGGTGAAGATGGCCGACCAAGTAAAAAGTTTTCTGGCTTTACGTCTCCATGCACATAACTAATAAGAACAACGATTACGTTGGGAAACATATGACAAACAAAAGCTAAACAAAACTAGGAAGTACTTGAGAAAAAAATCATTAAAAGCCTATCAATAATTTATGGAACAAATTTAGGATATTGACCAGTAAAATTATAGAGTGAAAAAAGACTTAAAAATTACAAAATCATACCCCCTTGTGTGCATCTTCTCTAGGATCGATAAAGACTCAACTGCAATACATGCTACCATTTCAGAGGACATCCTGTGCAGATGACAAGTTAATGCAAAAGATTAAGATACCTACAGCCAACAAGTCCATTTTTTCTCAAAATGATTATAATAAGCCATCTTATATGCAATACACTGGTGCCAGCAGCAAAAGATTCAGTAGTGTGTCTGAGTCATAGAAAGGCATGCCACTATGTATCCATCTCCACTACTATAAAAAAAAGTGAAGAGTCCAATAATGTTTTCTACATTTTTTTAATTCCAAAAACAACCCCAACTCCAAGTGATACGTCGCTTGGAATTCAATAAGATACACATTCGGATACGTGAAAGAAGAAAGAAGGCGTAAAGACATTGCCAAATGGGTTTCAAAAACCGAGAACTTGCACCACACCAATACCAGTATTTACGAACAATCTTAAACAATCCCCCATTCTCTCAATACAAACCTAGATCACTTCTTTTAACCCCAGTCAAACTTTGAATTCCTATGGTGAGGCCATCTTTGAAAATAATGGCCAGTCCAACCCGTACCACCTTCTTCTCCCTTGCTTTCACTGTAATTCTTTTTCTCCCTCTTTGAATGTGAATTTTAGAGATGCGTGGAAGAGAAAGAGTAGAGAATAGAAGAAAACTAGAGAGATGAGTGATGGTCTGTAAAGAGAGTGTGGAAGGAAAGAAGAGTAGATAAAATAGAAGAAAAATATATAGGTGAGTGGTGGTCTATAAAGAGAGAGATTCAAGAAAGAGAGTAGTAGAGAGAGAGGATGAGAGAATGTAAAACAGAGATCGTGAATCATAATGATTACTGATGGGTGAAATGAATATACCAATGAAAGGTGAGAGGAATTTTTGCAAATCTAAACATTTTTCTCTAACTGATAAATATGGAAAAATTATGAGTGTGTTTGATTTGTGTTTTGAGATAAATTTTCAAAAAAAAAAAATTGAGGGAAAAGAGTTTATAAATTTTTTTTGGTTTGTTTGGTTGTATATTTTGAAAATAGTTTGGAAGTTTGGGATAATTTGATATTTTGTTGTAATTGAGTAAATATATATAAGAAAAAAAGTGATTGGGAATGAGAGAGGATATAGAAAAAGTGATTAATTGATGTGTAATAGAGAGAAGTAATTTTGGAATTTTTCCGAGAAAATTTATAACATTTCCAAAAACATGTTTCAAAACACAAACAAAACACACCCTATATTTTGCTTTAATGGTAAATTTATGTGGTGCCAAAACTTGAATTATATTGGCTAAGACAATGTAACCCACCACTTTTGTGTCTCTTTTTGGAAAGACAATATGAAAAGTATAAGCATGGAGTAATGCTTCAACGCTACCAAACAACCTTTCATAAATGTCATTTTGTATAAATATGTGTGGCATTATTGCCATTTCAATATGACATTTCTCTTTTAATGCTTTGGTGGAAGATTTGGATGGATTTGTTCTATATTTGTGGTGTGGTAAGCAGTGGCGGTGGTGGTGAAAAATTTAACTTATATTTCATCAATTTTTTTCCACATTTTTTTCTATAAATTTAAAAACCATGCACAAATTATTGTAAATTTTACCTTTTAAAACAAATATTTGGGTCAAATCATTGTCCTTATAAAATGTTTCATTGATTTTTTCCCATTTTTAACTATTTTTCTATCTATATAACTAAAATTCTCCAGCAATTTTATATTCACATAATATTCAAGTTATCTTTTGTATTCATGTTGTTTTCATTTTTTATTTTATTTTATTAAACTAACCTTTGGTTGAGATGGTTAATAACGTCATTCAAACTGCAATGATTTAGGCACTCATCATTTCGCCATAATTGAAATACATAAATGAGGCAATGCCCTTTGATGTGGTTATAGATAGTTTCACCAATCATTCTACTGAAAGAAAGAGTACTTAAATGATTAAGTTTTCTTTCTTTCTTTCTTTCTTTTTTAAATTGTTCCATTAAAATGCACACATGAAATATTTTAGAAGCATTTCCTAAATTATCTAATATATTAGCATAAGAATTGCCTCAATATAATAATTAAGTTGAGAAGGCAACATATAAGTATTATGTCGTAATTAATTAATTTATATGTCATCTTAAAAATTCCAATTTGTAGTTACTTTACAGTAATAATTTCGTTGCATTCTAACATTTTCTTTACGTACATTTCCATTTCTTACTTTATATTTCAAACATTTGTTTTGTTTCTTACTTTCTATTTCAAACATATATTTCATTTTTGGCATGCATCTTTTTCCATTTCTCACGTGAAACACACATGCTTCCTTTACTAGTGAACACAAGATACATGACTTATCCCACCAAATCCTACCCCAAAGAAAAAGAAAAATATATAAATGTAAACAACTAATTAAACATGTTAAGATAGCAAGAAGATAATTTTTTATGAAAATTTATATTAAGAAGATAATGAAATCAAATGCATCCTGTAAAATACATAAAAACATAGCAGCTTGCATCGTGACTAAACAAAACCAGCTCTGTAACTAGAGGGCACTGCACTGCCTAAGCTAGGGCAGTAAAACACAATGTTGCTTCACATAGATATACTATAACCCTTTTTGATGTATAAAATTATTAAAATGAGTTACTATAACCCAAACTGAAATCATTTTCATAAACATGAAAGGGGAAATTCCATACTCATAACTTTAAATTCTCTGTAAGGATCTCATACAAGTTTTTAAGGTGCACATTTTAGACATAAAGTGGAATTGTGAGAATTGGGCCACAGCCTCATAATACACGGGCAATATGCCTTCTTCCCTGTCCCACTGGCGAATTTTGGGGCATCAACTATGTTTGTTTTGTTCAACCTTAACTTGTAATTGCCCCTTAAGTCAGTTTTTGAGTTTTATCCTCCTGCAAGCGCAGGAGTAATCCTCAACTTTATAAAGTCTTATCCCAATTCTTTGGGTCTGCTACATCAATTGTATTTTTCCATCCTACCATGTCAAAGGAAGGGATAGATCTACTGATTGCAATATTATTCCCTCTAGCCAGCAGTCTATGACAGATTAAAATATGGACAAAAAAAATTTACCAAAATGCAAAACATTCTATGCACCATAAGAGATAAAGATTCAAATCCTATTGAATATGCATAGGTCAAAAAAACAAAGCCTATTGAAAATTATCTAGTATGGGATACTCACGACTGTCCTGAAGAATTCCATACATCCCATAAGCTAGGCCCTAGCATGTCCATAACCTACAAATATATGCACAAGTTAAATTTATACCTTTCACGTGGTAACCAATGTATAAAGGGGCATGAAGTTGTTTAACATACCATTACATAATAGTCTCCTTGCTTTCCTTTATAGTGTACTCTAGGCACTCCATGACTACCACCAAGAGTGCTGCTCATCCACAAAAACAAGAAGTTTCAAAGCAACAGAAATAGAATCCTAATATCGCATACATCAGTACAAAATAAATAGTTATCCTTACTTGTACACTTGCCACTCATATGGAGGACCATAGTTACAGCCTTTGCTATTTCTATGCTCAAATTTCAGAGCTACCTAATATAAGAACAACAAACCAAAAGAAATTCATGGCCTCGTTACACAAAAAGACAACAATTACCCCTCCCAAAAAAATATAATAAAATAAATAAGGGAGAAAAAAACATAAAATTTAATTGCTCACATAATGAGACTTCAAATAACCTTACCTCCGTAGCCCCAGGACCAGTAGTGCGGTCATTTCCACCCGAAATGACTGAAAGACGGCGACCAACAAATACCTGACCAAACCCACCTTTACCCAACTTCCTCTCAATCTTGTATAATGGTGACCCACCCACTTGAACCTAAAAAAGCAAAAATACATGAACAAAATTCTCATAAATGCATCATTGGATATTTATATAATTAGGAAGACATTCATTTTCAAGCAATATTAATAGTAACAAATATCCAACCAAATTTTTTTAGTCAACAATGACAATACCTGAGATAAAACAACAAAATACAGAAACTGTATATTCCCATATATAAACAAAACAAGCAGTCATTCATTCGTAAACATGTAGTCCTCCTACATAAATAAACTCCCATATATAAACAAACACAACAAACGGGGTTAGCCTGATGGACCAAAACTTCTGCACCTCACTAGAAGGTCAGTACAGTAGTTCAAATATCCCTACCTGCATGGGGTCTTATTCCCCGATATTAATTAGGAATTTCTTTCCCACTTTGGGAGTTTGGGCGCTTTTTATATGATTATAATTCATTGGGCTTCATTGTAATATCTTATATGAATCAAATCTAAAATATATATATATATATATAGATATATAAATAAACACACTAGAAGGTCAGTACAGTAGTTCGAATATCCCTACCTGCATATGGGTCGTATTCCCCATATATTAATTGGAAATTTCTTTCCCACTTTGGGAGTTTGGGAGTTTTTTTATGATTATAATTTATTGGGTTTCATTGTAACATCTTATATGAATCAAATCTAATATATATATATATATATAAACACAATCCGTATATATATACATTACATACCGTCTCGGGGAAAGGAGCCGTGCTGCCCTCTTCTTCCTGGCCAGTAACTTTATTAGCACTTAAACCACCACTTTCATCCCCCATGGTCTCAGCACAACCACCTCCTCTTACTCTGCCTCCACTCCTAGGAAAAGACCCACCCTCTTCAGCAACCTTGTTATCCTCCTCCGAAATCTGAGTCAACTGCACCTCCTTCCGCTTCTTTGCCGCTGCTGCTGCTCCTGCTACTAGTGCCGCTTTGGCCTTGGCCTTGGCCTTGGCCTTGGCTTTTGCTACCGCTGCCCGAGTCTTGATGTAATTCCCAACTACTACCTCCGATTTCTTCTGAGTACGGGGGGTTACACCTACTCCTCTCCGCAAATCCGGCATTCTTCGCCCGTAAAACACAAACAAACCACAACTGAATTGACCATTATCGTCCTCCAGAAAACCTCCTATGAAACCCTAAACATCACTCTAATTTCGATTCGACTCGATTCGCTCTCAAACCCTAACCAAATCAGAAAACCAATTGTTACGTATGTATTTGTGGAAAGTGTGTGCGATCGGAAAGCAATTTTTGCATGAGATCGGGTCTAGGGTTTTTAAGAATGAATGTACACATGTTCGTCTCTCTGTATATATGTATATTGCTCTACCTCACACGTAGAATAGAAACGGTCCGGTTCGGTCTGACCCGGTCAGATTCCCGCCAAAACTAGACGGTCCGACCAACTTTTTCAATTGAATTTTTTTGGATTGATTTTCTGAAAATTAATTTTTTTTTTTGTATCTAGATTAAAAATTGATTTTTTTAATTCAATATTATACTTTTTAAGGCAATCTAAACTAAGTGTTTCAAAAAAGTAAAAAATTTATTTAAAATATTAAAAAAAAATTATTAAAAATACAAAAAATATAAAAAATAAAAAATTCAATTTTCACAAATTTATAATGTAAACCAAACAAGGTGATTATCATCTCACCCATCATCACTACCTCACTCTTATGCTTATGTGGGCTATACTAAGACCTCGTTTGGGAACAGGTTAATTTAGTAACTTTTTGGCTAATTGGCTAAAAAGATTGGTAAAAAAAACTTGTATGTTTGGGATGACTTTTGGCTAATTACGCTAATTTAGCCACTCCCCAAACAGGATAAGGTTGTTTTTGGTGGTCTGTCTGTTTTAACTTATTGGTTTGGGTTTGATGTGATGTGTTAGAGAGGTGATGTGATTTAAATAAGATGATGTGGCTTAAATAAGATAGTGACTTTTTGACTTATTTAAGTTATGCCAAACTAGCCCTAACACTTTAAAAGTTAAAAATATAATTTATCGCATACTAGTAAGTATTTGAAAAGTCCTTATAAAATTTTATAAGTCAATTTACTTATCAAGCGATTGTGTGGTTAACTTTTTTTAGCCTTAATGAAGAGGATTTTATTGGTTGTATTTTAAGCCTTGTTTGGGAAGACTAAATAAGTCCACTTTTTTTATCTTTTTATCTTTTTTTGGTCACATCAATCAACATCTCCTCTCTACTTTTCTATATATTTTTTTTTTACAAAAAGTCAAAAAATACACTTATTTATAATATCTCAAACAACTCCTTAGTAAGAACCTATGCAATAGAACTTGAATTCGAAGCAGAATGGGAGGAAAAAAACTAAATAGAAAAATGTAAATGATTAATTGACTAATGCTATGCAACTTCAAAATTTGTATTATGAAAATACAGAAGTGACTTTAATCTACTCATATGAAAAGTAAGGTAGTGTTTGATAAAGTTGAAAACTGAAATTTGAAATTAAATATTGAAAATTGAATACTGAATTTTTTAAGTTAAAAAACTGTTTAATAAAAATTTAAGTGCTAAATTAAAAATAAATTGTTTAATATATATAAAGTCAATTTAAAATTTATTATTTTCAAATTTTATATTTTAATTTTTATATTGTAAGGGTGGTGGTGGTGGTAGTGGTTGTGGCAGTGGTAATGGTAATAGTGGTGGTGGTGGTGACGGCAGTGGCAGTAGCGTTAATGGTAATGGTGGTGGCAGTAATGGTGGTAGTGGTGGTGATAGCAGTAGTAGCAGCAATAATGATAATAGTGGTATAAATGATGGTAGTATTTACGATTACAATGACAATGGTGATGAAAATAGTACTAGTAATAGTAGTGGTGGTGGCGACGACATGATGGTGGTCGTAGTAGTTGTAGCGATGGTAGTGGTAGTGGTAGTAATGAGTTTATAATAGTATATATCGATATTTATATGTAGTATTTATAAATTCAATCAGAATTAAGTAAATTTCATATGACTTCAAATTTTGTTGAATTTTAGCCTATATTTTAAGAGGTACTTAAATTTTTTAGTGATGTCAATTGTGGTTATCAAATGGATTTAATTGATTTTCACTTAATGGGTTCAGTTTTAAGTATTAAATCAGGTTATCAAACACCTCCTAAGTGTAGTGTTGAAATTTAAAGATAAAGAAATGATAAAGACATTGTCACGACCCGCTCCTCGTACCCAAGGGTCAGCATCGTGATGGCCAATAACTGAAGTTACCTCCGGCCAATTCTTAAACAAATTACTAGACACAAACAGAAAAATATATATATTTAAGTGAGGGTACCAAAATAATCATTGGAGCTTCTATTTAATTAAATTGTCAGAGTTGAATTGTGTCTACGAAGTGCTTTGTGCCTACCACACATGCTGGCCCTGACATGTCACCTGAAAGTGGTAAACAACTATAAGCACGTGGTAGAGTGAGAAATATTATACTAAGAGCATAAGGACATAAAATCTACCATGGATAATTATTGGCTAAACAAAGCTTGATATTAAACTGCAGAATATATAATACGAAGATCATTTGACATATAATACAGAAATCATATAAACAAAATATTCATAACCACGGTACAGAACGGAACAGAACAGATGTATGGATTCACGAGGCGGCTCGTATGAACTCTAGAGGTGGCTCCCATCATAGTGTAGCACTTAGCTATGTACAATACTTTGCTTCACACCAGAAATCAAAGTGTCAGTGGATTCATGACAGACAGATGGTCACAAAGTGACTAATCAAAAGGCCAATGGTTATTTAAGTCCCCCACGACATGGGACCTCCGTGGTGGTACTTATAAAATAATTACTCAACACACATTTTAATAAACACTTATATCCATAGGTTTTCCTTATTATATAAAATAAAGTTCATAAATTAAAAATGCTAATATAATTTATAAAATACAAATTACGTAAAATAAATTATGATAACTCAAAATATATGTAAAATATATTACGGCGACTCAATGTATAATACAACTCACCTAAATATTGACCCTTAACTTTTACTTTCCTCATATCGACTTCATGTTTCTTTGTATACTGCCTTTAGTTATATCATTTTTCCTCCGCTTAGCAACCACTAAACCCCGCTATTTATAGTTGGTGAAAACCTTAGTCCCTAACCAAAAGTTAACTTGGCCTATATCCAATAGGTGATAATTTGTTTACTTCCACATATCCCTCTAGATTAGGTTAGATTAGGTGACTTACCAAAGTCTTTAAAACTATACTTGCATAGTCATCAATCTATATGTTTGGCTGGAGCACATGTAGGGACTATTATTATTATTATTATTATCTTTGATTTAATTCTAATTTGGCCTAATTTTTTAAACTAATTATATACCATTTTGTTTTATAATATATAATCTCTAATTAAATTTCATTTTATCACATACAATCATAATATTCAATATTTTATTTTACTCTTACAGAATATTTAATCAAACCTTTAGGGTTGTTCTCATTTATAATTAAATAATACTAATATAAAATTTAAGGGACAACTTAAATTTTCGAGTTGTTACAGATACAGAGTATGGATCTGTTTGGGAGTCTTTCTCATCTTTGCTTTCATCTATTTATAGCCTTCTCTTGGCCTTTGAAGTAGTTGAGCTACTTTTCCTGACCATGATCTCCTTTGTTGTAGTTATTTCTTAATACTATTTATTCTCTTCATATGTGCATAACTGCTAATAGCTTCCGCCTTGATAACTTTTCTCCTTTGTGCTTCTAACGTATTGAATAACTACCTACTAGAACTTGCATCCGCTGCTTAGGTGAGTTGCTTCAAAGGTGGGGTTCTTCAATGACTTGTGTATCTTTATAATTTCCTTTCCTTGTCACATGTCACCTTCTAATTAGATGGTTTAATTATGTCGCCAACATTACCCCCCGCACTAGTGTAAGCATTATAGGTTACACTAGTGGTTCTAACTTCTCCCGCTTCATTTTTTCAAGGATCTCTATTGCCATGAATGTAGCCACTACCATAAATACTAACCTTCATCACGATCTTTCATCTTGCAAACTCTTGGTTTTAGTATTTAAAGATGACTAATTTGAAGAAATGGAATCATCATTGCTTCATTAATCTACTCTTACTTTCATTAATCTTTCCTTAGAAGCCTTGAATCATGGCTGGCATTAACTAAATGTATGATGATACTGAGGATTATATCAAACCTCCAAAAGCAAATGCAGCCATCCCCTTTACATACCTTGTATCTAGGGACTCAGTTTGAGTCTATTCATATTAGTGAGTCATTTTCTTCTATTCCTCTTCCAAAAGATTTTCAAGCCATAGCACAGTATGCTCTTGATCATTCTCCAAGGTCTTGTTAGCTACTAGCCTCAGGTTGGGATACTCTTGCTCCTCCTTCCCTACCCAGAACTATTACTGGCTGGGTCACATGGAGATCTCGCGCACCACTCGCCGCTCCTCTTAAAATACAACGTTACTTTTTTAACCAAGTTGATCCTACATCCATTTCCAAAGCCCATTGAAGCTGGGATGTATACCCAGACCTCGACTTAATGAACACAAGCCTGAGGATCATTTCATGTACTATTGGTGTGATAACCACACCATGCGCATCATTTGCATTCATTTAATTATGAGATTTTGGATGTTAATTTGCATATCTTGTTTTCATTTTGGAATTTATTTGTATATTCTGTGTCTAATTTGTGTGTGTGTGTGTGATCTGTGCCCGATTTGTATATGATTTCGTTAAGGATTTTATTCTGAATCAAAAATTAAAGGCCTAACAAGAAAATATAATTGATGAGTTTAATTAGTTTAATTTCATGAATAAAGCCTTATGGGAAATTAATTAAATATTTGATTCAATTTAGTAAAATTACATATGATTAAAATTAAGCCCCAATTGGATTTGATTAGATGAATTAAGTTATGAGGGAATTATGATTAATTAAGATTAAGTTTGATTTAATTAAGTTAATGTGTAATTAGTGTTTAAGTTTATCCTACTCTTGTGATTAATTGTGAAGTGGTGTGTAGAGGATTCTAGCCCTTATGTGTGTGTATATATTGGCAGATAAGTGAAGAGGTGGGTTTATTTCTCATTTTTGCCGAGAGTGAAATCAACTTAGAGAGAGACAGAGAGCTCAACTTATGCTGTGTTTGATTAGGGGATTTGGAAAGGAATTTGGAAAGGAAAAGGGAAAATGTAGGTGAAATAAGAATAATTTCACCTAGTTTCTCATACTTTTTCCCTTTCTCTTTCCAAATTCATCAACCAAACACACTATTAGAGAGAGAAATAAAGAAAAGCTCAAGAATTGAAGAAGAATAAGTGAAACCCAGAGGGAAACTCAAGAATTTCTACAAATTAACAACACTAGGTAATAAATTGAAGTTCAATTTATGTAAAGATTTCATAGTACACTTGAAATTAAGAAGAATTTGGAATCAACTTCAGGAAATTTGTAAGAAATTGGGTTTTGAGTAAGAAATTGAGCTATAATTATAAGTCATGGAAGATTATGTTATGTTCATCGTTTTGGTTTGAGTTTTGAAGTTCTTGCATGTATACGAGTTTATATCTTGCATGATTTTTAGAAATTTTATGGATTTATACTTTCAATTTCATGTTTTGGTCTTCAAAGAAAAAGAAGTTTGAAAATCTTTGCATGTATGGAGTTTTGGGTTCGATCTTGTTAAATTGATGAGGTTTTAAGCAAATGGTTTATAAATAAACATGTATTTATGTTTTCTGAAGTGTCTTCATGGTTTTGATTAAGACATGCATGAATTCAAGTTTTGAAAAAGTGTTTGGAAGCTATTTTTAACAAATTTGAAATTCTGAAAAATTACAGACCGCTCGAGCGCACAATGAAGGCATCCAACAAATATTTTTGCAGGTCTAAGATGCTGTGAACCTACGTTCACTGCTCGAGTGGTGAAGTGACCACTCGAGCAGTCATCCTATTTTGCTAAGTTTTGAAAAATTGCTCTTTGTTTGCGTTTTCATTCTCATTCTCATTCTCATCTTTATTTGAGCATTCCTAGGCATAATTTAAGCCTTGTGAAAGATTAATAAGTAAGAATTCGGTTCATTTGAGAAGCAAAAAATAAGAGAAGTAAGATTCAATCAATTGAATAATGTCATGTTTCTATGTGTATGTTTGTGTGCAATGTGTAGGTTAAACCGCCAAGGATAGCATCTAACCAAGTCACTGCGAGTAATGTTTTTGTAAAGATATTTTCATATAAATGATTTTGAAACGGTCATGCTATACGATGTTTTATGAAATATATGTTTCGTTTACGAAATGTTTGATATGATAAATATATTCTGAAATGTCAAGTTATGCTATTGAATTCTCAAATGATTATGATATGATTTATTTTCTGAAATTATGTTTTAATAAGAATGAATGAGTTTCATTTTTGATCTCCGGAAACTTCCGTTCTGTCTTCAACTCGTCATAGGCATTCTGCATATGTTATTAATTCGTTATAAACGTTCTGTATGATGCCGACATTTGACGATTGTTTTGCATGGCTCTGATCATGTATGATTGTTCTGTATGGCTTTCGTACCTTTATGGATGTTTTGTATGTTATCGATCCATTATAAACGTTCTATATGATTTCATTCCAAGGTGGACGTTCTGTATGAGCTCAACTATGGTCGTTCTATATGCATTTGTTCTGTTATGGATGTTCTGTATGGTTTCGATTCATTGAGATTTGTGACGACCTCACCACGTATAATAATTAGCATCTAATTAATTAAGGAGATTTGAATTTTAATTACCCATTATTCTGATTTAATTTGGGATTTATGAAATTGTGGAAGCTGATTCGTATATGATTCTATTGAGGATTTATTTTGAAATTAGAAATTGAAACCCTAAATGGCTCAAGAGAGTATAATTGGTGAATTGAATTATTTTATTTTCAAGTATCGGATCAAGTGAGAATTTAATTAAATATTCGATTCAGATTTGTAAAATTGAGATTTCATTAATTTGGTCCGCATTGGAGTTAATTAAGTTATGAGAATAAGGAATTAAGATTATTCAGAATTAATTTATTTATTAGGTGTTCAATTGAATATGTAATTTATTGACGAAAATCTTGAGTTGATCTGAAATTGAAGGCCTTAATGATGTGAGAAGCCAAAATTGATGATGGAAATAAGTTTAATTTGATATTTGGAGCCTTTTGAAAGTTCGATTAAAAATCTGATTCAGATCGATAAATTTAAATATAATTAATTGGGTTCTGATGGAAGTTAAATAAGATTAATTAAATTATGTGAGATTTGTGATTAGTTATGATTAATTTAATTATGTATTAAACAATATTTATTAAAAATAAATGTTATTTAATTAAATTAATCTTAACTATAAATTAAATTGTAGAATAATTTATAATTTGAGGATGTATGTGGGTGTGGGTGCTCAGAGAACTTTTGTATGTGCGCTGAGAAATCTGTGTATGTGTGTGCATATTAAGTGTTGTGCTGGAAGTCTTACAAGAATGGGTGTGTGCACATGTAATGAGGATAAGAGGGGATGACAGTAATGTATATAATGTGGTGTATTGAAGAGAATAGTGTCATTGAGTTCAAGAACTCTAAAGAGAGGAAAAAGAAACTGTACGGGAGAGAGAGAGAAAGTGTTCAAGTTAGCTCCTAATTGCTGGAAATAGAGAAGAAAAACTAAGGAAAAGTTGAAAAAAATAAAGAAAATAAATGAGACTCAAGAATTTGTGAAGAGATTCAATCATTCAACAACTCTAAGTAAGATTTCTAACTCCAACCTTGTAGTAAATCCTCTCCTACATCTCAAATCAAAGAAGAAATAGAATCCTATTGTATGTAAATTTGAATATAATGAAAAGAAAAAAAATTAAGTTCAAGAATTAAGAAATTAATTTAGGAAATTTACTAATTGAGTTTAATTTGTGTTATTTTTCATGAATTTGGACTTCTTCTTTCATGCATCAATGAATTTTTAAGAATTTGATCATTCAAGGTTATGTTTTGAAGAACAAAGAGAAGAGAGTTTGAATTTGGATTTGATATGAAGAAAAATGAGTTAGGTTAACTAATATGGAAATTGGTCTCATAATATCATCAAATTGAGTTTGATTTTGAACACTATGAAGTATTTGAGTTTTATATTTATATGCATCATGAATTTTGAAAGAATTTAAGTCATTCAGTTTTATACTATGAAAAAGAGAAAGAAAAAGTTGTGAAAACATTGAGGGTTTAATCATGGAGTTAAATGAGGTTTTGATTTTTGTTTTGGAATCTAAAAATTGGTTTGATTTTAATCCCTACTCCACGCATGTAATGTAATTTAAGAGTTTTATTTAATTTAAACAAATTTTGGAATATATTAAATTGGTTAGTTTTATTTGAATTACATATATGCAATATGTGCTAGGAAAATTGACAAGAAAATGAAGAATTGAAGCTAAAATCAAGTTTATGAAGTTAAATTAGAAATTAATTATTTTGGGTTTGATTTTGAAAGTTATGGTTAAATTAAGCTTCATAAATTACATGCAAATATTATTCTAAGAGTTTTATAGCTTTAATTTCATGTTTTGAAAATCAAGAGAAAAAGAATTTGAAATCTTTGCATGAATGAATAAATAATTTAAGTTTTGACAAAATTGTTGAGTTTTGGGGAAATTGATTTCTAAAGGGGTATTTTCCAAAGTATTTTCATATTTTCAAGCAAGCCATGCATGACTCCAAGTCTTAGAACAAAGTTTGGAAGCTCAACTCTAGTTTTGAAATCCAGAAAATTTATAGACCGCTCAAGTGACCAATTGGTGGCTCGAGTAAACCCACCTTTTGTCTGTTAGTCGCTCGAGCAACTAAATGTTAGCTCGAGCGTACTTTTGACCCATCTAGTATTTTTGCAAAAAACACAGTCCGCTCAAGCAACCAAGTGGTGGCTCGAGCGATTAGGCTATTTTCAACATGTTTTGAAAAATCACACCTTGTTTATATTTTTTTCTCATCTCCTCCCAAAGCATTCTAGACATGATTTATGGCTCATTGAAGATTAATAAGCTAATAATCAACATAAATTAGTTGGTTAAAGAATAAGTCATTGATTTAGTAGTAATCCATTAAGAAGCTAAGTAAGAAATCAGTCTACTTGAAAAAGAAGAATTTAGTAATAAAAGAATATGTGAAATGAGAACCCGATTCATTTGAATAAAGAAAGAATAAGCATAGTAGAACTTCAAATTACTTAACCAGAAAAAGACAAGGGAAGTCAAGTTTGATCAAGAAAGTGATATTGTGTTTCAATGTGTATATGTTATGTGTTTGTGTAGGTCACGCGCCATTGTCCGTCTGATCTATTTTTGAGGCTATCTGTGAGTAACAATTCTGTAAAGTTATGTCTGATTATAAGTATTTTTTGACTAAAATGATATGATCTACTTTCTGAAATGCTATTTTATGAATCATAAATGAATGTCCATTTTTCTGAAATGTATTTGTGGCATCTTTAGTTCACATGGCCCTCGTCCGGGGGAAACAATACCGTGGCCAATATGCACATGGCCCTCGCCCGAGGGAAACAATACCGTGGCTTATGATCATATAGCCCTTGCTTGGGGGAAACAATACCATGGTCTATGTTCACATGGCCCTCGCTTGGGGGATACAATACTATGGCTAATTGTGCGCAAGATATGAACCTTTATAGTTGTCGGTACCGACTATGCATGTGGGTCTCATGACCAATTTGATCTTATAGCTAATGGATGTACCACATATAACTGCTTATGACTTCTGGATGAGTATGTGAATCTAAATCTGTTTCTGATTTAAGTTTTTGTTTATTTTGTAATTAAGGCTAAGTCCATTTTTGTCTAATCTGTATATATATATAATGGCGTAAGGATGATGTGTATATATATGGATATAAAGTTTAAAATTTTTATGTCTCATATATGTCTGCACAGGTTAATGTACATGATATATTTATTATTTGCTTCTACTAGCCCCTAATAATTTGATTTTTATTTAAGAGGCCTTTGGCAATCTGCGGATTATTGGTCGATTACAATGTTAAACCTATAGGGACGAGTTTAGGTCGTAACAAGATTGTTCTGTCAAGTTTTAATAATACTATTGGAATGTACCACGTAATGTATTTAACTCAGAAAAAAGGTTTAATGAACTTTATTATGAAATTGCTTTGATCATGTTAAGAATGTGTTTTTATTATTTAACCTCTTTATTTTGACATACTCATTGGACTTCTAGCTCACCCCATTTCCCCTATATATATGTAGGTGAGCATCAGGAGGACCCGCATTAGAGATTACTTTGGAGTTAACCTTTTTGTGAAGCCCATTAGAGATGTGCCTCCGCATCGAGGCTTTAGCTTTTGTTTTGACAAGTTTTGTAAAGTTTTGGTATATCAAGTTTTGTTAAGTCATATGTATGATTTTGGGTTATGTATAAGATGAATGTTTGTAAATATTATAAATACGTTATGAAATGTGTTGTATATTTCTGTTCATGTCATATATGCACAACTTAATAGAAAACATTAATTTTGTTTTGCTCCCGCTTCAGGGCCCATTATTTATTAAATATTTTGTGATTTGATTAAGAGGCCGTATGTAATTTATGATCATGTCCTTAACCTTTAGGAGCGGGTTGGGATCATGGCAATTGGCACATGGCTTTGAAGCCATTTCAAGTTACTAAGCAATGGGCCTCTTATGAGGAAGCTTCTCAAGGTTTAAGTCCTAGTTTTTTAGCAAAAGACGTTGAACTCCACCATTTAGACTAGTTCCAATTGGGGTGTTTGGTAAAGCTTAAAAGCTGCTTAACTTACCTTTTAGATTATTTTAAGCTATTTTGGTGTGTTTGGTAAGACTTAAAATCACTTTTTGTAGCTTAAATTAAGCCAAAAATGTGTTTTTGAGCTGAGTGGCCTTCGGGGTGCTTACTCATTCAGCTTAAGCGGGAAGCCACAAATTGAAAGGCAAAATTACTTAAATGCCCTTTACTAATTTGAAGTATTACCAAATTGCCATTATATAAATCACCAAGCATCACTGTTTATTCTCTATGTGAGAGAGAGAGAGAGAGAGGCGATTTTCGGCGGTCAACGAACCTGTCACAACCCAAACCCGCCCCTATGGGTTTAGTATCAGAATCGCCAAGAATTTGAGATTAGGAGGCCTGCTATGATGAAACAATATCTGATATAGGGGCTGGCGGAAGCCAAAATAGTAATTAAAAGATGTCCAATGAGCTGTGACAGTCTGTATGCAAAGAGACTTTTCATATACATACACATTCGGAAACAGAACAGTATTTACAACGTATACAGAAACATTCAGTACAGTACAAGTCTCACTCAGTCTATACAGGACACAAACAAAAGGGGGAATCTAAAACACCCCATAGCCTTGGCTTGAACAGTACTAGAACCTCGAGGTGAGGCACAAAGGTTGGCTTGACAAAACAGTGCTTAACCTGACGCCCCTAGCAGCGGTCCGGTGCTTGAACACCTACATATATATATGAGCAGTGAGCTAAAGCCCAGTGAATAACATAATACATAAAGAGGTTAAGAATGAATGTCCTTTCAGTATTGAAAATAGTCATTTCAATCAATATATCAGTTACTCAGTCATAGCAGTCATATGTGGTACATCCATTGGCAGAACAGTACAGTAAACAGTAGGTCTTAAAGACTGAACAATCAATGATGGTCATCGTAATAGTAAACAGAAGTTTCAAGATAGGAACTGACAGAGATCTCTGTAACAGTAGCAGTAACAGTAACAATAGTTGCTAAGGATGCCACAATATAGTTCAGAATAGAGGACATACATTCATACAGTTAACAGTAAAAAGTTCAAAAAACAGTCCAGTTGATCATTCAGAAAATATTCATTTTCGAACATATCTTTACAACATTGTTACTCACAGAGTTCTGGGCTACAGAAAAGCTAGAGCGTCTCCGAATGCCAACCCTACACAGTTACAGGATGAACACACACTAAGTTACACATTCGGGAATAAAAGACTTAATCCCTAATTGACTCGGTGTGGTTCTATATCAATATCCTCATTAAGATGCTTTAAACTAGGCTTAAGAATGCCTGGAATGAAATGAGGATGCAAAGATGCACTTTAAAAACATTTTCAGAATTTTCAAAAAAATAGGGTCCCGTTCAACCGTGGATTTCCCCGCTCGAGCGGACATGCAGACAAAGGTTCCCCGCTCGAGCGTCACTTTCCCCGCTCGAGCGGACTGCAAAACATGGCAAAAGTACTGGATGTGTGAAAATCACGCTCGATGGGCGCTCGACACCCGCTCGAGCGTGTGACTCAGGTCCCCGCTTGAGCGTGCATTTCTCCGCTCGAGGGGACTGCAAAACAATGCAAAGTGCTGGATGCACGAATTTCACGCTCGAGTGCCACTTTCCCCGCTCGAGCATGAGTCCAAATTTTGGAAATTCCAGATTTGAACCTCAAGCTCAAAACCAAATTTTAATGCATCAAATTCGATCCTTTTGGGCTAATTTTCTGGAAAACACTTGTAAACTCATTGTATTACATGATTCAAAGCTCAATTTGTAAAATCAAAGCCCAAAGGTAGTTCAATTAAACACGATTTCAAACCAATTTCATGAACATGATGTAAAACATAACATGCATGAATTTAAACCAATTCATGCTCCAAAGAGCCAATTCTTCCAAAAACAAGATGAAATCATGGACTTTGGCAAAAAAATGGACATGCATGAAGCAATTTCCATGAAAACAACCTCAAAACTTCCAAATAAGGACATGCATGCATGGATTAAGTTCCAATTCAACATTATTAGACCAAAGCTTGACTTAGATCACTAAACTCCCATGAACCATGCAATATATGACTAAAATTCATAAATAAGAAGGCAAAAGCTCTACCTGAAGTTTTCAATTTCAAGAATGGGAGCTCAATTATGCAATTGGACTTCAAATCTTCCAATTCTCTAAACAACTCTCTAGATGAAGCCAAGTTCTCTACCTCTCTCTCTCTCTCTCTCTCTCTCTCTCTCTCTCACACATTCGGTTCTTACTTCTCAAAATGGCTAATGAAAATGTGTTTGCCTAAGGTGTAATGAAGCTCCAAATGTTCCATGTAATGGACCACTAAGTGGCAAGATAGTAAATAAGTCCAAGTGGTGCAATTTATCAATATTTGATCTAATTTAATCATACCAAATCACATTTTAATTAAATATGCCATAAAATCACATAAATTCTAATGATCATAAAACATCGATCAATTTCGGATTCGGCCGCCGACAAGGCCTTCAATTTGCAGTTTAAAGCATAAAACATGGACAGATAATTTAACAGTCAAACAGATAGAAATGCATTTAAACTAGTACATTCAATCAGTCAGTTCAGTATTTCAGTCGATTCAATTACTTATCATAATCAGTCTTAGTTTAGCAGTAATCAGTGGTTAACCAGTAATCAGTGGTGAGGGTTATTACAGTCTCCCCTCCTTAAAAAGAGTTTGGTCCTCCAACCTCGAATTACCTTCGTTCTAGAAGAAAACAGAATCCAGTGGGAACAATTCAGGATATCTCTTGGCCATGTCATCTTCCCTTTCCCAAGTGGCATACACGCCACCATGGTTTTGCCAGTCAACTTTCACTAACGGAATCTCTTTGTTTCTCAACTTCTTGATCCGTCTGGTCACAATCTAAATAGGCCGTTCTTCATAAGTGTAGTCATCACTCAACACTACACGAGTAGGCTCTATCACATGGAAAGGATCCCGGAAGTAGTCCCTCAACATAGAAATATGGAACACATTATGCATATGCTCCATTTCAGGAGGAAGCGCTACTTGATACGCCACCGGATTGATTTTCTCAATAATCTCATACAGTCCGACATATCTCGGCGCTAGCTTGCCTTTAACCCTAAAACGGGTTTGCCCTTTCATCGGTGTCACTTTCACAAAGACATGATCACCTACTTCATATTCTCTGTCTCGCCTTCTGACGTCCGCATAACTTTTCTGTCGGCTTTGTGTGGTTTTCAGTCTCTGTTGAATCAATTTCACTTTTTCTGTAGTTTCATACATAATCTCGGGCCCAAGCAAAGGCCCATCTCCAATTTCTGCCCAGCAAATCGGAGATCGACATTTTCTGCCATACAATGCCTCGAAAGGCACCATACCAATACTTGAGTGATAACTGTTGTTGTAGGCGAATTCAGCCAATGGAAAATGGCTTTCCCAATTTCCCTGAAAATCAAGGACACACATTCGTAGTAAGTCTTCCAGAGTCTGGATGGTCCTTTCTGACTAGCCATCTGTCTGAGGATAGTATACACTACTCAGTCTCAGTTCAGCACCCAATGTTGTCTGTAGACTTTGCCAAAATCTTGATGTAAACTTCGAGTCCCTATCAGAAACAATGGACACAGGCACTCCATGCAATCTAACAATCTCATCAATATAGATTACAGCCAATTTGTCCGCATTATAAATTGTTTTTACAGGTAAGAAGTGAGCATATTTAGTCAATCTATCAACAATAACCCAAATTGAATCCATACCTTTACTGGAGCGAGGTAAACCAACAATGAAATCTATGGTAATATGTTTCCATTTCCACTCCGGTATCGGTAAGGGTTGCAGTAAACCTACGGGTCGTTGATGTTCGGCTTTAACTTGTTGGCAATGAAGACATTTTGACACAAAATCAGCAATTTCTTTCTTCATTCCTGGCCACCAGAAATTCAATTTCAAGTTTTGATACATTTTCGTATTTCCTAGATGGATAGACAGTTTCGAATTATGGCCCTCTTGCAGAACTCTTCTTTTCAATTCAGAATCACTCGATACACACAATCTTCCTTGAAATTTCAACACATTATTCTCAGATTTGAAATCCGGCCTCGGTTTGGATTCCCGTTCTTCGATGATCTTCTTCAAGAAGTCATCATGTTGTTATTTCTCCTTAATTTCCCCAATCAGTGCCGGTTGAGCAAAAATAGCAGCTATTGTTCCACCTTGTTCTCACAAAACAATCTCAATTTTAGATTTCTCAAGGTCACAAAGCAACTCCTTCTGTCCCGTGAGTAAACAGGCTAAATTTCTAATTGATTTCCGACTCAGTGCATCGGCAACGGTGTTAGCTTTCCCTGGTTGGTACAAAATCTGTAAGTCATAGTCTTTTATCAGTTCTAATTATCTCCACTGCCTCATGTTCAGTTCTTTCTGTGTGAAGAAGTATTTCAAACTCTTGTGATCGGTATACACCTCACATATCGCCCCATAAAGGTAGTAACGCCAAATTTTCAGTGCAAACACTACTGCAGCAAGTTCTAAATCATGGGTCGGGTAGTTCTTTTCATGCGGTCTCAGTTGTCGGGAAGCATAGGCAATAACTCTTCTATTCAGCATTAAAACACATCCCAAACCCTTATGAGAAGCGTCACTAAAAATGGTAAAACCATCCGTACTTGAAGGTAGGGTAAAAACCGGTGCAGTCACAAGTCGAGTTTTCAACTCTTGGAATGCTGATTCCCTTTGGTCAGTCCAATCAAATAATATCCCTTTCTGAGTCAACTGTGTCAGTGGTAGGGCAATTTTGGAGAAATCTTTGACAAATCTTCTGTAATACCCGGCTAACCCTAAAAAGCTTCGGACTTCTGTAACATTTGTTGGTCTAGGCCAATTTACTACTACTTTAACTTTATATGGATCAATTGAAATTCCATCCCTACTAATAACATGTCCCAAAAACATAACATGATCAAGCCAGAATTCATATTTAGTTAGTTTAGCATAAAGTTTCTGTTCTCTTAGGGTCTGTAAGGCAAGTCTCAGATGATGTTCATGTTCTTCTCTACTCTTGGAATAAATCAGAATGTTATCTATGAATACAACAATAAAGTCATCGAGGAATGGTTTAAAAATCTTGTTCATGAGGTCCATAAATGCAGCAGGTGCATTGGTAACTCCAAAAGGCACAACTAAAAATTCGTAATGTCCATACCTCGTTCGAAAAGCAGTTTTATCAATGTCCTCTGGTTTAACTTTTAGCTGATGATATCCGGATCTGAGATCAATCTTAGAGAACACTTGAGCACCCTGTAACTGATCAAATAAGTCATCAATACGCGGTAATGGATATTTATTTTTCACAATTACCTTGTTTAGTTCACGGTAGTCAATACAAAGTCTCAATGAGCCGTCTTTCTTTTTCACAAACAAGACAGGTGCGCCCCATGGCGACGTACTGGGCCTGATGAACTTCTTATCTAACAGTTCTTGCAGTTACACTTTCAATTCTTTCAGTTCAGTCGGAGCCATTCGGTAAGGAGCTTTAGAACTGGCTGTGTACCAAGAATCACATCAACGGTGAACTCAATCTTCCTATCAATCAAATCCCCTGGCAATTCATCTGGAAAAACATCTGGGAATTCTCTGACTATAGGAATACTGTTCACATTAGTGTTAACATCAACAGATACAGTCAATACAGAACAGAAATACCCTTTACACCCCTTTTCTAATCAATTTGTATGCTTTCATAGATGAAATCAAATATGGGGGAGGTACTACACCAATCCTGTCAAACACAAATTCGGGTAAACCAGGTGGACAGAAAATCACTTGCTTAGTTACACAGTCAATAGTAGCATGATATTTTTGTAGCTAGTCCATCCCCAATATTACATCAAAATGGTCAATATTTAATGGCAGTAAATCAATATACAGATGCATATCTCCAACAATAATTTCACATGCAGGGTACATATAAGCACAAGTCACAGATCCCCCAACAGGTGAAGATACAGCTAACAAGTAATTCATGGGTTCCAATGGTTTATTCAATTTTTGCGAAAAAGTATGCGATACATATGAATGTGTAGACCCCGAATCAATCAGTACATATGCATTTTGAGTACAAATTGAGAGTATACCTGACACAACGGTATCGGTATTTTGTACATCTCCCGATACGAGTGCGAACACTCGGCCTTGCCTCATAGGCTCTTTCCCGTTAGCTTTAGGGTTAGGTTTTGGTCGCATTGTTGATCTTTGTTGTGATAGGTCTTGACTTTACTATTGCCTTGTAAAGTGGAAGGGCAATCTTTGACCATGTGGCCCACCTTGCCACATCTGTAACAAGTACCAGAGATTTTATAACAAACCCTCTTATGATTCTTACCACATTCAGAACAGGGCGGTATAGAACAGTTTCCTTGGCTAGAACTGGTTGTTGACCCTGTATTCTGCTTTTTGTTCAATAGGTTATTCTTGCCTTTCTTGAACCTAAAACCCCGTCTCTTACCACGCCACTCGGTCGATGGTGTGTTAGTTTGTTTCAATGCCTCGATGTTTGACTTAGCCATGATTGTTCGGTTAAGAACATCTACATACTTCAGTAGTTTTAGAACATTGATTCTGTCAAGGATTTCAACATTAAGGCCGCCTTTAAATTTCCTGGCCTTCTTGTAGTCGGTGTCCACCATATGTGGTGCATATCTAGCAAGTTCGGTGAACTTTGTTTCATACTCGGCTATTGACATGGTGCCTTGTCTCAACTGTTCAAACTCAGTCACTTTTCTGTCCTTAACACACTGAGGGAAATACTTTTCGAAAAAGGCTCCTTTGAATTGAGCCCAAGTCATAACAGTGTTGGTGTCACGGACTAGCATCCACTACCTTCTAGCTTCTTCTTGTAAGGTGAAGGTAGCTAGCAACACTTTATGTGCTTCAGAGCACGGAAACACTTCGAACAATTTTTCTATCTTAAGAACCCATGCTTCAGCTTTCAAGGGTTCAAGGCTTTCCTGAAAGGATGACGGTTTCATCTTGCTAAACTTCTGTGTCAGAGCTATTATATCATCATTAACAGGTGGCTCTGGCTGTACTAGAGGAGGTGGGGGCTATTGGTTCTGTTGTTGCCCTAGTCTTTCAATTAATAGTTCCACCATTCTCTCCAGCCTGGCCATTTTTGCCTCAGAGGATTCAGATTCATCAACATTTCTTGCGTTGTCCATTTCACTGTAAGTAGTTATAGCAAGTATAAACATAAGCAGTTATATGTTTAAACACATTAACACATACTTATGTCATGTCCACACACACTTTTTATGCTCATGTGATGCCCTAATTGCTTTCCTAGGACACCCTATAGCTCATTTGTACACGTGTGTGCGGTATAACTCATGGTTAAGTATCGCTCTGATACCACTCTGTCACGACCCAAACCCGCCCCTATGGGTTTAGTATCAGAATCGCCAAGAATCCGAGATTACCAAGGCTTGCTAATAAAGGAAATAGAATACAGAGTACAGGGGCTGGCGGAAACCAAAACAGTAATTAAAAGATGTCCAATGAGCTGTGACAGTCTGTATGCAAAGAGACTTTTCATATATATACACATTTGGAAACAGAACAGTATTTACAACGTATACAGAAACATTCAGTACAGTACAAGTCTCACTCAGTCTATACAGGACACAAACAAAAGGAGGAATCTAAAACACCCCATAGCCTTGGCTTGATCAGTATTGGAACCTCGAGGTGAGGCACAAAGGTTGGCTTGACAAAACAGTGCTTAACCTGACGCCCCTAGCAGCGGTCCGGTGCTTGAACACCTACATATATATATATATATGAGCAGTGAGCTAAAGCCCAGTGAATAACATAATGCGTAAAGAGGTTAAGAGTGAATGTCCTTTCAGTATTGAAAATAGTCATTTCAATCAGTATATCAGTTACTCAGTCATAGCAGTCATATGTGGTACATCCATTGGCAGAACAGTACAGTAAACAGTAGGTCTTAAAGACCGAACAATCAATGATAGCCATCGTAACAGTAAACAGAAGTTCCAAGATAGGAACTGACAGAGATCTCTATAACAAAGAGCGATAAGAATAGAGTTGCTAAGGATGCCACAATATAGTTCAGAATACAGGACAAACATTCATACAGCTAACAGTAAACAGTTCAGAAAACAGTTCAGTTGATCATTCAGAAAATATTCATTTTCGAACATATCTTTACAATATTGTTACTCATAGAGTTCTGGGCTACAGATAAGCTAGAGTGTCTCCGGATGCCAACCTTACACAGTTACAGGATGAACACACACTAAGTTACACATTCGGGAATCAAAGACTTAATCCCTAATTGACTCGGTGTGGTTCTATATCAATATCCTTATTAAGATGCTTTAAACTAGGCCTAAGAATGCCTGTAATGAAATGAGGATGCAAAGATGCACTTTAAAAACATTTTCAGAATTTTCAGAAAAATAGGGTCCCGCTTAAGCGTGGATTTCCCCGCTCGAGCGGACATGCAGACAAAGGTTCCCCGCCGAAGGCCACTTTCGCCGGCGATCGCAAAACATGGCAAAAGTACTGGATGTGTGAAAATCACGCTCGATGGGCACTCAACACCCGCTCGAGCATGTGACTCAAGTCCCCGCTCGAGTGGACTGCAAAACAATACAAAGTGCTGGATGCACGAATTTCACGCTCGAGCGCCACTTTTCCCGCTCAAGCGTGAGTCCAAATTCTGGAAATTCCATATTTGAACCTCAAGCTCAAAACGAAGTTTTAATGCATCAAATTCGATCCTCTTGGGCTAATTTTCTGGAAAACACTTGTAAACTCATAGTATTACATGATTCAAAGCTCAATTTGTAAAATCAAAGCCCAAAGGTAGTTCAATTAAACACGATTTCAAACCAATTTCATGAACATGATGTAAAACATAACATGCATGAATTTAAACCAATTCAAAGCTTCCAATTCATGCTCCAAAGAGCCAATTCTTCCAAAAACAAGATAAAATCATGGACTTTGGCCAAAAGATGGACATGAATGAAGCAATTTCCATAAAAACAACCTCAAAACTTCCAAATAAGGACATGCACGCATGGATTAAGTTCTAATTCAACATTATTAGACCAAAGCTTGACTTAAATCACTAAACTCCCATGAACCATGCAACATATGACTAAAATTCATAAATAAGAAGGCAAAAGCTCTACCTTAAGTCTTCAATTTCAAGAAGGGGAGCTCAATTATGCAATTAGCCTTCAAATCTTCCAATTCTCTAAACAACTTTCTAAATGAAGCCAAGTTCTCTACCTCTCTCTCTCTCTCTCTCTCTCTCTCTCATTCGGTTCTTACTTCTCAAAATGGTTGATGAAAATGTGTTTGCCTAAGGTGTAATGAAGCTCCAAATGTTCCATGTAATGGGCCACTAAGTGGCAAGATAGTAAATAAGTCCAAGTGGTGCAATTTATCAATATTTGATCTAATTTAATCATACCAAATCACATTTTAATTAAATATGCCATAAAATCACATAAATTCTAATGATCATAAAACATCGATCAATTTCGGATTCGGCCGCCAACAAGGCCTTCAATTTGCAATTTAAAGCATAAAACATGGACAGATAATTTAATAGTCAAACAGATAGAAATGCATTTAAACTAGTACATTCAATCAGTTAGTTCATGTGAAAATCCGTATTTTTATATAATAAAAATAATATATATTTTTTATTTTCTTAAATAATTATTCACAATATTTTAAATTTAATAGTCTGTATATTTTTATACTGAACATTTTTTTTAAATAAAATAAAATAAAATATTTTTGACTTTATATTATTGCTCAGTATTAATTTTTGAAATTTATGATATTTTTATTATATTTTTCTCTATATTTTTGTAATCAAATTACACTGGAACCTAATATTTTCTGTACTAAAACCCAATCAAAAGCCATGGGTTTGCTCCCTAAGTTTTCTCGCTTTCCACCTTCAACGTGTAATCATCTTATGTATGTTAAAAAAAAATAGTAAATAAATAAATAAAATAAAAATAAATATAAAAAAAAAAAAACGTGGTTGACATGCTGATGGCATACCACCAAGTGTTCAACTTCATACCACTAAGTGTTCAACTCCTTTTTCTTTCCTTTTTTAAAAAAAAAAAAAAATCTTTTCATTTTCTTTTATCTTCTTTTACTCTTCCTCATTTTTTCCCCCATAAATTGAACCAAACTTTTCTTCACATTTCTTCATATTTTCCTTCACTTCCAGCTTCATCTTTCTCTCCCTCTTCGTCGGTTCTCCCTCTCTCTCCACCTCTCATTCTCAAAACTCTCTTCCTCCTTCCTTATCTATGTTTTTCCTCCTCTCCCGACCTCCATAGCCATGGCCTCAACCCATATGATCACCATCCGAACAACCAACCCTTGAACTTCACCGCCATTGGCGCACCGTCGGACCGCCACCACCACGATCACCTATTCCATTATCATCTAGAACCACCATTCACAAAGTGTTGTAAGTGAAGAAAGAGAAAAAGAAGAAAGATGAAGGAGAAATAAACAAAGAGAAGTTTACTTTGAAAGTTGGTTTTCGGCTTATTTTCGGCATGCCAAAACCATCCATTCCGGGAAGAAGTGAGAAAAATAGGCCATGTAAGATGAAGTACGAAGTAAATTGAAGAGATTGGCGAAAGAATGAAGCAAAACCGTTAAGAATTAAGAAAGTTATGGAATCCGATAGAGGGTTCGAAAGAAATGTTTGAGACGGTAGGAAAATAATCTTATTTTTCGTTAAATTTTGGAGATCCGACAGCATGCAAAAAGAGATGGAACGAGGCGTGTGAGTAGTGAACCAAAAACTAGGCCGTGAGGTGAATCCAATGACAGAAAAATAAGATAAAACAGAGTTACGATGAAGAAGATACAAGCATTTGAACTGGTGACATTGAAACTAAAATTCTGGGTCTTTTGTTCGTGCATGCTACGGCTGTTGGAGAAGATGAATTGAATTTTATCCAGCGTTTCTCGGCCCATGGTGCTACGGTGCATCCTAGTACCTTTAGGTTAATCGAGTGGTCCTATGACTTTGGGGTTGACTACCCTTAGGTTTTTCGATGTGTAGAATCTATTTTTGGGGGGTTAGATCTTGCAAATTCTAAGTCTAAGATGATGATCAACAACTAAAAGTTCTAAGAGAATCCAATGGAAGATCAACAGTGAGATCGCGTCCGATTAATGTGAAATTTCAGCAAGACGATCACGGAGCTAGGACGGTCATATCTTACGATCAGAATCATAAATCAAATTCAGATGATAAATCGTTAGCAACCTAACATAGTAAGAAAACCCTCTCAACCCTCTCACTTTTTTTATATTTGAAATTTCAGATTATATACATATGATAAAATGTTTAAACTTGTAGATAGAATTTTATTTATAATTGTATGAAAATTTATGATGGTATATCAAATACTGGTAGTCTGAAAATCATGATAATATTGTGGAGTTTGGACTTGCATGTGTAGTTTATGCCATTAAAAAGATTATTGAAGATGTTATTTGGCCCTTTAAATCTGCCAGAAAGTTGTACGAATTTTCAGACAATTTTATACTCAAAATTTGAAGATGATTTCTTCTACAAAGTTGTTGATAATGATGTCTAGTTCATTCACAAACTTTTTCAACAATTATTGAGTTTTTTACGAATTTATACAGATTTTTAACCAAGTCTAGAGCTATAGACACATTTTATTATGTGTTCGAAAAATCATTAAAAAATTTATATTAAACCAAATCTGATAATTTCTAAGCAAAAAATGAAATTTGAGAAGTCTATTTTCATAATAAATTTTTAGATTATGTAATTTATTTATAAATTTAAGTATGGAATTAATTTAAGAAAATGTGATAAATCTGTGTCATGAACATTCTTGGAATTTTTAAGAATTATTTATAATTTATTTTTGGAAACTGCTTTCTGAAAAACGACCCTAACCTGTTTATTGAGTATTCTGTAGAGTTATATGAATTTTAGAGTTGTATAAGTAATTTATTTATAATTTCATTTGCAAGATATACATTCTGAAAATTTTGGCAGATTAAGGAGGAATCAAAAAATAAAAAATAAAAAAAATCTCTTCAATTGTTTTCTTTGAACTAAAATTTAATATGGTGCTAATCTAATCTTGTAGATTAAAAATCCATGCACGTGTGTGATTATGATTTATTTCTTCTTTTTGGTATCTACATCATTATTTCACACCATGATTTAAATAAATTGTTTATTTAAATTTTGTACATTGTTTACTATCGTGTGACATGTGTAATATTTTATGTTGAAAATTTTAATGAATTGGTAAACCATTATTTGTGATTAAGAATTGGAATTATTGGTGATTAATATCAAAATTAACTGAAATGATTAACGGCATACACAAAGTTAACAATTGACAGTTAATACTAGTTGTTCAGGGTGAGTATTGATTTTAAAGAGTGTACGAAATTTAGGGTTGACGGTCAATACCGGTTGTTCAGGGTGAGCCCTGGTTTTGAGAATTCTCACGTAAATTGTGTTGCGAAACTTTAAGATGGCACGAGACTTATTTGAACCCTTTTCGGTATTCGGTTTTGGAATAAGGGTGGATGTGCAGGTGGCACACAGGGAGGTTACTTACCCCTGGCATACCGTTTCCTTGGGGCAGACCACGGATACCACTACTTGGGTATATAACTCCGGACGTGGACATCCCTGGTCGGTACGGTTGGTAACACTTAAATATTTGACCAAGGGAGGGTTTCAAATTAGCCGTTGCCATGCTTAGTGGTTGGTAAGTTAAATCTCTTTGGTAAGATTTCGAGTGTCACATAATTTATTAAAATTATTGAAATTATTTTAATGGTTGTAATTTTTGTTTACAATTATATTGTTATCTCATGTTTATAATCTCATTATTTTCTCTTAAAAAGAATGGTAGGTTGGTTATGTTTTCTTACTGTGTTGCAAAACTCATAGCATATATTTTTGTTGTCCTGGCATTTTATGCCAGGTTTTGGCGAGGAATAATTGAAGCTGAAATGGAGTTGACGCTAACGTAGAGCCTTGGCTGACTTGAAATCATGACTAAAGTCAAATAACTTTATTATCTTATATATTAGCTATTAAGGACCTTATAATTTCATTTGATGTTGTGTTTGGATAATTTTAAGTTTTTTTTTTATTTAATATTATTTGAACCTTTGGTTACGTACGAGAGTTGGAATGCTCTATTAAGATGTCAACTTTTTAGTTTATTAAGTCATTTTGTTTATTTAATTTCCCTTGATATTCCAAAAAATTTGAGGTTTCACAGTTCAGTATTTCAGTCGATTCAATTACTTATCATAATCAGTCTCAGTTTAGCAGTAATCAGTGGTTAACAAGTAATCAGTGGTGAGGGTTATTACAGAACCATTGCTCTCTCCCCTCTCTCTCTCTCTCTCTCTCTCTCTCTCACTCACTCACTCTCTCACGAACCAGTGCTCTCTCTCTCTCTCACACTCATGAACCAATTCTTTTCTCTCTCTCTCTTAGCGATCGAAACCCTAGCTTCGCAATCGAAACCCTAACCATCGACTACGTGATGATCATGATCTGAAACCCTAGAGCCACGATCGACTGCGTGACGATCGACGGTGATGCTGCGATTCTCTCTCCGGCGTTGGTTTGTTGCTGCGATTCTCTCTCTTCGGCGATGGATTTTAGTGCTTTTTTTTGTGTGGAGGTTTTCAGTGTTTTTTTAATTAAAAAATAATAATAATAATTAATTAAAATGAAATAAATTTATTGATAATAATAATAATAATTAATTTAAAATCATAATATTAATTAAGCCATTAATTGACACTAATTAATTTATTAATACTAATTAACAATTTTATATTAATGAAATAAATGAAATAAATTTTATATTAATTTATACTAATTAACAATTTTAGTATTAGTTGATGCTAATTAAGCCATTAATTGACACTAATTAATTTATAATGAAAAAATGAAACAATTTTACTAAAAATGAAAAAATGAAATATCACTAAAAAAATGATATAAATTGAAAAAAATGAAAGGATTTGTTAATAAATGAATTACTAAAAATGAAAAAATGAAATATCACTAAATAAAATGAAAAAAATGAAATATCACTAAATTTAAAAAATAACAACTGTTATATTATTAATTGTAATGAAAAAAAAAAAATTAATATAACTTCTATTAAATAACTAATCGAAATTAATATAAAGAAAAGGGGATTTTTTTTTAAGGTCACTGGTATTAAGATTTTATAGCATAAAGAACACTCAATATTTTCATAATGTCTAATGTCCCTCAATATCAATCCAGAGAATTTCTCTGGACAAATCACAGAGAAAATTTGAAATTTCTGTGGACACATTACAGAGAAAATTTCAAATTTCTGTGGACACATCACATAGAAAATTTTACACATCACCCACACAAAATTTCTCTAGATACATCACAGAGAAATTTTACACATCTCCAACACCAAATTTCTCTGGACACATCACAGAGAAAATTTTACATATCACCAACACCAAATTTCTCTGGGTTTAAACCAGAGAAAATTGAAACTTCTCTAAGTTCAAACTAGGAAAAAAAAATTTTCCTTTTCCTTTTCTTATTTCAACTTCTGTTTATTAACAATACTGTTGTTGTTGACCATTACTCCATATCCAGTTTATGCAACTATTTATGTATAAACTAATATTTCTACAAAATCCTTTACAATGACATTAGAATTAAACATTCAAAAAATACAAGGACCAACCAACATTCCAATCCTCAGTGAGTATTTTGTGTTGTATAATTTTCTTACCTGTCTAGATCTGGATAAACTTGGCCGCCTCGATCTTGCACGTCTCTAAACATCAAAAGAAATGAGTTGAACCCTTTAGATGAAGCACTGCCCAAGATCCACAGTAGCAAGTTACTAAACGAATTCATGGTCCCAGTTTTGTTCACAATTTTTTTTGATTTTGTTCACATCTGTAGATGCACATCTTCGATCAGGCAGATGTTGTGTTTTCTTTGCGGAATTGTCTTTCACTTTTGTACATAACGATTGTTGCTTCTGTTTCGTGTATTGGATTGATTTCTCTGGTTTGGACTAGAGAAATTCTCTGATTTGAACTGAATTTTCTCTAGGTTGGTCCAGAGAAATTCTCTGGTTTGAACTGAATTTTCTTTAGTTTGAATTGAATTTTCTCTAGGTTAGTCCAGATAAATTCTTTGGTTTGAATTGAATTTTCTCTGGGTTGGTCTAGAGAAATTCTCTGGTTTAGACTGAATTTTCTCTAGTTTGGTCTAGAGAAATTCTTTGGTTTGAATTGAATTTTCTCTGGGTTGGTCCAGAGAAATTTTCTGAATTTTCTCTGGTTTGGTCTAGATGAATTCTCTGGTTTGGATTGAAATTTATCTGGATTGATTTGAGAGACCTTAGACATTCTCTCCTTGGCATTTCATCAAACACCTTCTTTGCTGAATCCATGTCCCTAGCTCCCGAATACATCTTTTTATGTGGATTTCTTCATTAAATGTTGTATGAAGATTTTAAGATTTAGTTTATTGAGATCAACAATAAAAACAATGAAGAAGAAACAAGAAAAAAGTAAAAGAAGTAATGATGAATATAGCATTATCAGGAACAATAATGAGGACTAGTGCTCTGCTTTATATAAATTTTGTTGTATAAAGCACTATCAGGAATTTTCATATAAATCGACGATCTCCATCGACAAAGTTTTATAAATCTTGCTAGTGTGAATTCCTCCGTCGTAGTCAATGCCAATGAAGCTTTGAACAATGTTGTAAACAAAGAGGAGAGAGAGAGAGAGAGAGAGAGAGAGAGAGAGAGAGAGAGAGAGAGAGAAAACGAAAGAGTGGGTGTTATATATGGATATGGGTGAGGGACCTTAGACTACAAAAAAATTTATTGTGGATCTCTCCCATTACGAAAAGTTGGAAAGGGATGTTAGACCCATTTTCCCTAAAGAAAAATAATGTAATGACATCACAACATTAATACTAAGAAGAAAAAGAAAGAAGAGAAAAGAAAATAAGGAGAAAAAGAAAAAAGAAATGAAGAAAAAGAAAAAAAAAAAGTATTGATGGTAATTAAGCCATTACTAACACTAATTAATTTATAATGAAACAATGAAATAATTTTATACTAATTGATACTATTAATGAAAATAATAATTTTTGTAATACTAATTATATTAACTTGTATTAATGAAATAACTTCTTTAAAATTAAAATTGAAAAAAATGACAAAATAATCATTTTCATATCATATAAGGGCAAAAATGACAATTATACATCAAAAAGTTATTTTACAGTTTATCAATCAAACGCTATTCTGCTACTTAAATCTATAATCCTACAGCTGCACCAAATAGGTTAACAATTTATGTTCACAGTTATAAGTTATAATCTATTAAGTTATAATCTATAATTACTTTTTCACCTGCTTTACAATGTGTCAAGCAACTCCTGCTTCACCTCTCCTTCCTTACCATCCTCAGTGGCTCTCTGAGCTTCGAATGGCTATTGAGGATCGTGTGATAGGAGGTTATAATCCACCTTCTCCACCTTCCGGTTGCCACATTTTCAAAGCCAAGATTCTCTTGGCTGCTTTTAGCCATGTTCCTTTCGAAACTCTTTGTGACGAAGTTCCTCACTAGAGGAAAATACATAAATTAATTATGTAAAATATTAATTTTTTCTTTAATATTTATTTTGAATTATTCATACATATTGTATGTAGGTTCATAAAATTTAATTTAAATATAAATATTTTGTAATAAATAATTTGATGTTAAATAAAAAATTAAATATCAATTAATATTAAGACATCAATAAGATAGACAAAAAATAAAAAATATAAAAGAAAATTAATTTGATCCGTGTAATGCACATAATTAAATACATTCTGTCTTATTTATTTGTATATCGAGATAAATTTTTTTTTCAAATGTCATAATAATAAAATTATAATTATATATATGAAATCAAATAATGTCTGACATGGATAGGCCCATAAAGGCCACAGCCCATAGTAAACAAACCCAAGCCCACCATTTGGACCCCATTACATAACCCGGTTGGTAAAATCCAGCACAGCTGGAGGCCAACTGGGCTTGAAGGGCCAATGGCATTTGGACATATGGTAGGTGTAGGACAGGCCACATCAGCAGACAAAGATCTGCAAAGTTATTGCCACAATACATCACTATTAATGCAGCCCATCAAAGCATTTATTACGACAACACCTCCCCGTCGGAACAGCGCCTCCTTACCCTGAACAAGGTAACCTACAGCACAGGCTTTCGGCGAGGTGGGCACATCGGAAGGGACAGTGAAATGATTACCAAAGGATATAAGCAAGCATCGAAGACAAGAAGAAGGTTAAGCTTTCTATCTCCAATCTCTCTCTACACACTTTATCTCTTCTCTCTACTTGCTAACTTACCTGTTGGAGGGTTCGCTGGGGGACTACCCCGTTCTCCATTAAACTTACTTGCAGGTCATCTAGTGGGCTTTGCCATTCGGACATGGGCTTGAGGAGCTTGGATCGGTCCAGTCCATCCACCGGGAACGAACTTCATTATCAGTTGGCGCCGTGTGTGGGAACTGATTTGTCCGTGCGCCAATTGTGTTCATTGCCGCCGGAGACCCTGGTCCACCAACCTTTCTCTCCTATCCATTAAGGTGCATGGTCACGACTAGATCCATGGCTTCTCACCATAACGCTGCCAACCATAAAACCGACCCTCGCAATCCAAACAACCCACCTCAGTATTTCATCGAGCTTACCAACAACATTAACCGTATGGCCGAGCAAAATCAGGCCCTGATCAATGCTTTACTCCAAAGAAACCTCCCCATTCCTCCACTACCACCTCCAGATATTCCACTCAATCCATAACGAACTCCGAGCCATACTGTCCCACAACCCAATCCACCTAACTTGGGAGGTTTGCAACCTCCTCACCTACATATAAATCCACCACCTCCACCCCCACAACCATCGGTCGCAGCACCAGCCCTCGAGTGAGAAGCCAGTAGCGTCCAACACCTATCTCCTTCTGGTGGTGACAACATTCCCCTCTAGGACGCTGAACTCCGAGCCATGAAGCTCCAACTCCAAGGAGTTATGCAGAACATTCAGCATAAGCCCTTTGCTACGGCAAACTCACCACTTGTTGCCTCCATCTGAGACAAACCCCTGCCCGCCAAGTTCAAAATGCCCGCCATCGACTCCTTTGACGGGACGACGGACCCGGTCGACCATCTGGAGACCTATCGCACCTTCATGATTCTCCATGCCTTCCTTGACGAGATCATGTGCCGAGCTTTTCTGTGACTTGAAGGGTCGGCTAATTGTGGTTTAGCCAGTTACCACCAGACTCTATCTCCACCTTTCAGCATCTTAGTGACTCTTTCCTGAGCCATTTTATCAAAGCCCAGCGCCAGCGGCACCCGGCCACCCAACTCTTCAACATTCGTCAGACCGAGGGGGAATCACTGCGCAGCTTCGTTACTCGCTTCAACACCAAAGCCCTGCAAGTAGCGGAAAATGACGACAAGGTCATCCTCATGGCTTTTATGGCCGGTCTGCGGTCGTTTGATTTCCTTTTCTCCCTCTCTAAAAACCCCCCAACCTTAATGGCAGCCCTACTCTCCAAAGCCCAAAAATACATGAATGCTGAGGATTCACTAGCCGCACGGCAGGATCCAACAGCTAAAAACCCGATTTCCAGGGAAAAGAGAAAAGACTCAAAACCCAGAAATGCCCAGTATAATAGCTAAACACCCCGCTATACAGACCGACCCCCTCGGGCAGACCGGTTGGCACTAGCCCGATCGCCCGGTCTGTTCGAGCGGTATACACCCCTCAATTCTCCCATGGAACATGTCCTCAACCAGATCCAACGGGACTACCTCCTCAAATGGCCTCCACCTCCACGGAACCCTTCCAACTGGAAAGAGCAGTCCAAATATTGCCGTTTCCACCAAGACCATGGCCATAACACTGATGACTACATTAACCTCAAGGATCAGGTGGAGACCCTAATCCGCCAGGGGCGTCTAAGCCGGTTCACGGACACCCGCCCTCACTAGAGGCAAAGAACCGAACCCCACAGAGACAATTGCCGGCGCACCCCACCGCGACAGCCAGCTCAACCGAATCAAGGCCATGATCGACCTCCGCAACAACCTCGGCCACAAGGTAATCCACCCCGCCCGTTGGTGAAATTAGAGTTATTTCAGGTGGTCTTGCTTATGGGGGACCATCTCGCTCGGCTCAGAAGGCAGAACTTAGAAAAATAAGGCAGGGCTTAGATAAGGCAGTCACCACGGTAGACCGACCCCCCAAACAGCCTAAGCAGTGGACAGAGCCCATCACCTTCACGGACGCCGACTGTACAGGCATCCGTTATCCTCATGATGATCTTTTCGTCATTTCTGCCATCCTTTCTAACTATAAGGTCAGACGAGTTCTCATCGACAATGGAAGCTCTTCAAACATCATATTCCTCAACTGCTTCCGCCAGCTCAAGATCGGAGAGGAAAGTCTGTCTCCCCTCCAAACCCCTTTGGTTGGTTTCACAGGCGACCGGGTGACCTCCATCGGCTCCATTGATCTCCCCATCACCATCGGCGAATATCCACGGCAGACCACGAAGTTACTTACCTTCCTTGTTGTCGACTGCCCCTCTGCCTACAACATCATCCTTGGTCGCACTGCCCTCAACGCCTTCCAAGCGATCACTTCCACCTACCACTTGGCCATCAAGTTTCCCACTAATCTCGGGGTCGGAACAGTGAGGGGAGAACAAACCGTGGCTAGAGAATGCTATGTCGCCTCACTCAAGGAAGTTAAAGTGAAGGAGGCCATGATTATTGAAGGACTTGACGTCCGAGACGAAGATGAACTGATCAGAGGAGAACCTGTTGAGAAGCTCGTTGAGGTTCCCATCGACCCCACCAACCCAATGAAAACTGCCAAGATCGGCAATTAGCTATCCCTCCAAGCCAAAGCCGACCTTACTACCCTCCTAACCGAGCACAAAGATGTATTTGCCTGGACCCATTCAGACATACCAGGTATTGACCCGTCCTTTATAACCAATCGCCTTAGTATTGAACCTCATTTCCGACCCTATCGCCAGAAGCAACGCATCTTCCATCCAGAGCGCAATACTCTTATTGCAGCAGAGGTCGACAAGCTCCTTGAGGCCCAATTTATCACAAACGTAGACTACCCTAAATGGTTGTCAAACGTGGTCCTAGTCCACAAAAACAACGGCAAATGGCGACTCTGTGTCGATTACTCCGACCTGAACCGAGCTTGCCCCAGGGCGACTACCCTCTTCCCGCGTCGATCTACTTCTCGCGCCACGCGGTCATGGATGCTTTTTCATGGATGCTTTTTCTGGATACAACTAAATCTTGATGCACCCGTCCGACCAAGAACATACCTCATTCATTACCGATCGAGGTACTTACCACTATCGCGTGATGCCATTCGGACTAAAGAATGCTGGGGCCACCTACCAACGGCTAGTCCATGTAGTTTTCCAACACCAGATAAGTCGGAACATGGAAGTATACGTCGACGACATGTTGGTCAAGAGCAAACTCTCCATTGATCATCTGACTGACCTCCGAGAAACCTTCGCTACCCTCCGCAAGTACCAAATGAAACTCAACCCAGAGAAGTGCGCCTTCGGCGTAGGATCTGGAAAGTTTTTGGGTTTTATGGTCGACGGTAGCGGCATTGAAGCCAATCTGAGAAGATCAAGGCCTTGATTGAAATCGATCACCAGGCGGTCAAAGTTCAGAGACTCATCGTGAGTGGCGGCCCTCAACCGCTTCATCTCCCACGCAATAGATAAGTGCTTACCATTTTTCAAAGTTCTTCGGCAGACTTTTGAATGGACAACTGAATCCGTAGAGGCTTTTTAGCAGTTAAAGTAATGCATGGCCAACCCTCCCCTCCTTTCACAGGCAGTTACGGGTGAACCCCTCTTCCTCTATCCAGTAGTGTCAAGCACCGCAGTCAGTGCAGCTCTTATCATGGAAGACGGCTCAGTCCAACGGCCGGTCTACTACATTAGTCGAGCTCTCAGGGGAGCGGAGCAGAATTACCCATTGCTAGAAAAATTGTCCCTGGCCTTGGTCACCGCTTCCAGACGACTTCGTCCTTACTTCCAAGCCCATTCCATAGTGGTCCTCACCGACCAACCCCTGAAGAAGGTCATGCAGTAACTAGAACTTTCCGGCCGACTTATGCAGTGGTCAGTAGAACTCAGCCAGTTTGATATCTCCTACCGCCCTCGAACAGCAATCAAGGGACAGCCCATAGCCGACTTCATCCTGGAATTCACCAACCCTACCTCAACCACTGCCTTTCCACCCCCACCAACTCCTGCCGAGCCAGAAGACCCCCATTCTTGGACTCTCAACGTCGACGGGTCATCCCGCAAGGAAGGTAGTGGGGCTGGTCTCATCCTCACCTCCCCTGAGGGTGGCTATTTCAATTGTGCTCTCCGCCTCTTGTTTGATGCCAGTAACAATGAGGCCGAATATGAGGCCTTGATAGCAGGACTCCGCCTCACCAAGGACATCGGCGTCAGCCACATTCGGGTGTTCAGTGACTCCCAGTTCATCGTCGGCCAGATCACGGGGGAATTCGACGCCAAGGAGGACACAATGCGGGCTTACAGGGATCTGGCACTCCCTCTTGTTCACCTCTTCAATACCTTCCACATCAAGCACATACCTCGGGCAGAAAACTCCAAGGCAGACGAGATGGCTCAACTGGCCTCCGCAGACCAGCCCGACCTCAGCCATGGAGTTCGCCTCGAATACTTAGCCCACCCGGCCATCTCGCCCGACCTACAAGAAGTGCAGTTCCTCCAAAATGAACCTATCCCCTGGGCATCCGACATCATCCTATTTTTGACAATAAGAGAACTCCTAGATGATCAACAGCAGGCCGCCAAGGTCAGGTCTCGGTCGTCTAACTACGTTCTGGTCAATGGCGTCCTGTACAAACGTAGCTTTTCACGACCATATCTGCGATGCCTCAACTCAACTCAAGCAACCTATGTAATGCAAGAAATCCATGAGAGAATTTGTGGCAATCATTCGGGCAGCAGGTCTTTAGCCCACAAAATACTCCGTACTGGTTATTTCTAGCCGACTCTCAATCAAGATGCCACAGATTTTGTGCTCAAATGCGACAAGTGTCAGCGCTTTGCCAACATCCCCCATGCCCCTCCTACTGAACTGATCACACTCTGCAGCCCCTACCCGTTTGCCAAATGGGGGATCGACCTAGTCGGTCCACTTCCGACCGGCCGAGGCCAGACCAAGTTCACGATTGTCGCCATCGATTACTTCACCAAGTGGGTAGAGGCAGAACTCCTTGCGACCATCACCGAGCGGAACACAACCAGGTTCATCTGACAGTCGATCGTCTGCAGATTCAGCGTCCCTCAGGCCATTTTCTCTGACAACGGCAAACAATTCGACAACGCCAAATACAGGAAGTTCTGTGCCGACCTCCAGATGCAACCATGTTTCTCTTCTCCCGGTCATCCCCAAGCCAATGGCCAAGTTGAGATTACCAACCGTTCTCTTCTAAAGATCATCAAGACCAAACTTGAAGCTGCTAAGGGACTTTGGGCTGAGGAACTACCAAATGTGCTATGGGCTTACCGCACCACCGCTCGAACTCCCACTAGGGAAACCCCTTTTCGTCTAACATACGGCACTGAGGCGGTTATTCCGGTGGAAGTCGGTCTGCCTACCCCCAGGGTTTTACATCTGGATCCACCACTCACCGAAGAACTCCGACGGGCAGACCTAGACCTAATTGAAGAACTTAGGGAGACCACTGCTGTCAGATTGGCCTCATACCAACAGAGAATGAGAATACACTACAACCGCAAAGTCCGACCAAGGGAGTTCGCTATTGGGGACCTTGTCTTGAGAGAAGCAACCCTCGCCACCAAGAACTCGACTGAGGGTAAATTGGCAACCAAATGGGAGGGACCTTATGTTGTAAAAGCCAGACCACGTCCAGGCACATACCGACTTCAGGATCTGGAAGGTCGAGACCTCCCGCACCCCTAGAACGCCGAACACTTGAAACGTTACTTTCAATAAACTACTACTTTTGTATTGCTCAGTTATTGTATTTTCTTTTTGAAGAGATCATACGTTTGAACATTCTTGTCATCCTTTCGTGCAAATATAACTTTTTGACATTTACATACCTCAGTCATCTATTTGGTGTTTCAATGACGTTTTGGTTACAGTAGCAAAAAGCCTCAGCCAGATTGGGCACTCAAAGCCTCGTACAGACCGAGCACTAAAAGCCTCAGCCAGACTGAGCACTCAAAGCCTCGTACAGATCGAGCACTAAAAGCCTCAGCCAGACCGAGCACTAAACAGCCTCATCTAGACCGAGCACTAAAAGCCTCAGCCAGACTGAACACAAAAGCCCCAACCAGACTCAGCTTGACACACTCGGCCAGACCGATCCCCACTTAGACCAAGCATTACAAGTCCCAACCAAACTGAGTGCCACAATTGCTGGTCTAGAGTGAGTTACTTGCAACATTAATTCCGGGTCCAAACTAAGATAATCCTATCATCAATGAAACTTCATACTTATGGCATTAGTAAGACACTCAGTCAAAATTTGACACTTAGTCACAATCCCAGGCCAAAGTTTTCACACCACTCTTTACTTAGTCAAATTCCAAAGATGTTCTCACATGTTTCATTTACTAATCAGATTATTTCCTCCACCAACTAGTGTAACTCCAATAAACCACTCTCATCAATTGGATTTTTATACCAGTCCAATTTTACTCTGCGTTGAGTTTTATACAAGTCCAATTTTACTTTGCATTGGCTGTTGTACGACTCCAACTTTACCCCATATTGTGTTTTTTACAACTCCAATTCCACTTTGTGCCAAGGAGTTCCAGAATTTAGTCCACACTGATTCATACACAAATAAAAGCAATCGACTGAAAACACAGTTGACATTTTATTCATTCACAAATGTATACACAAGTTCATTACATCAATTCGAAAAAAAATAAAATAAAATAAAATATATAAATAAATAAAAATAATAAACAAGATCTTCTCCAGTCACTCCTCTTCACTGGACGCAAGATCTTCCTCTTCAATACCTTCATCAAGGGGGGTTTGGGCCACATCGTCTTCGCCTATTGTCACACTACTCAGGTCCAAGTCTGGGAATAGCTCTTCAGCTCTGCGTTTGAACATCTTCTAGCCACTGTCCCAATACTCAGCCATTTCGTGCTTATAGAAATCCGACTACTGGAAGCTCTCAATAACTTCTGCTTCCGTTCTGCCCCCAACAGTCGTCCTTGATGGGCTCACCCCCCCCAACTTCTTGCCTAGCCAGATTGCTGGTAACAGCGGCGTCAACTGCCATATGAAATTCGGGGGACCCTTTGAATTGCTCCACCGCTGCGACACACAGATCGGGATAAGCCGCCCTTTCAGAAGCTGCTTTCTCCCTCTCTTGGTCCAGCTCTTTCTGAAGGGTCGCCCATTCAGATGCAGCCTTCGCTTTCTCCTCCTCCACCTTCTTCTTCAGGCACTCCTTCTCCGCCATTGCCTTCACCCTCTCTGCTTTCCACTCCTTCTGCAGCTTCTCCCTCTCCTCCCCTGCCTTGGCACGCTCAGCCTCCAACTCCTTCTGCAACTCACTAACTTTGACGTCCGCCTCATCTTTTTGCCTGACCAGCTCTTCATTACCTAGCATGGCCTCTTCATGTCGCTCGACCGCGACAGTGCAGGCTCTTTGGGCCTTCTCCAACTTCTTCTGCTCGCCAGCAAGTTGGAACTCGAGCGACACAACCTGAAGGCGTGTATTCTCCAGCTCCACCTTGGCAGCTTGCAGATCAATGTGAGTAGTTTCCCAGCTTGTGTTTTCTTTCTTCAACTTGGCCAGCTGAGCCTTGGCCTCATCAGCCTTGAGGTTGGCAACCCCGCTTCTCGTGAGTCCCTGCTAGGGTGGTTACTCCATTTGGGCGAAGCATAACCCCCTCAACAGGTCAGCTTCGTTAAATCTTGATGCCGAGCGCAAGGCTGCTCTTCCATAATGCCCACTAAGCGGTCTGCCCCAGCTCTGGCTGGGCCTTCTTCTCCCTCCAACCACCCAGCCACCGCCCGAGCGTGATAGATCGCTGTCGTCAGGCTAACTCCTCTTCCTTGGAGGGCAGATCCCCCATGGGGCTGTTCTTTCCTCCTAAATTCAGGAGCGACCCCATCGACCCCTACACCCATTGCTGCCACCACTAGCACAACCTCCCTCACTTCTGAGGCAACGTCTACCACCTCTGGGGCGATTACTCTCCCTGGAGTCTCCTCCATCCCAGCAACCTCTCATTCCTTGGCCAGACTGGCCTTCTCTGCCCTCCCTTCCTTCCTTCTCTTTTGGATAGGCTCTTCCTCACTCCGCCTCAATCTCTTCTTCTTCTTCCCCACGCCCAGCGCCTCCATCTCCTTCAACGACCTCTCCTTTAAAGGGTCCTCTGGAGGTGGTCGTGGTACAAACTTACCCAAGTTTTTCTCTACCAAGGGTTTGGGGCGAGGGCGAATCCTCTCCCTTGCCACTGGTTGTGGTGGTCGGTCGGCCTGGGACTCTTTGAATTTTTGGGCCTTTGCAAGGATGGCCTGATCCTCTGCCTCTTGAGTTTTTCTCCTTGCTTCCAACTCCGTTCGGTCGAGGTCCCCACCGATCAGCTGTGGACCCAACCCTGCCTCAAACAGTGTGGACGGCTGAACAAGCTCGTCCCACTTGGCTTTTTCCCTCTCCCTCCACTCCTTTACTTTTTTTACCTTCTCCTCTGCTTCTACCCCTAATTTTGGCTCCATCGACCTGGTGGGCACCTTCTAAAGGGTGCGCACTCTAACTCCTCCACTAGCACCCACGTAAAACCACCGTGGTCTCCACCCCTTGATCGACGAGGGCAACCCCGCCACCAGCCCTTTCGTAGCTGCTACCTGAAAAGTCACCCAAGTCTCTTGCTGTCCCGAGGCCTTGTAGCACGCGAAAAACTCGTCGACTGTCATGGTCTCCCCATCATTCGCCTTTGGCCAGGCACTCGCACAAGCCAGCAGGATCTTCCACGCATTGGGCATCAATTGGCCCGGTGCTACCTCTAGACGGTTAAGCACATCAACCACCACTTGCAGCAATGGCAACCTCAAGCCCCCCTTCAAAGCTTCCTCATAAAGGGAAAACTGCCCTGGCCTCGCGTCCGATGGCCTCTCCGTCGATATTGGCAGCAATAACTCTACTTCAGCTGGAATCCAGTATTTTTTACGGATAGCCTCCAACTCCGCTGCAGTAATTGTGGATTTGTCAGCCTTAGTATGCCAATGATCTGGCTCTACCTGGCTTATTGACCTTGGAGCCGCTATCATGGTGGACGCCACCAATTCCCCCACCGTCACCATTCGCATCTCTGTCCTATATCGTGCCGCTAACTCCTCTGCGTCGTCCTCACCCAGTGGGTCCACCCTCACATTCACAACTCCTTCTTGTGCCATTTCTAGGGTATGTTTGCGAATCGCTTCTGCTGCAGGTGCAAGAAAATTGCAGAAGTGTCGCAAAGGTGTATCGTGAGCAACAAATGAAGTAAGAGTTGGAATGTTTTGGTTCTTTGTAAACAAGTAGGTGAATCGAATGATGCCAAAAGCCCATTGTTTGCCCGTATTCCAAGGATCCCTATTAATTTTTGCCAGTTTGAAAACTTTTCAAATCATCTGCCAAAACTGTCTTTTCAACCCCATAATGACCTATCGTTTCATTTTTGCCCCAACGCCTAACTTCTCCCCATGATATTGCCACGTGTATGGCCACGATGCACCGCCTCCCCCCCTTCCCCTGTCTTTTTCACTTCAAATCCTCATTTCACACACCTCTTCACCGATCAGCCCTCCTCCCGGTCGGCTCACGCAGTCGGCCTTCACGTGGTCGACTCGTCCGCTCAGCCTTCACCTAGTCAGCTCTCCTCCCGGTCGGCCGTCATCGGCCTTTCACGCAGTGATCCCTCGCGGTTTCCTTCCCACTTTGGCGAACGCGATCGACCCTCCCCACGGTCGGCACCCCTCACGGTCGATCCTCTCACTCGGCTCCCTTCGCGTTCGGCACACCTCATGGTCGGTCTTGCCGTTCGGTCACCCCCCACGGTCGGACCCTTTCACGCTCGGTCTACTAACTCGACCCCCTCTGACGGTCAGGCACATCTTTTTCATTACTATTCCCTTCGTTGGACTGAAGCTGCACTTGGGAATGGGGGACTACTGACATGGATAGGCCCATAAAGGCCACAGCCCATAGTGAACAAACCCAAGCCCATCATTTGGACCCCATTGCATAACCCGGTTGGTAAAGTCCAACACAGCTGGAGGCCAACTAGGCATGAAGGGCCAATGACATTCGGACATATGACAGGTGTAGGACAGGCCACATCAGCAGACAAAGATCTGCAAAGTTATTGTCACAATATATCACCATTAATGCAGCCCATCATAGCATTTATTACAACAACACCTCTCCGAACAAATACTTACCCCTGAACAAGGTAAGCTACAGCACTGGCTTTCGGCGAGGTGGGCACGTCGGAAGGGACAGTGAAATGATTACCAAAGGATATAGGCAAGCATTGAAACCAAGAAGAAGGTTAAGCTTTTTATCTCCAATCTCTCTCTACACACTTTATCTCTTCTCCCTATTTGCTAACTTGCCCGTCGGAGGGTTCGCTGGGGGACTACCCTTTCCCCATTGAACTTACTTGCAGGTCATCTAGTGGGCTTTGCCATTCGGACGTGGGCTTGAGGAGCTTGGATCGGTCTAGTCCATCCACCGAGAACGAACTGCATTATCAATGTCCATATAAAATTGGTAATTATAATTGAAATTGAGTTTGTATAGAACTTTATATATAAACGAAAAAAATATGTTGATATGGCTTTTTTAGAAAGAAAAAAAGAAAAGAAAAAAAGTAAGCCTTTAGAATGTGTCACATAAGAAAAGAAAAAAAACACTACTTATATATATATATATATATGATATGATATCACGATTTGCTATTACAATGTTACAATGAAGGGTTTGAATTATTTCATATTGAAATTTGAATTTGAGAGAATTTGAATAGCTAAGTATGCGTCAAGTTTTGATGATTCAAATAAGTTATTTTGAAAGACACCTCAATTTATATCATTTATAAAAAAATTAGATCAATCTGATAATTGTAATTTTTTTATTTATTGAATTTGTCTTTAAAGAAATTGACGACAAATATATTTTGAAAATAAACTTTTTTTTTTGAGACAAATATAATAAAACGAAAAAGTTACGACTATTAGATTATCTTAATTTTTTTTTCCATAAATGATATACATAAAAAAACTTTATAAAATGAATTACTTAAATTATCAAAACAAGACCAGTGGTAAACTCCATTAATCTTATCAAGTTTTTCTTCAAATTTGAATTTGAACAAAAAGAAATACCAAGGCCCCAGTACACTGAGCTCACATTTGTAAATGTTTATCACTCATTTTATATTTGCACTGTATTACTCCATTTGTCTTAAAATATTAATTTTTTTTAGATAATTCAAAAAATTTTGACAGTACAATTATTATATTTAAAAAATATTAAAATTTTAAAACTACCATTTAATTTAAAATTAAAATAGTGCAATTTTTTTTTAGAACATCAATTATCATAATTATACTTTTTGTGTATATTAATGTTAGTGAATTTAAAAGAAGGACAAAATAGAAAAGTCATGTTGTTTTAATACTTGATTTTTGAAAAAGAATTCATATTTTGAGACTAATATTTTAAGACAATAAAAAATAAAATAATAGACCAATATTTTAGAATGAATGGGAGTAAAAATAAAATAATAAACCAATATTTTAGAATGAATGGGAGTATATATTCACTTTTAAACGAAACCAATAGAAAATGCCTACTCATTCAATTATGCCTTCGTTTGGGAAGTGGGTTGGCTTTTTGACTTTTTTGACTATTTTAGCCTGGGCTAAAAAGTTTGATTTGGAAAAGACTTTTTAACTTTTTTGGCTTTTTGACTTTTTGATGAGGTGTCCATATGTAATATTACTAAACTGCCCCTAGTATTAAATTTTGTTTTTATTTCGGCGGCTGTCCTGTGACGTCACCAACCCAGGCTAAGTTTTTTTTATTTTTTATTTATTTTTTTACAAATGGTTTTTTCATGTGGTTTTTATTTTTATTCTAATTCTAATTTTAATTTGTTTTCATTTTCTATAAAATGATAAAAAGTGAGGTTTTATTTTATTGTCCTATGTATTTTAAATAATTTAATTTTAATTTAATTTAATTTAATTTTAAATAATTAAATAATATTTAATTTTATTTAAATGATCTAAAAATTTAAATCGTAAAAATTTAAATTTAAATCGTAATATTTTAAATTTAAATCGTAATATTTATTTTTTGCCTTATTTATTTATTTTTTTGCCATATTTATTTTTAATTATTGTTTTATACATTAATTATTTATTTTTTGCCTTATTTATTTTTATATTTATTGCCTTATTTAATTACGTGGCGAATGGTAATTGATGTTTTCATGTTTTTTTAAAAAAATATTTCAACGAGCCGTATTTTTGTCGTTATTTTTTTTTTAAATTTACGATTTTGTCTTTTTTTTATTCACCTACATTAATTTTTTTTTATATTTCAAAAATGGATTTTCATGTGTTTTATGTATTTGTAAATTACGTGACAAATGTTGATTTCTGTTTTTTTTTCCTTTTCCTTTTCCTTATATTTTCACATTTTTAATTTTAATTTTAATTTTAATTTTATTTTTAATATTTAAATAATGTAAATAACCTAAAAAATTTAATGCGCAAAAATTTAAATTAAATATTCAAAAATATGTAAATCGTAAAAATTTAATCAATTTAAATAAAAAAAAATTATTTTAACAACAAAATTTAAATAATTTAAATATTCAAAAAATTTAAATAATTTAAAATGTTAATATTTTAAATTTAAAAATAACTCTACACTCAAGTCGTAACCAAACATATAAAGTGAAACTTAATTAATAAATTATTGAGTTAACTCATAACCAAACATATAACTTGAAATTCCATACTACTTTCACAACTCTACACTCAAATCATAATATTTTAAATTGTAATATTTTATTTTAAATATTTAAATAATGTAAATAATCTACAAAATTGAATAAGTAAAAAATTAAAATAAATATTCACAAAATTGAAATCGTAAAAATTTAAATAATTTAAAATGTTAATATTTTAAATTTAAAAACAACTCTACACTCAAATCATAACCAAACACATAAAATAAAACTTAAGTAATAAATTATTTTTAAAACTCATAACCAAACACATAACTTGAAACTCCACAGCACTTTCACAACTCTACACTCAAATCATAACCAAATACATAACAAAAAAATTGAAATATTTAAAACTATTTTTATAAAATAGAGTTTGAATTTATTTTTATAAAATATTTTAACAAAAAACAAAAAAATGTTTTTAATTTTTTTTTTAACTTTGTTTTTTTTTGGAAAAATGTGTTTTTTGGGAAAATTTTTTTTTGTTTGTACTGCCGCATGCCCCTCTTCATGACGGGTAGTTTCGTAAATTCCCCTTACCATTTCTTGGTGCCAAGCAACTGTGGCTTTTTTGTCCTTTATTGGCTAATTTAGCCTCTTTTGACGTTTAGTGGTTAATTTAGCGCAACATGAACTTTCCAAACGGTGCCAAACCAACTAAGTTGACACTAATATACATGTCTAATCTATGCTAACATCACGCAACATTTGCCATTTGTGAGTTTGATAATCACAAATAGCGTAACTAAAAACTATGGGAGTCATAAATTAAAAAAAAAAAAAATTATAACCAAATATCACATGATGTATAATAAAACAACTTTTAGGTCATAACCAATTTTTTTTTATAACCAATATCACAATATATCATAATTAATAACACAACTGATCATAACTATTGACTCAAAGATCATAACTGAAGGTACATATAATACACACCCCATTAGGGTGTGTACCGTAGAATTTCACATACTTTTATAGTATGATAATGCTAAATTACATTGCATACTTTACATATTTTTTAAAAATATATATACGTACGTCCACATATACATGAACAATTAACTAAAATATTTACATATATTTAATTAAAATATGTTTTTATAACACGATAGGAAAAAATTATTATTCTATATTGCATGTGTCACAATATACTTTTTAAAATAATTTTCTAAAAATTAAGAAATCTAATTTTTCTTAAAAAACATTATTCCATGAATCGCAAGGGCCAATATGTAGGGCTGCAAATGAACCGAACTATTCATGAATAGGCTCGGCTTGGCTCGTTTAGTAAACGAGTCGAGCTCGAGCTCGAATATTAGGCTCGTTTAGTAAACGAGCTGAGCTGGAATTCGCATAAACTCGACTCGTTTATCTTTATTTAAATTATATAATAAATATATTATTTAAACCAAAAACATTTAATTAAAACATTTAATTAAATTAATAGAAAATTACAGAAAAATAACTTGCACTTACAATGGTTGTAATCTGCAAGGATCTTGATTGTTAACTAGGAAGACAGAACGGGGAAAAGTAAACCTCACTCAGAGCACTCTGGCTTTTTCTTTCAATCAGAAGGGTTAAAAGAAGAAGAAAGTGTCGAGTGATTACATTTGATTACAAATATATAGAAAATAAAAGTAACTATAAAGATGTGAATTCTTTGAATGATGGAAGCGGTAGCAAAGTAACTATGCAAAGATGTGAATTGGTGAATGATGAAGGCAAGCTAAGATTGGAGACCTGAGTATCGGTTGCTTTTTTGATTGATTGAACAGTTAGCAGCTTTTAACAAAGTTGATTGACCAAATAGTAATGTGAATAGTAAAAATGAACAGTAGCTTTTACTATTCATCACTTTCGGTGGAGAATGTGAATAAAGGAATCAGAATAAATATAAATTGGCAGCTTTTCTCAAAAGAGTATTGATTGAAGCCAATTTTGTATTTATAAAGAATCCTATGTTGACTAGGCATATGGATCCTGAGCATCTTGAAACTCGGGTCGTCCACATGGAATGGATTGAGTAGTTGATCCTTCAGAAGATTGAGCTGAACTGTCTGATCCTTCTTCTGAATCATCTGAACTGGTTGATTGGGCTTGAGCTCGATCTACAAGTTGCCGAGCCATCTGGAACATTTCATCCCTGGAGGGCTTGGACTTGGCTTTGGATTTAGCTTTGGGCCGAGCAGGAGGTGAAATGGTGGTGGTTCGAATGGATGCGCAACTTGTCAGCAAATCGCATTGCATGGCGCCATCCCTGGCTTAATCTTTCAGCGATGAGCTACAACATGTTCCAGGATACCGGGATCCGTCTGATCGGCTTGAATCACTGTATATTTTATTTCCCATTCGACTCGCGCCGATTCGGTCATACAAGTTGGGCCTAAGTTGGCATCTGAAGCTTCGATTAGCTCTGGGAGGCAGGGACACTGACTAGACTATGCCCCATTTATTGCTTTATTAGTACTTTCAAGTTTCTTTATGAATGTAATAAAAGCAACTTCAATTGTATGCAAGAGCAAAGAACTGTTTTGAAATTAATGAAATTGAAGGTTGTGGTAATCGAAAATCCTCCGCTTTTGGTCCAAAATGGTCTTAGTTGTGAAAAGATTAATTTGAACAAAGTCAACTTTTATGAAAACTTTTCAAAACTATTTTCGATATGGATCGAATCGACACGCTGAAATCACATCGAGATACACAACCTCAATCCTAGCAACCGGAAAGTTGCCCCTAGTCTGAAAAAGGGCCTCGGCCATTCAATAGCAACGGAAAGTTGCCCCGGTCTGGATGACATCGAACACTCCATTGCAACGGAAAGTTGCCCCTAGTTTGCATAGCATGCATCTGAGATCACAATAGATCTTGATGAATAAAGATGACCGAGATGGTCAAAATGGACAAAGTTGATCGGGAAAAGATTATGATCGAACTTCAAGATGAAGTCGCCTCGTATCCCAAAGATGGGAATCAAGTCTTACGTGAGTTCGTGCTCGGTTCGCCGAGTGTTTTTGCTCTCCTTTGCGCTCTAACTTTTGCCAAGGCCGCCTTTGTGGGTTTCAACCTTGCGAGCTCGGGTTTTATAATTTTCAAATTTTCTATGCTCGAAGTTTTGCCTAGGTCGCCTTTTCGGGTTTTCGCCTAGCGAGCCTCTCAAGGGTAGTATTTCTTCAACTTGTCCATATTGATCGGTTGGGAAAACTCCAAGCCATCTAGATCCATCGAACCACAGCTCCACCGACGCATTGACTTGATGATGTAGGACCAAATCCAATTGGGTCTGAACTTGCCCCTTGGGTCGTGGATGGGAGCTCGGTTGTCTTTGAGTACCAAATCTCCTTCTTTCAAGTTCCTGGACTTAACCTTCTTGTTGAAAGCCCGGGCGATTCTGCGTTGATAACCCTGAACGTGGTACAGTGCTTTCAATCTCCTTTCATCAAAAAGCATGAGTTCTTCAAACCTGCTTTGCTGCCAATCCGCTTCGGCTATCTGGCATTCGGCCAATACTCGCAATGATGGGACCTCAATCTCAATTGGTAGAACGGCCTCCATCCCATAGACTAATGAGTACGAGTCGCCCAAAGAGAAGTTCTCGATCAAGTCCTCAGCCCCATAGAGCAAACGGCAACTTATCCGCCACCTCGTAGGTTTCCACCATCTTCGTAATATGCGCTGATATTCTTGTTGGCGGCCTCAATCGCCCGTTGGTTTGCGGCGTAAGTAGACGACTTATGAAAAGCCACGTTGTATTTCTCCAACAAGTCAATCACCTCCTTCTTGAAGTGGGAACCATTGTCGAAACTATTTCATTTGGGACTCGTAGCGAAGATAATGTTGTTTCGATGAATTTTGCAACGCAGAAGCTTTCAACACTGCGTAGATTGGGCCTCAACCCACTTCGTGAAATAATCTATCGCCACGAGGATGAACTCATGCGGTCGACCCTTTCGGTAATGGCTCAATCACATCAATTCCCAGCATGTAAAAAGGCCATGGCGAAGTCATGTTGTACAATTTGACGGCGGAATGTTCATGCGATTTGCATGAATCGACATTTGTGGCATCGCCGATTTAAACCGATACAATCCTCCTCCATGGTGGACCAATAATAACCTTGCCTAAGGATCTTCGTAGCCAACATCACCCCATTCATATGTGCACCGATTCACCCCGTGGATGGCTTCCATCGACGTTTGGACTCTTCAAAGATCAACACACGCTTTATGCATTCCCAGATGACCTCTTCTATACGATTTACCCGCAGATGATGAACTGGATGACATTCTTCCGATTGCCCTCTTGTCTTTGGCATTTACCTGGCGGGTATGTTTCGCTTTCCAAAAGTTCCATATGTCGAATACCGTGGGTGTTCGTCTGAACTTCATCTATGGTCGCAATCGACTCATAGGCGGTGCGAATTTCGGTCGATAATGATTGGGCGATTCGGACTCCACGGGATGTCTATCATGGATGATAGAGTTGCTAAAGCGTCTGCCGAACTTGTTGTTCTCTCTTAGTAGATGAGTAAAACTTAACTTTTCAAACCGAGGAATCAAGAAATCCAAGGTTTGGTGATACATCATCATATTTTCTTCTTTTACTTTCCATCTCCTTTAGCTTGAGACACAACAAGATTCGAATCTCCGATGGCGTCCAAATGTCTTGCCCCTAATTCCGAGGTCGCTTCCATACCAAAGAATGCACGCCAGATTCTCGCCCGTTATTTGAGACTTTGAAACGGAGTTTGAAGGCTAGAGGATACGGAATTGTCGGTGCTATCAAGAACACTCCTATCCCGTACCCATGTTGATTTGACGCCTCACAAAGTACATTGTCCAACTTTCCTCGTCGATATGCGAAATTGCTTCATCCGAATAGGTACTCAATCGCTTCATCCCTCAACCGGATGGTCGGCAAGGAACTCGCTCTCGCTCGCTTTTTACCGACTTTGCGTCACATATGTAAGATCAAATTCGAGAGCAACAAAGAACCAACGAGCTAGCCTACCCGTAGTTACCGGTTTCTCGAAAAGATATTTGATGGGATCAAGTCGCTAAACCAAAGATTACAGAGTGAGCTAACAAGTAGTGCATGAACTTCTGGTAGCCCATACCAGAGCTAGACAAGCCTTTTCCAGAGGCGTATAGCGGGTCTTATACTCTAGCATTTTCTTGCTCAAATAATAGATGGCTTTCTCCACCCTATCTTCTGATTCTTGTGCAAGCATGCAGCATTGTGGTCTCAACATCGACAGTACAAAATCAACGGTTTCCACGATTACGGTGGTGATAAAACGGGTGGGTTCTCAGAGATATTCTTTAATCTGTTCAAACGCAGCTTGGCACCGGCCGTCCCATTGGAATTTCTTGCCTTTCTTCAGAAGACCAAAAAGTGGTTCACAAGTCAAGGTTAGTTTTGAAATAAACCGTCTTATGAATTGCACTTTACCCAGAAAGCCTCGCACCTCTTTTTCAGTCCTTGGTGGTGGCATTTCTAAGATGGCCTTGATTTTGGAAGGGTCGACCTCGATGCCCCTTTGTGTAATCAGAAACCCCAGCATTTTTCCCGCTGTAACACCAAACGTACATTTCTGAGGGTTTAACCGCAACCTGAATTCCCTGATCCTTTGGAAAAACTTGCGCAAGGCGGTGTAGTGGCCCTCTTTTTCTTTGGACTTGACAATCATGTCGTCCACGTACACCTCAACCTCTTTGTGGATCATATCATGTAGTATTGTGGTCGCGCCCGTTGATAAAGCCCCAAACATTCTTCAACCCAAAGCGGCATGACCCGATAGCGATATGTTCCCACGGGGTGGTGAATGCGATCTTTTCTCGTCTCTGGTGCCATCACAATCTGGTTATAGCCCAGAAGCCATCCATGAGCGAGAGCGGTGCATGCCTGCAGTAAGTCCCCTAGCTCATCAATGTGTGGCAAGGGAAAGTCGCCCTGCTGGCTCTGTTTAAATCCCTGAAGTCTACGCACTCGGATCTTGCCACCTTTCTTCGGCACCGGCACTATGTTGGCCAACCAAGTGGGATATTCTGATACTAGCAGAAGCTGCGTCAATTTGCTTGGTGACCTCTTCTTTGATCTTGAGAGCCCAATCCGGCGGATCCTTGAGCTTCGCTTGATAGGTCGGGCCTCGTGGTCAAGGGGATCCGATCTTTGTACAATCTCGGGATCGATTCGGGCATGTCTTCGTGGGACCGCGAAAACATCTTTAAAATCTTTTAATAAGCGACTAAGCGCTCGCGTTCCTCGAAGACAACGTGGACCCGATCTGGACCCGGCCGCGGGTCCTCCTCGCACTAATATTCACGAAATAATTTCATCCGTTAAAGGCTTAACAAATCTCTGCTCTTGCTCAATTAAACGTTGTAAAACCGAGGCACTTCGTCCTCGTTTTGATCAAAATTTTGAAAGTCCGAGTTAATGCAATAAATTAGGGCAGAAAAGTACTAAAACCACATTCACCTCATTCTCATTAAGTTCATCCAAATAAATCGATTCATGGTTCTGCAGACTCAAATGAAAAGGAAAAAAGACGACTGGACAAGATCTGGTATCCGGGTTGACACCCCAGAGTACCAGACTCGAGACTCGGTCAGTGGAACTGATTCGACTCGAAGACTTGGTGGAATCAGATTCGGCTCACTACTGACCGGAATCGCTGGATAAGAATCCTCCTCGTCTTGCCAAATGAGAGAGGTGCGATCGATCGTCCAAGATAGGCTGTTGGTTGGCCCGGCCGTTTCATCTCAATCATGGAAACCGCGGACGTTATTCCCCAAGCAATCTGGTCGTCGGAGGATCGAGAGGAGACATGCGATGCTACCCCATTTCCAATTCGGTGCCCTCGGGATCCTCTGCCGTATTACGCTCAATCTCGGTTATTGGGTGCATGCGCTCTGCGAGAACGTCATCCCGAGATAGTTGCGGTCGAAGAAGATTTGAAACACGATGCAGCGCTTCCTCCGCGTTCAACCATGGTTACGGGAAGCGCAAAATGGAAAATCTTCCCCCTCCCGGACGAAGCGTCCGTTCAGGGTACCCCAGATGGGCCTATGCATTAGATCAAAAGGCTTCCCAGCCTGCTTCGCTCTGGCCCTGCCGGCCATTTCCTTTCCTTTCCTCGTCCAGTCTTCTTTGGTAGGCAGGTAACCTAATCCAAAGGTATGTGGATTATGTGGCACTTCGGCCAACGCTGCGACACCTTTTCGGCCGCTTCTTCCCAATCCCATCCCAGGGATATGCTGTAGCTTGTTCATGAGGTAGACGGCTTGAGCGCTGACATACAAACCCTCATTCACAGCCATTATGTTTTGCACCACCCGGGCCTCAGCCAAAGTAAATCCCGATATAAACATATCCTCCATGCCGTGTTCAATCTCCAGGACTGGCGTAGATACCTCCGGAGGGGGATGGATTGTTGAGTTCCCAAAAACAATGGCTACTTCCTTTCCACAAGGGTATTTCTCCATTTGATGTAGAGTAGATGAGGCGGCTTTCACCGATGCAACTGTGGTCGCCAAAAGCATGTTGAAAGATCGAGGGACCTCCAAGACATGAAAATCTATGTCGTGTTGACCAGGCCCAATCTTGGTTTGGATTTTCACTGTCCCCAAGACATCCCTGCTTGTATTATCATACGCTCTGATTACTTGAGTAGTCGGTGTGAAGTCCGCAGGCTTTAACCCAATCGCATAGGCCGTTCTGGCCGGACAAACATTGATAGCGGACCCGGTGTCAACCAGCACCACCGGAATCCATTTGTCCTTGCATTCTCTGAGAGATGTAGAGAGGTGCATTATGGTCCACGCCCTCGGTGCAATTCCTTGTCCGAAAGGTCAACGGGAACCTCCTCCGGAAAGACCAACTAGTTGTTCCGGCGTAGTTTCAATGGAAAGTTTAGCTCTGTCCATGGCAGATAAGGCAGCCTGCCGGTGCACCCTCGAAGCCATAAGCAGTCCCCAAATGGAGATGTCTGCTTGTATTTTCTTTAATTTGCTTGATCTGACCTCTTCTTCCACTTGCTTCTCTTTCTGTTTCTCTGCCTCCTTATCTTTCCCTGATGCCTCGGGTTGATCAAGGTGTGGGGGCTTGAAATACCGCCCACTTCTAGTCATATGGTCTACCTCCTCGAGGTACCAGGTACTGTCCGGTTGGCCACCTGCCCAGTCTTCGTCTGTGTGGGCAAGATACAAGTCGTCATCTTCCCACCACATTCCATTAGCGTCTAGCAGGCATCTGTCTGGTTCTGGCTTGTTTGTGCCCTCAGTAATTCCCTTCCTCATGCTCACAGCATGTTCAGTCTTCGTGCCCGCAGCACTCTCAACTCCCTCATGGTTCTTTTCTTTTCGGGCTCTCTCAGAGTCCCATCTCTTTTCTTGTTCCTCCAGTAACAACTGTGCGGTTCTCAAAATGTTTCGTTCCTGAGCGAAATTCTTCGTCTCGGCGCTCTCCCGCAATATGTCGATCCTCGGCCCTTAGGCCACAAATGGTACAATATCGGTGATCATCTAACCACCCGACGACCTGGCGACTCCTCATCTTCGAACCAATTAATCGATGCATCCCCTGATTCCTGCTCGTAGGATTGAAGGTTGGCGAAGTCCTTTTCCACCGCAGTCAAATCATCCCCCGCTGATTCAAGCTTGTCCCCCCGGATCATACACAACTCAGCCTCTTCCGACAACCCCATACTCAGCTTAGACTGGCTCATTGACAAGATATATCCACTCGGATCATAAGCTCTGCCAGCTGAATTCTCAGATAGCTCCACCCCAGATTCAACAGTTCTGCTCTCCTCAGAAGCTTGCCCCGTTCCATTCTCGGTGGTCACCACCTTTGGCTCAGGTTGGGTTGGGGAGGTGTCCAACACGCACAAGTCGATCTTTGTCGGGAAGGACCACCTCGGCTTGGGTAAGTGGGAGGAGTTATGTAGATCTTTGGGATCGTAAGATCGCCCCAGTCGGATAAGGTTGACTCTTTTGGTGGATCTTGGTTGTGTTTGGGGAGTGGGTTGTTTGTGACGTTGGGTCCTTGAGGAGGTAGAATGATGTTCTTGTCAATGAGGTCTGAATCTCATGACGCAACTGTAACATTGGTCGGTGTCATGACCATGTCTTTGGTGGTATTGGCAATATTTGGTGGATTATGGGAAGGGAGTGGATTCGGTAGAGGCCTCGGTTCCAAGGGTTTCAGTGCCCCTTCTCGACTAGAACCCGAGGACTTTAGACAAAGGCATATAGAGTGGGAGAAGGTTCGTTGACCCTGGGTTGGTATCTTGGGGCTTGATTCTTGCTCCCGAGGCATCGAGAAAAAGGTGTGGCATGGCAGACCTTGGTTGGGAAGGGGATTGGTGGTGACCATTCCGACCTCTGAAGTTCTTGTATTGGCGAGCCACTCGGGCTGCATTGGTATTCGATTAAATGTTCTTGGTGATCCGATCTTGGTCAAACAGACCTGTTTCATTGCATCCTCTATCTGCATCCCCATATCATGCAGATCTGCGAAGGTGGGGAAAGGGATCAAAATCATCTTCTTCATTAATCTGCATTTGGAGATTTGCGCACAATCATCCGAATTTGATCTCTATCGGTTGGCCTCAAGGTCATCATCGATGCCTTGGCTCTCCACCGGTGGAAATCGAAAAAAGACTCTTTAGGCTCTGCCTCGTCGTCTCGAGATCACGAGTCGTGACCTCGATTTGCGTGTTGTATGAATATTGTGCAAGGAAGGCCTCGATCTCATCCCGGTTGTTTTCACATCATCATCGAGTTTTGAGTACCAAGTGGATGCCACACCCGACGAGTTCGGCCAACAAAGAAAGCTTTTGCGGTCGGGTTAGGCCCATTGGTCTTAAGGCGTCCGAGAATAGCGGAGGTGGACCATAGGATCCTCGGACCCATCAAAGCGATCGATCTGGGGCATTTTAAATCTGTCGAGGCGAGTCACGGCCACATCGGTATAAATTGTCTTCAATATTTGGGATGGCCTTTGCCCCTTGAGACTTCTTAAAGAGCTTCTCCAACTTGCTCAATTTCAGAGCTGTCTGGTCTACCTCGAACTCAAATGGAGAGTCCGGGTGCTTAGGGGTAATGTTTTTGGACAGTTGTGGTAGAAGCGGGGGGGGAGCGGCCAGATTGGATGACTGTGTCCTCTTGAGCGTTTGGGGGTTTGGCGAATGTTACATTGATTCGGGAGGTATTCAGGCGGTTTGGGCATTTTGAGGTTTGGAGGGCATTACGGCGTGGTAGTTGTTCAGGTAATGGGGCCCCGGGTGGAGGAGACCTGATTTGAAGCAGACGCCGCGTTCTGCTGTTGTAATCTGGTGATCAACTCAGACTGTTGGGCCATAACAGCGGCCTGTTGTCTGGAAAATTCCGCCTGGCGGATAGCATCATCTTGCATTTGCTTCATGCTTTCAGCCATCTGGCGCATCATCGCCTCTATTGTTGGGTTACATTGTTCCATCTGAAAAACTGGCAAGGGTGTCTCTATAGCAGAAATGGGAATCTCAACCCGACTATCTGTCTCTAAAGCAGACCGCTGTACCAATAATCTCTGCTCTGATGGACTGCGTTTCCTCGGTCTCCTTCTAATAACCGGGGGTAGTGAATGGAACACTGGATGTCTGTCAACTAGATCCTCGGATCGGTTGAGTCGGCGACCTCGTGTCAGTTAGCAGGAGTGTCGACGGGTTCGGAAGCAATTGTGCTACAAAAACATCTAGCAAAAGGATAAATAAAAGCGAAAAAAAATAAATAACCGAGAAATAAAAGCAGGCGGCATAACGGCTTAAATTGAATACACCACACACGGTCGGGTAAAAAAGCAGGCAAGATAACGGCTTAAATTGAATACACCACACACGATCGGGTATACAACAACACACACAGTTGGTAAAATTTGGTACATCGCTTCCTCAAATCTTGGTCAATATTCTGCATCAACGTTACGATAAATGAATCGATATCCGCGGACAAGCGATTCCCAAATCTTTGGATAATGCCCGCAGCTGATTCCCAAATTCAAAAAGCGATGCCCAGTTCGATGCCCAAACTTAAAGCGATACATGCATTCCTGTGAGGCACACTCTAACAAGCACATAGCGAGATAAGTGAGAGCCAAAACACCCTATGTCGGGGTAGGGTTTCCCTGTCCTATTTTGTCAGAACTAGGGTTTCACTACGCACAATGACTTCAAACAACCTATAAGCGGGTAAGCAACTTTGTCCTAGTTTGGAATAGTCACTATGGATCCGAATATGCACTAGGTCGAATGGTCAAAGGGTGCCCGGTAAAACCGGGTTTGTGTTCCCCATCTTGGCAGAGCTCAGAACGCAAGCCTTATGGACATGCCTTGACAAGACAAGCCTCCAGCAAACCGCTCAGGAATAGCAGATGGCAAACACGGTGTCCTAGGCGCACAAATGCAAATGCAATGCAAAGAAACACACAAGTGTAGTCAAAACCAAATATCATGAGTTCGAGTCAAGTTCTCTAATTCCCCAGCAGAGTCGCCAGAAACTGTAACAACGCCCGCGGGGGACCTCGCCACAGCTCGGACTCGATTTTTGTTGCGGTTCTAAATCTCGAACCAAAGAGTCCAAATCCGGCAAATCGTTTTGAGAAAAACAGATTTTTTGAAAGAAGTGCCAAACATGGACTGCTTTGCCAGATAACAGAGTCGCCACCTAAATATTTTAAAATGGGAAATTTAGGAAACCCTGACTCGGTGCCAAAAGGCCACGTGTCCGTCATCACCAAAGTTGGCTCGGGAACTTGGGTACGATTGGGGAAGGTCACATCGTGAGCACCCCCGCTCGCCCGGTCAAAGACCGGCCTCTACTAACCATGATATCTGTTTTTGAAAACATTGTATGCTCTTATTCCGTTTATTAGCCTAGGATTACTATGTGATGCTCATGACAAACAAGTATAGATGGGCGCTTGAATGGAACAAAACATTTCATGTTTGTTTGTTTGAAAATGGTGTGAAGGTGCTACCCGCAGGTAGGCTAAAATGCGGATTTGCCACCCTCAGGTGGGTTTAAGAAAACAATGATTTTGCCACTATCTAGTGGGCTTTAAAACAAACATTTGATGAATTGTCCCAATTCAAATAACTCAACCTCCACCCAGGCATTCAAGGCGGTTATATCACATAAGCACATAGCCTCATGGTAAGCATGCTATCATGGCAACACTCACATCGCATGCAAGGATGCTAAAGCATAAAACTTACCTAGTACTCAGCCAAAGCAGTTTGTTAGAAATCATGCATGAATCCTAAATGTGCTAAAATGCCTAATGCAACACATGCAAAATGCAACTATAAGCTCGGCTATTCTAAACATGGTATGTGAAATGCTACAACTAACATGTCTTCAACTTGGAATTGAAATACGATGCACGGTTTGTATGATCTGCCGAGCAGTGCGTCAATCTGAGATGAATGATGCAAACATCTTTGTCATCTTTGTATGCTAATTGAAGTATGCCCTATATCTAACCATCGTAAAGCGGGTAAATAAAAGGAGAAAGAAATGGGGTTGGAAGACATACATCACACTCACCACCCTTATTACATTTATGCCCTCATGCAGAGGGTCCGAATGAATAATATCTGAGACGAATAAAAGAATATACATCCGAAATAATACAAATTCTAATTAATTAACAAATTAATTACAAAAGAATTAATGGCGTGCAAGCCGAGGGCCTCGCTTCGATAGATGTTGCATATTGATGCTTAGTGCGAGAAATCCTTTGGGGCATACGATTAGCCTCTGTTTGCAATTTTCTCGAAATGCGTGCCAGCCTCCGAAAAGTTGTTGATTGTTGATTTTCTTTGCAAAGAGAGCAGGAAAAGGGCATAGCAGTGTATTTCACAAATATATGCGTGTCTCGATCCTCGCGCCACCAATCACGCATATCGATGCATGATGGCCGATGAGCCGATTCGCACAACTCAATATTGGGATGAATACATATAAATGCTACAATGAAAACCCAACTCCATCATGGGTGATCCGAATTAATGGCGACTCGGGAATTGAGACCCGTTACTCGGTCGTAAACGCCTCGCTTTCCCATGTAATATGCATGATATGCATGAAATGCAACTAGTACAAATCTAGCATGCTCAATGCTATGACAATGAGATGTCTCGAAATGCGTATCCATAGACACGCATAAGCAGAAAAGCGGAATGACATGCGAAATGCAATGATGGGCTTATACCAACATGAGAGAGCCTCAGCCCACTTACATAGGAAGCCAAAATGATGAAAGGAGGTGCCTGGGAAAGCGTCTCCACTTGACACGCAAACCGAGGCAATGATGTAAAATGCAAAACGGAAGAAATGGAAGGTGCCTCGAAGTGCGTGCCCGCGGGCACGCAAACCGAGGCGATGATGAGATGAGAATCGGATAAAACCGAAGTGCCTCGAAACGCGCGCCCACAGGCACGCAAACCGAGGCGATGATGAAAGATGAAAATCGGATAAAACCGAAGTGCCTCGAAACGCGTGCCCACAGGCGCGCAAACCGAGACGATGATGAAAGATGAAGATCGGATAAAACCGAAGTGCCTCGAAACGCGTGCCCACAGGCGCGCAAACCGAGGCGATGATGAAATGAAAATCGAATAAAACCGAAGTGCCTCGAAATGCGTGCGCACAGGCGCGCAAACCGAGGCGATGATGAAAGATGAAAATCGGATAAAACTGAAGTTCCTCGAAACGCGTGCCCATAGGCGCGCAAACCGAGGCGATGATGAAAGATGAAGATCGGATAAAACCGAAGTGCCTCGAAACGCGTGCCCACAGGCGCGCAAACCGAGGCGATGATGAAATGAAAATCGGATAAAACCGAAGTGCCTCAAAGCAGCGTGCCTGGTAGCGCAAAAGAGGCGATGATGAAATGAAAATCGGATAAAACCGAAGTGCCTCGAAACGCGTGCCCACAGGCGCGCAAACCGAGGCGATGATGAAATGAAAATCGAATAAAACCGAAGTGCCTCGAAACGCGTGCCCACAGGCGCGCAAACCGAGGCGATGATGAAATGAGATGAAAAGGCATACGGAATGCAACGATGGGCTCACACCAACATGGGAGAGCCTCAGCTCACTCACATAGGAGGCCGTCGGGTAAAAACAAAGCTGCCTCGAAACGCGTGCCCGCGGACACGCAAATCGAGGCAATGATGTAGAAGCATGAAAATGCACATTGGGCTTACGCCGACATGAGAGGGCCTCAACCACACTCACATAGGCTGCCGGAATGATAAGAATGAGGTGCCTCGAAGTGCGTGCCCATTGGCACGCAAACCGAGGCAATGCAAAAATGATGCAAATGGCATGGGAAATGATATGCAAGCATGGCAATAGGATTTCAGCACCTAAATAAAGGGGAAAACAGCCCCGAAACAATTCGAAATAACACTCGAAGCATGCATTCATCCCGAAAATGTGAAATTAAGCCCCGAAATGGCCTATAGCCATGCTATACATGCAAAATATGATCATGGCAGCAAGAACAGTAGCAAGGCAGTCCCAAATATGGCATTTTTCAGTAACAAACATGGCCAAAATGCAAGCATAGATAGATCAACAATAGCATGCAAAATTAGTGGCCAAAAGAGGGGTATTGAGACAAGTGATATATGCAAACCCCAAATGAACAAACTTTCTTCTACAATATTGAAGATGAGATAAAAATAAGCACAATTGCAGAAGGTGACATCCTCAAAATCAGAATACAAACATGCTATAAAATCCATGCAAAGTAGGCTTCCAAATAGGCTATATCATGAGACATGCAATGCACACACCAAATGACAAAACTTTCTTCATGAAATATGTAAAGGGGGTCAAAATAAGACCCATTTCAGTTCTGACCAAAGGCCAAAACCAAAAGCACAAGAGGCTACAAAACATGCAAGAATACGGTAAATTTGATGGATTTCAAAGGAAGTACCAAAAATATACACCAGATGGCTTAAGGCCCTCAACATAACATGAAAAGGAGACAAAAAAAAGGCTATTTCTAAGCCTGATTAAGGCTGAAATCCGGATCCAAGTAAGCCTAACAAAGCATGCAAGAATTAGGGCCTAAAGTGAATTTCCAAGAGAGGTGGTATATAGAATGGCCAAATGAGGTTGAGCCCTTCTACAATGTTGTAGAGGGGCTCAAAATAAGCACAAAACCAGTAGGGGTCGGAGCCCCAAAAACAAATGCAAATAGGCTAAAACTAGCATGCAAATTGGTGACATACAAGATGGATATTGAAGGAAGTGTATCATGGAGACACCAAATGAAGTTGAGCCCTTCTACAAAGTTGTAGAGGGGCTCAAAACAAGCACAAAAGCAGTAGGGGTCGGAGCCCTAATTCTCAACCAAATAGAGTATAGAAATGAATCAAGAAAAGCCCTAAAAGTTGGTTTTGAGGACTTACCCTTGAAGACTTGTCTTTCTTTGATTCTTGGCTCTGTTTTGTAGCCTCTCAACCTCTGAAATCCACTTCCTAGCTGCTGGAATGCTAGTATGGATGGTGGAGCTAAGGGTTGATGAAGAAATTGCCTTTGACACTTGAAGCTTTTTGGAGTTTTAGCTATGGAGATGGAGGTTTTTGGAGAAGTGTTCTTGAAGACAAATTTTCCAACCTTGAAGAAGGAGGAGGGCCTTCAAATAGGCAAGAAATGGGGTGTAAAGGGAGGAAAGCACCCAATCTTTCCTCTCGAAATATCCCTGATGCCGGGATATGTTGGAAGATATCAGGACATTTGGACAGTCAGAAGCAAGAATCTGGCCGGCAGGTAAATTGTGGGAGGTGGCCAGCCCACCACCCCCACTGGTCCAGGCCACCCACCTCAAAAAACCAACTTCAAAATTTCTGGCCGACCACCATACAAGAGTGTCCTCCCAAGTGTGTAGGATAAGGCCCCAGGGTTGGAATCTGGCAACACTGAACCAGAAGTCACAACATAGAACTTGAAGAGAGGCTCAAAGCTGAAATGCACCATTTCGGCCGACCACCATGCCAAAGGGTCCTCCCAGATGTGTAGAGCAAGGATCCAAGGTTGGAATTTGGCAACATTGAACCAAGAGCCACAACATAGAGCTTGAAGGAGAGGCCCAAGAATGAACTCCATAATTTCTGGCCGACCAGTATACCAAAGGTCCTCCGGATGTCCCGATCACAGATATGTAACTTTGGTTGGAAGAAAATACCCCAAGGTGTTCAACATTGGCGGAAGTGAGCAAAAGCGGGCTCCGGAGGAGCGGCTGGTTATGCAGGATAATTGCTGGCCTCCCACCCCCCAGTGATCTTCCTGATGTTGAAACAGAGGTACCTGCCAAGTTTGAACAAAAACTAATGAGAAATGAACGTTCGGGGCCAAAACCGAGCAAATCGGGATCCCGAAAATGGGTTGCTGGGCACCGGAAGTGGTGTTCGGCTGCGAAGTGGGCATCAGGGGCCCCAGTGTCCCTCGGAACACTAAAACAGAGGTCTCCGCCAAAAACCGGAGAAGGCTGATGCAAAGTGAATGCTTGGGACCAAAACCGCTCGGTTTGGGGTCCCGAAAACCGGCTATGAGCACCGAAAGTGGCATACGGCCACGAAGTGGGCATCGGGGGCCCCAGGGTTCCTCGGAACACTAAAACAGAGGCACATGCCAAAAACCGGAGAACTCGGAGATGGTTGGGCGGTCCCGAGCCGAGGCACGCGGCCTGACGGCTCCGAAAACCGGGAACCGGGCTCCGAAATGGGCAAAATGGCCTACGGCCACGAAACGTAGCTCACGGCCACGAAACGTAGCTCACGGCCACCAGGAGATAGTCTACGGGACCACTCCCTTCCCTCAGGAGAGAAAACAAAGAAAACCGAGCCTGGTTCGCAAACCGAGACAATGTAGAGAAGATGGTTCGGAAGTCCGGAGGCAGGGCACGCGGCCGTGACTCTGGGACTTCTGAACAAGCACAGTATGCAATATCACCGAGCGCTCAACTGGTGACGTCTGAGTCTTAAGGTCGGTCAAAAATGGGGTGTCTACAGACCACCATCTCATAAACCAGGTTGGTAACTCAGATTTGAATTTTTGATCAAAGGAAATGAACCAGGAGTGGCTGAATGACTCATTTTGGTATAGGAACAATTTGAACCAAGCATCAACATAATCATGATAATTATATTGAATAGAATGACCAGGTAAATCTCGGCGATTAGGATTTCCCATTACGCAAGGGAGACAATATTATGAATGTAGAGTGAATGGTATAGGATCTTGTAAGCATAAGTTCGATCCTGAATGGGTTTAATCAAGATGGAATGATAGTTGAGCAGGATATCTTTGTAATAGGAGAGATTTTTCTCTGGAGGTGAAGAAATGAAATGACATCCAGAGCCAAAATGGAATTGAGCAATTTCATTAATGGTTTGACTTCTGGGGTGACTAGGTTCTTTGTAGAAGAGGTTTGTAACATGTGATTTGGTGTACTTTCGGTTAGAAGGCGAACTTGGTTGAGTGGAAGTGGAGTAACCGAAATGGATTGGCTAGAGGCAAAAGGATCATTAGCCAATGCGGATGAATAATCGGGGCGGTGGATAGTACCAAGAGTATGGTGCAAGTTAATTAGGTCAATAGATTTGGATGGATGAATTGACTCCAAGGAGGAGGAACTATGAGTTGATTAAGTTTCTTTGGAACGGAAGAGGAACCAAAGCCTTTGAAGGAGGCCTTGGGCGAGACATCTGTGAAATAGGGAACAAAGATTAGCAAACGAAGAAGATCTAAATAATTACGGTAATAAAACAAATCATTGTAGTAATTATGACGTAAAACACGTCGAGCTTGTAATCATTGATGTTTGATGTATTGGGCTCGTTTAGTAGTAAGTCTAGTTGATTGAAGACGGGTATCTGGCGGTTAACTTGTCCGATCGGGGTTTGGTAATGGGTAATTTGGGTTTTAACATAAGAAATATGTGGAGTAGCATTCATCCTTACCCCCGTAAAAATTCAGAGTAAGAAAATCAGGAAGGGAATTTTGACAACCAGGTATGTAAGTAATGTCAAAATCAAAAATACTTAAAATAGATTGCCAACGGGCAAAAATTTGTTTACTAGCAAGATTTTGAATATCTTTTTCTAAAACATATTTAGCAGATTTGCAATCAACACGAAGTAAAAATTTTTGATTTAAAATATCATCTTGAAATTTTTGAATACATAAAACAGTAGATAAAATTTCTTTTTTAATAGTACTATAATTTAATTGTGCAGTATTCCAGACACCAGAATGAAAACGGACAATTTGTTCAGGTGACTAACTTGTTGGAGCAGAATACCACCATAACCAATGTCAGAAGCATCGGTTTGAATGATTTTGAATGAATTCTCAGTAGGAATACCAAGACAAGGAAGAGATTTAACATATTTTTTAACTTGTTGAACAACAGCAGTATGAGTAGGAGACCAAGGAGGAGGATTATCTTTTAACCTATCAAACAGAGGTTGACAGATTTTCTTAAGATCTTGATAGAAGTCAGCAATGTAATTGAGTGAACCTAAGAATCGTTGTAATTGAGTTTTATCAAGAATGTCATCAGGAAACTTGGACGCAAATTCAATAGAGCGACTAATAGGAAGAATAGTATTATGATGAATATCATAGCCTAAGAACTTAACTTTAGTTTGAAACAATTTAATCTTAGGAGCAGAAATGACTAGACCATGACTTTTAATTGTATAAAAGAATGCAGTTAAATGTTTCCAATGTGCACTAATTGATTTGGAAAAAATTAATATGTCATCAATGTAAACAATGGAAAAATGACTAAATGGGTTGAATATATCATTCATGATGTGTTGAAATTCACTAGGAGTATTTTTTAATCCAAATGGCATGACATTCCATTCATATTGACCAAAGGGTGTATTAAAAGCAGTTTTATATCGATCTTTAGGGTGAATTTGAATTTGCCAAAAACTACTTTTTAAATCAAATTTACTGAAAATAACAGCTTGATTAAGTCTTTTAATTAAATCTTTTTTATTAGGAATAGGATATCGAATCCATTCAAGAACAGCATTTAATGGTTTGTAATTAATAACTAGGCGAGGAACACCTCGTTCTAATTCAGCATTTTTATTAACATAAAAGGCAGGACAAGACCATGGTGATTTACTGGGACTAATTATTCTATTTTTTAATAATTCATTAATTTCTTTTTTATACATTTCTAATAAGTCAAAATTCATCTGGATAGGTCGGGATTTAGTAGGAATTTGTTTTTCATTAAAACCTTTAATATACGGTAATGTAACTACATACTTTTTCCTATGCCAAAATGCAGTAGGTAAAGATGAACAAACAGTTGATTCAAGTTTTAATTTAAAATCATTAATTTGAGAAATGAGAACTGGATCAATTAATTGTTGATCAATTCTCTTGTAATTAATTTCTTCTTTAAGAAAATTAATATGTTGAGTTAATCTTTGAATAGTATGAGTAATAGAACAATCTTGTAATTGATTTAATTCTAAGGGTTCAGGTGGAAACAAGAATTTAAATGTGACAGGATGTCCTAAAACATGAGTAGTAATTCCTTCAGTGGAAGTAGTAAATGGATATAGTAATGAAATGAAGGGTGTACCTAAAATAATTCAATCAGTCATGTTTTTGACTAAAACAAATGTAGTTTTGAAACAAACATTATTTTGACAAACATGTACTTTAGGTAATTTATATTTAATATGCATTTTACTACCATTAGTAGAGGTTAATTTCTCTTGACATTTGTGATAATATTTAGTAGGAAGTAATCCTTCTTGAATACAGTTTAAATCAGCACCAGTATCAATGAGGGCAACTAAGTCTAATTCAAAATCTTCAACTATGATTTTAATTCGTGAATACCATTTTTGCATAAAAATTTTATTAAGTAAATTTAATCTTTTATCTTCAAGGTTAGTAGCTTGGGATCGATTGTCAAAAATGAGTTTATCGGGATTAGTGTGATCAGTATCAGGATCAGAATGATGTTCAGATTCCTGTGGTGATTTTGGATTAGGTTGGAAATTATTTAAGTTTTGTTTAAGTTTAATATTAATGATTTCATTTTCTAATTTGTTATCTTTATTTTGGAGATCTCAGATAGTTTGTTTAATGTGATTAATTTCAGATTGTAAATCTTGAAGTGTTACTTCTTTAGTTTTATTTTTAAATTTTTCTAAAGTTTTAGATAAACTAATAATAGGTTTATTAAACTGAGGTTTAGTATCTTTTTGTAGTAATAAATTTCTTAATTTATCAATGTATTGTTGTTTTAATTGAGGATCATCTAATTTACTAATTAAATCGATTAGAGCAGATTCTTTTTGAGTATGTTCGGTAAGAACAGAAATTTGTTTAACAGGTTTACAACAAATATCAGTACATCCTAAAGTAATTTGATTATGTTGGTTATCGAATCAGTTGATCATTATCGAAGGGAATTGGATGTAGATGGAAGAACAGAAGAGGAATCATTATCAGATTGATTTAATTGTAAGATTTCAAATAATTGAATTTTGGATTCTTCATTAATTTGGAGTTGGTTAACTCTTTCTTTGAGTTTTTGTTTCTCTTTGCATTTATTAGCATAATGACCTTTTTGACCACAATTATAACAGGTAATATCCTTATTAGATTTTGGAGATGAGTTAGATTTATGATATTTCTTTTTAGGTTTAGTATAATATTTGTCATTAGATTTAGAAGGTGAATAAGGCTTCTTATATTTATTGTAATACTTGGATTTATAATTTCTATGTTTTGAATATTTATGTGATTTCCTACGAGAGGGTGCAACTGGAGATAATCCATATTGTTCACAGAAATTGCCTAATTCATACTTAGCTTTATGTTTATCTTTAGAAACTTAATGACTAAGTTTTAAATCAATACACATTTTTAAACCTTCTTTTTGAATAGTGCTTATTATATCACCATATGTTAAATTATCATATTCAATAACGCCAGTAGGTTGACTAAGAACATCACGGATTTTGTGAGCAAATAAACTAGGTAACCCATTAATGAATTTTTCTTTCCAAAATGATTTAGTACAATCTTCTCTTAACATAACTCTAGAGGTAAAGACATCTTTATACCATCTAAAGTCACTTAATGTTGGACATGTAAAATTACTAAGTTGATCATGTATGCGAGAATAAATATTAGTTGGGGTACCAATGAAATGGCGAACAATCGTATAAATTAATTGATTAATACCATCAGGATGACAGCAGCCTAAAGTTTCATCAAAAATAGGTAATCCTTGATCATCAGTTTGATTAGCATAAATTATGGATTCTCGTTGATCTTCAGTTAAGTATTTTTCCCACCAGGATTTGAGCATACCAGTAAAGCCAGTAGCGATTAAAGTAACAATTTCAGGTTGAGTATATTGGGGATAGTTGGAGAGATAACTGTTGGAGACCATAGATAAATGATTTAATTTTTGAAGGATTTGATCTTCACTTAGACTATCAATATTCCATTCGTATAATCTTTTAGCAGAAACAGAAAATTGATTATTAATATTATTTTCTTCAAATTGTAAGTCGACAGGACTAGGTTTATTATACCAATTCTTAGTAGTTTGGGGATTAACTTTTGGATAATGGATTTTTGTAACTTGGAATTGTTGAGCTAATTGATTTATCTCATGATCGGTGTCAGATAGAGTAGAATTAGGATCAATATCAAATTGTTGATTTAGAACAGTAATTCCTTTATCTTTAGAAGGTGAAGGAGTATCAGTGGTAGATAATTTGTTAAATAATTTTTCAATAGCTTGGACAGTAGAGGATTGATCATTTGTAACTAAACTAGTTCGCTTTGAACGATTAGTAGGGAGATTTAACAAAGGTGCATCTAAAGGTTGTTTATTAGATGAAGTGGGAATAAATTCTAAATTAGTTTCAATTTTATCTAATTGTTTGCCAATTGTATTTAAACATTGATTTGTATAATTATTTTGTTCAATGACTTTTTTAATTTCATTATCATTTCCAGGTAATTTAAAAGGTGAAGCAGGAAGTTCAGTACCTTGTTGATTTAAGATAATGTTTTCTAATGGAGGAAGACTAGAGCTAACTGTAGTGGCAGCAGAAGTTTTCCATTTATGTTTTGTAATGGTATTTAATTTTTTGTAATATTTATCAACATATTTAAGCAAAGGTAATTCAAAACCATATTGAACCATAAAATCATACCATTCTTAAAAAATTTGAGACATTTGAGTAGAATTATTATTTATTTAATATATAAATAATAATATAAATACATTTTTTATATATTAAATAATATAAATAATATTTTTATTTAAATATTTATATTTAAATAATATAAATAATATTAAAAAAAATTTATCGAGCCGAGCCAAGCCGAACTCGAGTTTCATTAAAATTAACGAGTCGATCAAAGCTCGAGTCCAGTTCCTTATCGAGGCGAGCTCGAGCTCAATAAACGAACTCGATAAGTAAACGAACTGAGCTCGAGCTCAGCAAAGCTCGGCTCGGTTCGGTTCATTTGCAATCCTACATGTAGGGCAAGTTTGGAAAGTTTGGATAAAAGAAAATTGCAATTAAGTGGTACCTTTCAAAACAAATTATAAATTAGTGGTAAAATTTATCAATTTTACTAGTGTTTGTTTGGTAATGACTTTTTTAATTTGCTTTTTAATTTTTTTGACTTTTTTTAGCCTGGAACTTTTTTGATTGTTTGGTTTTTTTTGTTTAGCTTTTTTGGCTTTGGAGTGACAAATTTTTTGTTAGTTTTTTGACTTTTTTAACTTTTTTATTTTTTTTTAATTTTTTATCCATATGTGATTATTTAGCCCAATGAGAAAACCAAACCGGGGCTAATTAAAGTGATAAATTTTTTCCTAATTTTGTAATTTCTTTTTGGTCTTACCACCTACATGCAATTTCCCTTTTGAATAATAGTCAAAAAAAATTAAAAAATACTGAAAAATCAAAAAAGCCAAAGATTATACAAAAAAAAAATCAAAAATTTATTTTTCTCTTTTCTATTTGCATATTTTTCCATAAAAAATTAAAAAATATTACAAATATAATAATTTTTTTCAACTCATATTTTAATTTAAAATTTTTAAAAATATTAAAATAATTTATTCCTAAACCAATAACAATTTAAGATGTGAAAAGTTTTTTAATTGAAATAATATACTATAATTATTTATAATTTGCCGTCAAAAGTCAACAAAGGGAGAGTCAGTGGTCCAAAACTATCAACAATAACTGCCATTCTTAGAAGCACGCAATCACCCCCAGGATCAACGAGACCCAACGTATCAATAATTGAAAGAGAAAAGTTAGGGATCATGAATATTTTTTCATGAAAATGATCATGAAAGAGTTATGATCTTTGGATTACCTTGATTAGTGTGTGGTGCTTTATTCTAAGTGTAATTCAAGGGTCACAAAACTTTCATGATTATTTTCATGACAAATTTTTCATGATACCTAGCATTGCTGTAATTGAAACAGCAATACTAGATAATATGAAAAAAATTTTATAAAAATAATTATAAAAGTTTTGTAATTTTTAGATTATATTTAGAATAAAACACCACACACTAATTAAGATAATTCAAGAATCATAAATCTTTCATAATTATTTTCATGAAATTTTTTTCATAATCTCTAATTTTTCTCTAATTAAAAACGCCTGTTACACACAATCTAATTAAAGGACAGGATTATTTCAATATTGTTTATAATTCTAATTTTTCATCTTCATTTCTTTATCACCTTAGACGTCTTTCTGTCATTTATCTTTTTCAAGTCATTCATTCTCCTGATTAATCGGCTGCTATGGGAATCAAGACCCCTTCCTCCACCACCACAGCCGCTGCCAGCTCCTCCACCAACTTCACCTCCACCACCAATTCCACCATTACCACCACCACGACCACCTCCTCCTCCACCACCACCTCAATTCCCCAGCAAGCGGCAATCCAAGTCCTGGAAATCACTATCATATCCGCCCAAGACCTTGCACCCGTCTCCAAAGCAATGCGAACCTACGCAGTGGTATGGGTTCACCCGGACCGCAAGTTAACCACGCGCGTTGACAACCACGGCCATGCCAACCCTACCTGGAACGACAAGTTTGTGTTCTGTGTGGACGACGAGTTCCTGAGCTCCGACGCCTCATCAGTCATGGTCGAGATTTACAATGCCTCGTGGTTCCGTCACAACCTTGTTGGAACCGTACGAGTTCTCATAAACAATCTCATCCCTCCATCTTCAAGAAAAAAAAACAATTTCATTAGCACCCGATTTGTGGCGCTTCAGGTTCGTCGTGCTTCAGGTAATCCACAAGGGATTCTTAACATGGGTGTTTCGCTTGTTGATAACACCATGCGATGCATTCCTATGTATTCAGATCCTAGTCCCTCTGCCGCTGACAATGGAGAAGCAGAAGGAGCAGCACAAGAAGAGAAAGAACGATTAAATGCAAAGATACAACTTTGGCGCTCGCGGAGTGACAAATCTGAAGACAATATCAACTCTGACGACTTCCCTCCTCCTTCTAAAGGTGGTTCTCTATGCATTGGTTCGATGATAAATGGGTCTGTATACAATGGGTCAGCGGTGAACGGGAACGGATCAGAGCTTTGCTCGGACGTGGGACCATCAGCGTCAGTTGTAGCTGCAGCAATTGCAAAGGGGTTGTATCCATCGCCATCAACAACAACAACAACAACAACAACAGAGGAAAAAAGGATGGGTTCAAGAGGAGGAGGCGAAGTAGAGGATGGAGAAAGCTCCTCCATATTAGAGGATTTGACAATTGAAGAGGCCAAGGCCAAAGGGTACAAATCAAAGGCTGCAACATGGCGGACAAAGTTTCCAGGGACGGTGGACCATTATTCCGACAGGGACGACAGCAACCATTCACGGCGGCACTCCGACGGAGGCCTGTTTTCATGTTTTGTGTACGGGATTGAATTCAGCATCAAATGTGGTGCTAATAATAAGAATAATAATAACAACAACAATAATAGAAACAAGAAGAATAGTGGAGGTACTGGTGGTGGTAAGTCCATGAAGCGAAGCCCTTCCCATCAAAATGTAAGCATTTGCTGTAAAAACTCTTAGGTGATTTCCGAATTTATTTAGAGATCAAAAAAGGACTCTTTATCTTCTCTCCTTCTTGTTGACGCAGTGAAGAGAAGTTTTTGATTGGTTTTGCAATGCATATGTGTGTATCAACATGATCCTCAAGTGCATGGATTTTACATTTCCTAATTTGCGCATGAAATGCAGGAATTTTTGTATGATAAATTTTTATTTTTTACACAAAATTCATCTTTGAAATCGGCTCCAATACATAATTGTAATGTAAGATTTTTGTTACATTATTCAATAGTTCTAAAATAGTAACGTAAATTTATTTTTATTTAAAATTAAAAAAAAAATCATTTTAACAATTAAGGTGATTCTTTCCCAATCATTAAATGATGTATAAGGTTATCTATAAGTAAAAATTATTTTCACCTAGTCATTATTTTAAAATGATAGATTTACATTATGACTAATTATTCTTCACTCGTTTTTTGTTTATATAAAATTACTCATTAACTTGATAGAAAGAAAGTAGTAGGAAAATACTAAACATACAAAAATGCCAAATTCAACTTAGACTCCAGTGTAAATTAAATTCCCAAGACTTAGACTTGATTCTGCCTGTAGGGGCTGATAGATTTTGTGTGTTTTGTGGGTTCGAAAATGAATCTGGGGACCGCATTCTTTTGCATTGCGGCGATCATGGCTGATTTGGTATGCAATTCTCAAGTGGTAGGGTATTTCTTGGGTTTGTCCTGTGTCATTATCCTCTCTAGTGTGTTGGTGGTTACACTCAAAGCTTAGAGGTTTTAAAAGAATTATTTGGGAACCCATATTTGCAGGGGTATGTTGGAAGATTTGGCTATCTAGGAATGATGCAGTGAATTTAACCATAATCAACAATGTTGGGCTCTTTTGGTTGATGAAATTAAAGTGCTCTTGGCTCATTGGTGTTCGGTTAACTCAAGTTTTACTGGCTTTTCTATCATTGATTTTGTGCATCATATCGAGGTGGTAAGGATTTTGAAGACCAAAAAGATTGCTGGGTGTTGATGACGTTTCGGTGTGTGGATCTGTTTTGGGTTCTTTTTGTTTGATCCACTACAGTCAAGTGTTTTGGCCTTGGTTTGGCAACATGTATAAAAAACTAAAAGTTAGCGTTTAACCCATTTTGAGTCATATTACCTTTTACATGAAACAATGAAAAAAATTTAAAAAAAGTTAAAAAGTCAGTTTTTAATCATCTTTCCAAAACAATCCGCTCTGTAGCATATTTCATGAAGGTGCATATGATTGTGTTGTCTTCAAGGTGTCAACTTCGTTTGGATGTTATTGTTCAACCATAATACAATTTTTTTTCCATGCTTTTATTGATGTGTAATCCTTTATTTTGATTACTATCAATAAAATTCTCTTTGCCGGTTAAAAATAAAAATAAAAATTAAAATTAAATTCCTAAATGCAAAAAATATATATGTATAAAAAATAAAACGACTAATTATAAACCCGCCATGTAGTCCATTAACTAATAAAAATATATAATAATATGTATATCATAACTTAAATATAAAATGATGTTGCTTTAATAATTATGATATTTTGTCATAAGATAGAAGTATACAAAGGTTACGAGTTTAAATGTTTTATCTAATCCATTTATAAAGCATTTTTCATCTCTAATAACAAAGTTAAATAAGATAAAAGATGATATATATGTAATAAGTACATGTATATAGATATTATATACATAATATAGGTTGAGTCAAACTTTCATTCTTTCTAAGATTGTACATAATTATGAGGAAAAATTGTGAATACATCTCTTTACATGTTGAGAGGGAGATTTATGACTTGATAATGGGCCGAGCCAGTTTGGGTCTTTACTCGGTCAAATATCGGGAGCATGCAGGACCAAAGACGTAGTCCGATCGAGTCCATGCTTGGAAGAAACAATCCATACGATCGAGCGAGTTTTGAGCAAAGTCAGGCGCGTGGCACGTATTGGGACGGGATATCAGCCCAATCTTGTGAAGTGAGTTTGAGGTACTAGTGCGGCTCGAAAATGTGCGCCGTGCAAGTCGGATAGAGTTTGTCCTCGGAAGACCAGATGCGATTGAACAGGAGCTCGGTTGTGACTGTAGAGCTCGGTTGAGTCCACGATCAAGAATTATTGATGAAACCGGACAAGTAGCACGGTCATAAGGTGATGGCGTGGCGCCGCACTAAGCATAGCTCGGTGGGAAGTATTACACGGTGTGACGGGACTGCAGGAAGAAGATTCCGCTGTTTGTACGTGTCAATACTGTTTGGCGATTTCGTCATTTGGTGTTTAGCTTTATTAGCGCTGACACATGAAAGAACGTAAGAGGAGAGTAGTTCCACGCGTCCAGAGGGGAATGGAAGTAGAAGCGTACGCAGAAACTATATGAACGATGCTACGCCACCATACACAGGTCTGGAACATCTTCTGATTAGAGCTTACCTACCACTTTGTCCCTTATCTCTCTTTTCTCCCCTCTCTCTCTCTCTCTCTCTCTATGCGCTAACTTGATCGTTAGAGGGGTTTTCTGACAACCACTCGTCGGGTAGCTCACCATCGTTGTGTTCTCAGGTTGAACGACATCATTCAGAGTAATGAAGAGCTTGGACAACGAAGAGTACGGAAGCAAGAGAATATTTGCTCCCCGCACAATTGGCGTCATTTGTGGGGAATCTTTTAACAGACAAAACCTTGTCCTCCAAGCTTGTCCGATTATCTTTCATGGCAAACAACGATGACATTTCACTGTCCGCTATCGACGATATCACCCTAGAGTCTGTTCGGAGGACAGACGGCCCACCAGTCATTCTGACCATGGTTAGCATAGAGACCTCTTCCAAGGGGCTCCCTAGAGATGTGCGAGACAAGTGCGCAAGGAGCACTAACCATTTATGGAGTCCAGACGGGCACCGGGGGTGAAAAAATTCTCATGCTCAACGCTTGGAGCATAAGCTGAAAGACCAAGACACCATCATTCGGAGGATGGTAGCAAAGATGGAGGCACTGAACCGATAAGTCAAGGGAAAAGGTATTGCTGGAGTGGGTAACCACAGTGAGCGCACCCAACCCCACCGTTCAGGCAGCCAGAACCAATGACGGACACCTTCCCTCTCCATCACTAAAAGCTATAAGGTTAGTGACTCTGACCCGCCAGAAGAGAAGTCATGCGCACAAGCACCAGCTATCGTCCCTTGCATCCATCGACGACGTCGAGGTACTCTTACTCCACTCGTCCAGAGGACCTGTGAGACATCTTGAAAGAATAAGCGCGCTGGCGGAAGGCACAAAAGGTGCTAACGTTGCAGAGGTTATCCCACGGAGGTCGTGCCAGTAAATAGGTCATAATGCCGCTACCACACCCAGTTGTACATGTGCCTGTGGATAGGGACTTGGCGAGGTTAAGCGCCACCCCTTTCTCTCTCGAGATAGAAACCACATCGCTTCCTGCAAGTTTTCACTATCCCAAGTTCACGTTCTACGATGGAAAAATAGATTCATATATGCACGTGAGCCACTTCTAGCAGGTCATGGCTGGCTATAGGCGAAATGACGCCTTTATGTGCCTTATTTTCCTATCAAGTTTGGGTGAGTTGGGCTTGAAGTGGTTCGAGAGGCTGCCGAAGGAAAGTATTGATAGATGGCAACAGATGGCAGAGGTGTTCGTGACCCAATTCAAAACCAACACTAAAACACCCAAAGAAGTCGACCACCTTTTGAGCGTCAAAATGGAGCCGGATAACTCGCTCAAGGCATACAACGCCAAGTACTGGGAAACCCTCTTAGCCGAGGTGGTTTTACTCGGCTAAAAGAGTTGATGACTTGTTCAACTCCAGTGTTAAGCCGAGATGTCCTGTCCGGCCAAAAGAGTTGATGACTTATTCAACTTCAAATCTCTTAGCCAAAGTGTTTTGCTTGGCTAAAAGGGTTGATGACTTGTTCATTTCCAGTGTTAAGCGAAGATGTCTTGTCCGACCAAAAGAGTTGATGACTTGTTCAACTCCAAATATTTAGCCGAGGTATTTTGCCCGGCTAAAGGGGTTGATGACTTGATCAATTCCAAGTTTTAACCGAGATGTTTTGCTTGGCTGAAGGAGTTGATGACCAACTTCAAGTGTATAGCAGAAATGTTTTATCCGGCTAAAAGAGTTGATGACTTGTTCAACTCCAAATTCTTAGCCGAGCTGTTTTGCCCAGCTAAAGGAGTTGATGACCAGTTCGACTCCAAGTTTTAGTCGAGGTGTTTTGCCCAGCAAAAAAGGAGATTTCTTGTTCAACTTATGATTTATGGCCGAGATCTCTGTCTGGTAAAATGAATAAATGCATTGTTCAAGAATATTGCATGGTTATAAAGAAGGAATACAATGTAATTACAAGAGACTAAAGTTGTAAAAAAATTTCATTGATTAAGGTTGCAAAGTACAAGAGTTGGGGCTAATAGCCCGGTTACAAAAGTTCAACCCAGAAAGACAGAAAATAAAAAGACTAGACTAGAGGAGAAAGGTCGGCGAATTCGTTCCCGCCTCCGGTGGTGGTCTCCAAGTCAACTACAGCGGTTGCATCGCCGCGCTCCCTATAGCCGGTTTTGTCCTGACCACTCTCTTCCTTGACCTTGGCCTCCTCTTGCAAAGAATTGAAGACGTCGTTGGCATAAGGCACCATGTAACCTGGTAGGAAGATGGGGGGTGGAGAGGTGAACACCTCGGTCTCGGGTCCTTGACCGAGCTTCTCGCAAGCTGTCTTCCAACCGGACTTGAAGAAGATGTCCTTGGTGGCTTCGACTTGCTTTGTGTAGCTCTCATCGGCCTCTTTGAAATCGAGGTTGTTGGCCTCATCCACCGCTTTGTCCTTTGCCTTTTTCACCTCCTCGAGCTCAGTTTTCAGGGCATCTCTCTCTTGCTTGGCCCTTTCGAATTGACCAAGTGGCCTCACATTATCAGCATTTGCGATTTCGAGCGAAGCCTTAGCTCGACCCAACTCAGCTGAGACATTTTTCCTAGCAGCGTTCAGCTTGGTTACTTTTTGCCGCAAGCTGACAATGCGGTCCATGACAAGGTGGGTTTTTTGAATAGACTGCAACAAACCAAAAGAAGGTTAGACCGAGCAAACAACAAACCGAGCAGACAGTTGGAAAGATTTTAAAATTCGAAGCTCTTACCCTCGTCATTGATTTCACCACGGACTTGACAAGCCAGGTGTCTGGAACGTGTTCGGTGCCTATTATGTCTTCCAGCAAAAGTAGAGATTTGAAAAGATCAAAGGCAAGGAGATGTTCCTTGTCCTCCTTCACAGAAGCATTGGTTGGGATAGGGCTTCTCCGGGATTTCAACCTCTGCTGCCAAGCAGGAACCGGTTCGACTTCAGTCGCTACGTATTCAGTATTGAGCTCAGTTGCTAGCTCAACAGATGGATCAGCCGAGCGGGCCCTCTTACCAGCTTGGCGTTGCTCAACATGTTGTGTAGCCGTAGAAGCCAAGGTGATCACAGTCCCCGAGCTCTGGCCAACGGTTGGTGCAGGAGGTGGGTTACTCGACAGCTCGGTAGAAATGAAGGTGATTAGGTTCTTAATACAGCTCCTTTTTGCAATCTCTTCCTCCTCGGTCAATCACACTAGGGGCACGTCTAGCAGAGTTGGGTCAGGCGAAGGAGAAGGAGCCCGGAGAAAATTAGTAACCTTGCTCTTGCGGGGAGCTGAGTAACTGTAACTCGGTACGTACCCGAGGAGCTCGTAGTAATCTCAGTGTCGATACCTTAGCACGTCCCTAATCGCCTCGTCGTTCGAATAGAGGTAATTGGCTTGTAACTCTTTGATAGTTGCAAAAGGAAGACAATTAGCTCAGCACAATTGATAATGACAAAAATAAGTTATCAGAAAGCTTAGTGTACAAGAAGAACCGAAGTCCTAGCTAATGTACCAACCGGCCACATCGGCCATTTCGTAATTGCCGGTTACCCAGAAAAAATCATCGTCATGCATGCCTTTGTTCGGCGTCCCAATCACTAATCGTTCCCTGCTCGGTCTTATTTTTAAGTATAACTGTAGTCGTCCTTCGTCCGACCAAACATGTATTGACGAAGGATGTCAACCAATCCTAATTGCAACCCTAGCCAATTATTTAGCTCGGCCACTCCGTTTATGATCCTATAAGTGTTGGTAGATACTTGTGTAGGAGCCAGTCCGATACCTCTTAAGAATTCACACATTAAGGGCTGCATCGGGAAGTGCAACCCTCCATTAACTATGTTTAACACGATAAAGGAGTAGGACTCTAACCTGCCCCATGGATTTATGCCCTTTTCACCGAGCTCCAAGTGTACGTTGGTAGGGACGCCATACTTCTCGCGGAACACCTCCAGGGTGCCCGGCGTGTTTACAAGGAAGCGGTTAAGGACTGGCTTATTCAGCTCAGCAAAATTTAGGTTGACTAGGTTGTGTATAATGGCTGTTCGGTCTTTGAGAGCCTTGGTGTTGGTATGCCTGGCCCTTTAGGAGTCTGCAGTTAAAAATCAAGTATAAGTGGTAGTGCGGTCGCACAAATGAGCTTGATTTTAGCTCGGTCTGGATGGCTTTGGTGGAATCTAACTCAGTTGAAAAGTAGGCCAGATATTAGCCCAGTCACATGACCTCGTGCGTCTTATATCTCGGTTTTCTACTCTAGTTTTACAAATAATGAATTTGCCCGATCTACTTACATTTTCATATCAACATAGTACTATTAGCCTAGTCTATACCAAATTTGCCCCTGTTTATCTCAGAAGGCGATGAACAGTGGCTGAAAATGGGGAGCGCAAGGATTTCCCAGCGCAGATGATTGAACAAAGCCCTAATTTGTCTAAACTTACCCTAGTTTCTTTATGTTTTGTGATATTATCATGCCATTTTGAAAGAAAGTAACACGACAAGCTCAAGAAGATGAAGAACAATTAAGAAAAATAGAGGAAATACGAAGAACTTACGGATTGGGGCGTGAATCGAAGTTCCAGGCAGAGGGATGCTTCCCCGCGGCAACGACAGAGCCAAATCCACCAAAGAAATGCTTCGATATGGGCAAGAGATGCAGAGAACTAGGGAAAGAAGACAAATTGTAGCTCTGGATCGTCTATAGGGAAGAAGATGAATAGTAGGAGTTGGGATGTGAAGAGGCCTACAATGTATGTGTGAGAATGGGTATATGCGCCAAAGTTTGAATTCGAAGAGACGGCGTGGGGCAGTTGGATAGGCATTACGGAGCCAATCAGTGAGTGAAAAACATCTATAATGAGACCGATGTCAGTCTTGAAAAGATAAGTTGAAAAGCCAAACCGCCAACCGGTCAAGCAGTAAGACTAAGCATAAAGAATAGCATGGTTGGAGCTGCGCACTGGTTTGGAAGCGCGGCTATTGAGGTGATTGACCGAGCACATGACAGTTGGGCGAAAGAATGAGTTATGCCGGAGAATGTAATCTCGGTCGCATTAGCGTAACCAGAATTAAGGGGCAATTGATAGGGAAATTTATGACTTGATAATGGGCCAAGCCAGTTTGGGCCAGAGTTTGGGTCTTTACTCGGTCAAATATCAGGAGCATGCAGGATTGGAGATGTAATCCAGTCAAGTCCGTGCTCGGAAGAAACAACCCACACTATCGAGTGAGTTTTGAGCAAAGTCAGGAGCGTAGCATGTGTTAGGACGGGATATCAGTCCGGTCCTGTGAAATGAGTTTGAGGTACTAGTGCGACTTGAAAATATGTGCCGTGTGAGTCGGATGAAGTTTGTTCTCGGAAGACTAGATGCGATCGAACAGGAGCTCGGTTGTGACTGTGGAGCTCGGTTGAGTCCACGATCAAGAATTACTGATGAGATTGGACAAGTAGCACAGTCATAAGGTAATGGCGTGGCACCGCACTAAACATAGCTCGGTGGGAAGTACTACGCGGCGTGACAGGATTGCAGGAAGAAGATTCCGCTGTCCGTATGTATCAATACTGTTTAGCGGTTTCGTCATTTGGTGTTTAGTTGTATTAGCGTTGACACGTGGAAGAACATAAGAGAAGAGCAGGTTCATACGTCCAGAGGGAAATGGACATAGAAGTGTACGCAGAAACTATATAAACAATGTTGCGCCACCATACACAGGTCTGGAATATCTTCTGATCAGAGCTCACCTACCACTTTGTTCCCTCTCTCTCTCTTTTTTCCCTCTCTCTCTCTTTCTCTCTGTGGCTAACTTGATTGTCAGAGGGGTTTTCCGGCAACCACCCGTCGGGTAGCTCATCGTTGTTGTGTTCTCAGGTTGAACGACGTCATTTAGAGTAACAAAGAGCTTGGACAACGAGGAGTAAAGAAGCAAGAGAATATTTGCTCCCCGTACACATGTTATTGCTATAGTTTTTGGACATCGATTATTTATTTGCTAGTGAGGTTCTCTAGGGTTTGACACTTTAGAAAGATAAAGACAAATTTTAACATCTATGGTAAAAATTGTCCTTATAACCCTAAAAATTTTAAACTTTCTCCAGGACACTCTTGATATCTCTATCTCTCTCTAACCACTTTCTCTCTCCAAAATTGCCAAATACTCGCTCAATACAGTTCTACTACTTCATTTGCACATTCATCACCAATTTGTGTTTCACCGGTTTAGATCTAAATCGTGATTCATTGCTCACAACCATCATCATTCATCATTGATATACATATATGTTTAGAATATATATATATATATGTATTTTTTTTTTTATAAGGTATATATGTTGTTGACTAAAAGTGAAATTTGTTGCACAATTTGATTTATATTCTCTCTCTCTCTCTCTCTCTCTCTCTCTCTCTCTCTCTTCATATTCTTTTTCTATATCACTTTTTGTTCAAAACAGTTCTATTTTATTGTTGCACAATGAAATTTCATTGTAACAGTGAAAATTCATTTAGAGAAATTTAACTATAAGAAATTTCTCAGAGTGAAATTTCACTGTCACAGTGAAATTGATATGTTTAAAAAATACTAAAAAATATTTTTTTTTTGTTAGTGAAAATTTTAAGGGATATATATATTTGTCAACTAACTGCAAAATTTTTCTTAACAACAAATAGCCAAAAAAATGACAATTTTAGCCAAAATCTAGCAAGGTACTCATGGATATGGATATATATATGATAACTATCTATCATCAACAATTATAAATTAGACCTAAAAGTCATGGATCAATTGTTCAATTCCATATGAAGTAGAAGATAACAATACCTAATTCCTAATATAGCAAAACTTACAAATGTTTGAATCCTGAGAAAATGTAGAAGTATAGCACTCCATGCAAAATTTGGCAACTATCTGTGTTGCCAAATGTGTTTTAGGCCTATGATATTTGAATTCAGATCCTTTGTAATGGATTGTCTATAATTGTAATGCCTCAAAATGACGTCGTTTGTTGTTTTGGAGAAGCGTAGAGGGAGTGAAAGAGAGAAAGAACACTTTTTTTTTTTTTTTATTAAGTCATTTTGAGGTGGTGTATTACAAACAATACACTACAAATGATCCAGATTGAAAATTTCCTATGAATGATGGATTGTTCCATTCCATTTTAAAAAAAATACCATATTAAAAATAAAAGGTTAAGTAACTTGAAGCACCAGAAGAAGTCTTCCTCCCATTCTTTCCATCTTTGAAAATAATAACAATGTTTGGTACAAAACTAAAACATTGAACTATTTCAAGAAAAAAAAAAAAAATACTATCAAAGTTACACGTTTCTGTTTTCATCATTGGGTGACTAGGAGGAGGTTCTCAAGTCTTAAGACCAGTCAAAATAGGGTTTCTACAAGGGGGCAGTGGTCGTCTGGAGGTGACGGCGAAAAAGGCCTTGCCAGTAACAATGATTGAAAGAAGTGGATATGGGGGTAAAATTGAAATTAATTAAAGTGTTTGGGGTGTTCAACCAAAAAATGCCAAAATTCAAAACTATGGTTAGGGTGTTCAAAAAAAATTGGGTGCCCAACCAAAATTTTAGGGTGCATTTAAAGCTACCCTAAAGACAGGTAAGTTTACATAGCTAAATTGTAACACAATATTATAATGAATATCCAGAGGTGAAATTACATTTAAGGATGGGAAGCTTTTGACTTACCCAGCATTTCTGGTATTGTGTAAGCACACATACACAAGATGCCTTGTTGAATTCTACAAATTAATTGCAAAATTTGACTTAATAAGCCTAATCTGTTGATTAGTCTCGTTTGAATAGACCCCATATTGGCTACTGTCTTCTCAATTTTATTTTATTTTTTAGTACAAATTATGTGGGAAAAAACTTACCACACCTTGCAACGACTTCAGATTGCTTTAACACGAGGTTGATTAGCCTAAAAGATACTCAAAGAAGAATTTCGACATGTGTTTAGCCAAGAGACTATGCCTAAGTCAGTAACAGTATGAGCACCAAAAGTATGTAGCTTAAGTGTAAGTTGTTGTGTACCTTTTGGGTTTAGTGTGGCTTGCTTATATAGGCCCTAATTATGACCGTTGAGTTGGTTAAGAGATCTCTGCTACAACTCTACATTGTTCCATCTTACATGGGATTACGTTCCATACTTGCGAATTTTTAAGAGCGGATAAGTTCACATTTAGTGGAATATGTGCTAACTGTACAGACTACCCATCTGAACCCATACTCACCTTGACATCCAAACTGACGTATGTTCTACTCATCCACCTGAGGTAGACTAGCTTGACAAACTGGTCTTACACTAATCTAGCACGGTCGATCTGGCTTAACTTGGTATGAAATAATGACATGAGGCTTGTAGTTTGAATTTTACCTCTTATAATTTCTCCAAACTCTAATTTGCTTGAGCTCGTCACAAGGGAAGTTAGAGTTTCTCAATTTAGATTTTGCTGAGTATGATTCTAAGCTGGTTTCCTACATCGACTTTATCATCCAAGGTTATTTGGAAATGAACCATCATTCTTGTATTTGAAACAATTCATTCGTGACAATTTCTGAATTAGACATCATTTTATCTAATGCTTCTTGGTCTTCTTTACCATGTGGCGCCCTCTCGTTGGCCTTGAACCTGACCACTGCATCATGCGAAAATCAAAGTGTCAAGGGTGCCTCTTCACATTAATTGCGAAAGGTATAAAACCCTTATGTTCTTATCATACAATGAAATTTCATTGTTTAAATTGAATTTTATTGTCCCCAGGATAGCAAATTTCACTCAAAACAATGAAATTGAAGTGAAATTGTACTTTAGACAATGAAATTTCACTTTACGACATCTAAATGTCACAGATTTTTCCCATCTTAATTGTGTTGAACGCATGTTCAACATAGTGAAATTTTCAATTGATTGCTAAAGATGCAAAATTGAAAACTGATTACAAATACAAGATTCCTATTTTCAATTTTATTTCTAAAAATTCATTAAATATAATGAAATTTCACTTTGGATAGTGAAATTCTACTTTAGAACGGTGGACTTTCATTGTTTGTCACAAATTTTCTGTATATTTATTATGTTGAACATAGTAAAATTTTATTGTGCTGATAAATTTCACAGTGTTGATAGCAGTGAACACAGTGAGATAACACAATGAAGTTTTCAATTGATATCTAAAAATGTAAAATTAAAAGACAATTGTAAAAATTAGATTGTTTGTTTCAAATTTAGAATGCAAGAATCCACTAGAGGCAATGAAACATAGTGAAATTTCATTGTCTGTTACAATTTTTTTGCATATTCACTAGGTTAAACACAGTAAGATAATGGCATTTCCAATCAATAACTAAAAATTGCAAAATTGAAATTCAATAGCGAAAATGGGGTTTTTATTTTCAAATTTTGGACAACAATTCAAATTGTGGGCTCTAAAATAAAAAAATTTGAAAATTGCTTTGTCAAATATAAGAGAAAATTCATTGTTTACAAAACTTTTATGGCAATGAATCACTGAATTTCTACAAAATTTTTCTTTTAGTCAATGGAAGTGAATTACATACTTAATTTCACTATAGATTAGAAAGGCATGAATAAGATCTAGTTCAATTCAATACACATACAGTAAGAAGATCGTGAAATGAAATTTGTGATCGTACCGAGCGAAAGAGAGAGAGAGAGAGAGAAGTGCTGGTGGTGGCAGTTGCGATGGTGAAGTTGTAACGATTGTGGTGGTGGAGCAGCAAAAATAGTAATAGTGATGATGTGGTAACCCATTTAAACAAGTTTAGACGGGTTTAAACATGTTTTAAATGGGTGTAATTAGGATGGTTTGGGTTGAGTTTTCCATTTCTACATGAAAGTATAGGAAAATTCATGTTCATTTCATGTAAAAATTTAGGGTTTTCCAACTCAAGAGCTTGAATTTAGTGATAACAAGTTTCAAAACCTAAGTTGTTCAATTTTTTCTTCAAAAGATCATTTTCGAGCAAAATCAACCAAATAAACAGTTATAGTTAAGTGTCGAAACATAATTTTTATCTCAATTCAAGCTAGGAACTAGTGTTAGTCAAGAATTCAAGCTTTCTCTTTCCTTTACTTTGTTCTATTCTCTTTTCTTCTTTATTCTTTTATTTTTAGCATAATGTCTCTCTTTCTATTTTCTTTTGTTTTTATTATTACTAGAGAGACACTTCTGCCCTATATATGCATCACTACAGGAAATTACACTTTTGGTGACCAAATTTGGCTACTAAAAGGAATTTAGTCGCCAAAAGTTGTACAATCAGCGACTAAAAATTACATTGGTCGGTGTTGTTAACGGTTTTAGCTACTAATATTTTTTAGTAGCCAAAAAATTATTATTGGTGACTAAAAATAAATTCAGTCGCTAAATATGCCACAATAGGCGACTAAAAAAATATTAGTCGGTGGTAATTTAGGTTTTAGGCTACTAAAATTTATTTTAGTTGTGGTATACTAATTTTTGCCAACTAAAATAAATTTAGTAGTCAAATAACTAGCTTAATGTTTGTTATTAATATTTTGCGACAACAATTTTGGTCAACAAATATTTATTTTTGGTGACCAGAAAACTTTTAGTCGTGGTATAGTAATTTTTGCCTACTAAAAAAATTTAGTTGCCAATTAAATAGCACCCAAGCTATTCTCATAATTGAGGCTCTACAAAACGTCACTCCCAACCACAATAACAAACTCGCCGACTGTTGTCCCCTTAGGATCAACAGTTGCACCATCTCCTGATGCCACTAGCCCACCATTCGAGGATTCTGATGAGACATAGCCATCGTCGGAAACAGAAAATCGTGTCATAGGTAAGAACATTGTACTTCAAATTTGTCAATTATCAGTTGTCATTATTTACAATTTGATTATTGTTATTTTGTTATCAGGGACTTCTAGGTCCACACATGTACGAGGACCAACACTTAGAAAAGAAATACAAAAAATAATAAGATCCAAAAAAGGAGAAAAATTACATGTTCACATCGATCGTGTTCTGAATGCAATGATCGAAGAGTATGCCACTCTAACAGCTAATGAGATAGGGCTTTAGATTAGGAGATTGTGCCCATTCAAGGATGTTACGTCGTGACTGAATATGGATAAGACTACCAAAGCTACCGTCATCCAAGCTGTTCTCGTAATGGATAATATTGGGCAATATTATTTGTATTAGTTATACTTGTAATAAGCACTTATATGTAATGATGTGATTTTCACTTGTTATGATTGTAGGACAAGTTTGATATTGGGGACAATTTTCACAATGACCTACAAGCTTAACAGATTGTGAATAAGAAGGCATATACGTTGTACAAAGATTGGAGGTGCAACTTAAAGCATGAATTCAAACTATTAGAGGAAGAGGGGGGTTGATGACCTCTACGCTTATCCATCCCGAGGGGTGAGTTTGGATGCTTGGAAGCATTTGCTTGATGTGGCATGGCAAGATGCATCTCACCAAGTAAAATAATAATGCATTATACATAGTCCCGTGCCAAATGTGATATGCCTTAATATTTAACAAAAAATTGTTTATGTACTTATTTTTTGTAGAAACAATCAAAAACTAGTAAGAGTAATAGAAGTCAGTTGCTATACAATCATACCAGTGGATCTCGTTCATTTCCTATCGCGATGGCTGCTTTCATGAGATTGATTATATTTAAAAGTAAATCCATTATTTTTGTTTTGTTAAGAATAATATGTTATGATTATTTTTTTGTTCTTATTTGAAACTAACAGATAGCAAAAAATAGGGACTTGGATTTTCCTAAGTTTTATGAGGACAGCCACATGTCCAAAAAGACGAATGACTGGATCTATCCCAAGTGCAGTAAGCTGCATGTAAGTATGAAACAATGAATTAATTATATTTAATATTACTTAGTACCCAAAAATATATATCTAACAATGCCTCTTTTCCTTCTTTATTTGTAATGATAGCAAAAGATAGTCAATCTACAAGCGGCTGCCACTGAGTCAGGGATGCCAAGGCAAGTGCTTGGCGAGAAGAAAAAGTAATTGATTGGATTTGGGATCGCCCACAACCCTCTATAGCTACATCACGAGCCCGTGATAAGGACATAGAGGCAATGAGAGTTGAGATGGAGCCACTTCATGAGGAGCAAAAAAGAGATTGGGAAGAGGTGATGAAAGAGCGAGAGGAGCGCGAGAAATATTGCAATGAGATGTTGAAAGAGTGAGAGGAGCGACAGATGTTACAATGAGATGTTGCACTAGCGGCGCAGACAAAAGGCAGCAGCCCATGATGCAGCAAGTTTTGCAGCTGCATTCTAGCCTTATGCAAGCATGGAAGCTTCTTCTAATTCGCCTTATAGCAGTGATTGTTGTTACTGCAACTGCATAGTGAGCCACTCAATGACTGCTTCCTTGTGCACTTCTGCAGCTGCATCCACAACAACAACAACTCCATGTGATGCTAGCCTAGTTGCTGCTGCTGCTACAAGAAGCAGCAATGATAAAAGAGAGCATGCTCTTCATGATGTATCATTGCAAAATCAATTAGACCCAAAATATTCTGAAGCTCTGCAAGAACAACATTCAACTTCCAATAACCTACTTTATCATCATCAAGATTTGAAAAAGTGAAGGTATGAAACCAAAATCTGGGGTTTAAGTGCGCTTGATAATGATAAAGTTGCAGCAGTAACCGGAGCACCACAATTCAAACAAGATGAAAAGCAGAAAACATGTGGATCGTTCTTCTTGTGGTTCCAACACACCTTCTAGCAGTGAAGTAGAGATAGATGCTTTAGAGAAACATGAGAAAGGTAGGAAGAGAGAAAAAAAACCTCACGTAAGCTATCTAGTTAGTGACTCTAATAATTATCATGGCAGAAGCTCCAGCAGCACAAATGATTCATGGAAAGAGGTCTCCGAAGAGGAAACTAAAAGATATGCTTTTCTGAATGAATTTTGTAATTTCCAGATCATTGTTGCTTTTAGTTTCACTTTATTTACAGGGTCGGTTAGCCTTTGAGGCACTGGTCTCTAGAAAAGTATTGCCACGAAGCTTTTCACAGGGGGAAGGATTGTTGACATTGGAGCTTGGGCATGGGAAGTTGAAACCTCTCTGAATAGGGTTTAAGCAATATGAAAGATGGTCTACAAAGGCCAAGGAGAGCAGCGTGTGTAGTGCCAGCAGCCAAGGTGAGGAGAAAGGTCCAAAGAGAATACACTTGGGAGGAGAGGCTTGAACTTGATATATTGTGATAATGCGTACACAAAATTTTACGAAGGGAAACCCTTGCTGCTTGTCAGCTTTAACCTATATTGTTCTACATTTACCATTATAATTTATTTATCTAGTCCTAAAGCTCACGAAACTTATTGTGTAGGCGTGCATATGTATTCACTTCTATTTAAATTATGATGCCCTTAAGACTCCCTTGAATGGACATGATAAATTTAAATGACTAATATATCTTGTTCTGCCTCTCGATATATGTGTGTGTGTCTATTCTAATTGGAAAATAAAATCCCTCTCCCTCCCTCATAAAAATGAGAGTAAAGAAAACTTGGTTTGTAGTAAATGTGTAGGCAAATAAACAAACTATGAACACTTGCACAGTCTGCAGCAAACCATCCGTATATCAACGATTCCATTTGAAATAATCAAAATAAGTCAGCAACAAACAAGCTGAGACAACGGAACATCAATGCATCAATATTTCATCCAATTCACTTGTTAGCATTAGTTAGCTACATAGAACTTTTGTATGCAACACAGCTGCTTACATTATTGAAGCTTGCCAATTGACAGACATTGGCTTAGCTCAGATCATACATTGGCAGAAGTAAATTTAAAGTTTCTTAGCATAGGATAATAACCCATGATGAGGAATAATATACAACACCACCAACGGAGGTGCTGCCACTGCCACTGCCAATTTTTTCTCACTGTTATCTCCAAGTGCCAGAGTCCTTGGATTTGTTCACATTTGGCAAAGGCTTTCCAACAAATGAAAATTAAGTTACATCAACAGCTAACCCAAAGGTAAGGCACCTATACAGCTAGCCCCATTTATGGCAAGACAAACACCAAAAAAAAGTGTGTTTTTGGATTGCTATGACCATCATGGGTACAATTTATTTAGAAGTTCTAAGAGAAGAACTGCTGCAGAATCCTTGGCTTTCTTAACGCTTGGCATAGGCTCTCCAATACATTCATCTGTCCATCCCCTATCAGTAGTATTCACTCGTACAGCAAATGTAAACCTTTTCGCATGGGCAGGGCCACCCTCACTTACACACCTACAGATGACAAAGTAATGAATTGTTTGTTAATCCAGAGTTTCCCAAGCATTCAACTGTAAAGTTGAACAAGTAAATTAACCATTATTACACACACAAACAAGTTTAATTATAAATTATTTTTACCGATACAGGGGCATTGGCCAATTTCTACGCAAGCATATGTCATTCAATGTCTGTCTAGTAAATGTCTGGCTGCCATTCTTCTTCTTCCCATCTTCACTAGCCTTCTTAGCTTCTGCTGTTTCCCTTTCTTTCAAAGCAACAAGGGCATTCCTGGCAGCTAACTTCTGAGCCATTTTCTTTTGTGGATTCTGAGCAATCCCAACCTGGACCCCATCGATGAAAACTTCAACAGTAGCCAAATTTCCATTTCGAGTGGCTTTGTACTCCAGTCCTTCAGCCTGTTGCTGGCACCGTTCTTGCAGTTCCCGCACTGGATGCATTGGTAATGTTTCTGGAGTAACCATTGGATGTAGCAAAGGTTGGAAGACCTGAAAACATACCAAAGATTTGGATAAAAGGAAAAGTCCAGGGGGGAAAAACAGAAAAACATCACTCATATATATATATATAAAAGGAGGTTTGAATTCTGAGAGTGACCCTCCAAACAACAGCAGTATCACGTCCACTGTCCAGAAAGATGGCACCAGCAATAGATTCAACAATGTCACCAAGAACCTTTGGAGCTTTGCAATCCCCCAAACCAAAGGAGTTAAACCCTGGCTTTGACAATTCATCTTTAACTTCCTTCACAAAATCTCGAATCTGAAAACGACAGCACGAGTTTTGAAGTAAAAAAGAAAACTATGGTTAGGCCAAGCACTGAGATAGATGACAAATTAAATAATAAATAATAAGAGTTTAAATAAATGAGATGAAGAATTTAGAAAACCTGTTTTTCAAGGGCACTTGACCCATGTCGAAGGTGCAAGTGAAGCTTATGTTTAACAGCAACCCGTGCAAAGTTTTCATTGTTTACAGCAGCAGCTCGCAAGTCAGTCAAGCGGCCAGGAGGCAAATCTGTGTATGTAAAAAACAAATGCTTTGTAATAAGGTGATCCAAGACTGCGTCACCAACAAACTCCAGCCTCTGGTAACATGACACTCCAGATGATGGCCGTGAAGCATGAGTAATAGCTTCAACCAGCAAGCCCCTATCTTTAAACTTGATGTTTAAGGCACCTTCTAAACCATCGAAATTGATGCTCCTAAGTATGCTTTCTGGAACATTGCTAGGCCTGGTTGTGCACTCTAACTCTTTAGGATCAAAATCTATCTGAATCCCAATCCATTTCATGAGGTGGTTTGCAGCTTTCTTCCCACCTTCAACATAATATATTCCGATAAGTGCTTCAACAACATCTGCTAGTGTCTTGCTAGAGAGGACTCGATAAGAACTTGAATCACTCTCGAGCTCACCATCTTCCATTTCATCATCTTCATACCCATCAGCACCTTGAGCTTCTCCTGGTACAGTCACACCAAGGGCTCTTTCATTGTCAAATAAGGATGACCCTGTCTCTTTGATGTCCTCATCAAAGACAGGCAGCACCCCAGGAGCAGCCCATCTGGATGGAGCAAATCGATCTGCTTGGATATATGATTGAAGTCCCTTATTCAATGCGTACTGATATAAGACCATGTTACTCACCATTTGTTGTCTCATTCTAGTAAGCTGACCCTCGTGTTTCTGAGGGTATTTAAGAAAAAGAAATCTACTCACAACCCATTTCAGGTAAGCATCTCCCAGAAGCTCTGCTCTTTCATAGCAGAAAGTCTCCTGGCATGAAGCAGCAGTCAAGGCTTCCAAGATCTGTAAATGAAGACACACGTTAATTGATAAACTAACAATTTATTAAAAAATTAATCATCCGGGAAATTGTAATACCTTTGAAGCAGGGACAGGATAATTAATTATATCCTTAAGCTGAATGGCAAGAAGCATGCTTTCAACCCTCCTCATTATTGAGGGCAATCTCTGGGCACCTCGAACAAGTGATGCAGGGAGTGGATGTACAAAACACAGCTCAGGAGGAAGGAAAACGTAATATGTTTTATCAAGTGCCTCTTCAGATTCACCATCATGAGCTAAACAAGAAAACTTTCCCGAGTTACCTCCAGAAGCCAAAATGATGAAAAGCAAAGTGAACAGGAAAATTCAACACAGAAGAAAAAAAGGGTAAATAAATGCAAAAAAGATGAAAGGATACCTTCTGAATGTTCAAATCGAGGAGAAAGGAGATTCTTGCAATATGAAACACCACGCCCTCTTATAAGAGGTTGTTGCTTATAGATCAACTCGACTCCATACCTGTTATAATATTAGACTGCCTAGCCAAATGCACCTCTGTTGTGCATGAAGAGCTAGAAACATCCAGTCCAGAAGGATTCATAAACTACAGACAGTGGGACACTTACAGAACTGCTCAATGGAGGCAACTTATTTCACACCTGAAAGTAGTTAAATGCGCCCTTCTCAGACTGAGATCAACCTCTCTCTCCTTCAGGCACAATAACAGAGGTGCATTAGTGCTATCCAGTCCTTGCAACAAACCAACCAACTGTTAGCAGCTGGACCAAATTTTTTTTGAAAAAAAAAAAGACCTATTCCATTTTAATTTGAAAATAATGGGAAAGCTAGCATAAATCAAGAGGACCAAAAAATAAAAAATAAAACATACTTTTGCCTGTAGTAATCAGCATAAGAGCTGTACTCCAATGGACCAAGGTAGCCCTCTTTCCTCGGGAATGAGTTCTCTGCAGTCATATCATAGCGTACAGAGTCCACATAAAACCTCTTTCCAGAGTGAGCAGCGGTTACAATTCTCCCCACCAGATCTTCCACACCTATAAAAGAATCTGCCATCATCAGCTTGCGTTTAGTCAAATCCAAATGATTTCCAATTTCAATAGCATTCCGATTGGGAACCAATCCAGATGCTTTCACAATGTCAAATTGTGCTACAGCTCCTCTAATGCCATAGGTAGGATGAGATTTCTGCCCAAAAGCCATGCCATGACGCAATTTTCCAAATCCATACTCCCTTCGGTCTCCACCCAGTGTTCGCTCATTGGTGCCAAGGTAAACATCAGGCCGAGCTCTCTGAAGGGGATTGTTCCACGCATCTGTCTTACTTATTTTTTCAACCAGATCCCAGTCAATTTCTTTTAGAGGATCTACAGAATTATCGCCAACCACAGGGACAAACAAATATGCTTTTGAAGGATCCCAAGGAGTAGTGGATGGTTCAACATCCACGTCCAGTACAATACTCATTAGTCTTACATGAAAGCTCTTAAGGGATGCCAACTGCATAAAAGCAGAGAACAGGGTTTATCCAAGCAAACATAGCTAGAAATGTAAACAATAATAACATTTTATAATTTGACACCACTTGAGAGAAGTCAATGATCAATCTTAACCTGACTTTCAGTAATATCTATTGACCCCCGGAAGACAAGAGATGCCTTTGTTATCATGGTTCGAGCGATAAAGAGATCCATGGACATCGATAACACCTATCAACAAAATATGTAGTTAGAGATAAACATTATGCATGTTGTACCAGTCCAATAAAAATTAATGACGAGATACCTCTGCATCCAGCTCATTGCCAAAGACTACAGCGAACTCTAAAACTTGAGTTAAGAATGGATCTTTTGAGGAGCCAATATCTACACATTCAATATCATACATGTAAAGATGAAACAACTTGGAATTGTAGCAAGCATCCCTCCCAGATAGAATCCAATCTCCCTGCATAGCCAACAGGGGTCAAGGACCAGTGTATTTTGGATCCCACTAGCAGTAAGTACCTTCCAAAGTAAATAGTAATGTCCGCTAAAATGTCCCAGAAGCATGGAATAAAGAAAATGTCTCGTCATAAAAAAGTACAATTGTGGAAGGTTTACTAATAAAAAATGTAATTAGTCTTATAAATAAAGATCCTAAGAACAATCAAATTTGATCATTTATAAAAATAGTTCATTTGATCATTTGTTCCCTTGATTATATCGTCTATCTTGGTCTCATAATGTTTCCATTGCATTTGTAGTCTCTTCCTTTTTGGTTCCAATCTCTTGGAAATTCAATTTATTTAAAAATCCCAATGATCATGAGGTTGATGAGTTCTTTGTTATCTATTCTTGATGGTGTTTCAATGAGGCCTGATTGTGTATGTAAGATATCATTCCTAGGGATTTTATTTTTTTTTTTTTTTTTTTGGGTAAATATTCTTTTGACAATTTTTTTTTTTTTTTGATAAATAATTCTTTTGACAAAACTAATGATAATCCAAATGCATCACTCTAGCCTCATAATATGCTTTGGGATGTATATTGCGTCTTGAAGTCAAAGTTTTTGTTTGGTCTTTGACTCATAAGAAGATCAATACCAATAACACGATTCAAAAAAGTATACCTAATTGTTTATTATTTCCATAGTAGTGTGATATGTGCATTGAGGATGAGGATGAGGATGACAGTGATCATGTATTTCTTTATTGTTGTGTTACTTGGGCATTATGGTGGAGGTTATTCCATGTGGTGCAAGAGAATTGGGTGGTTCCCTCTTCTCATGTACCCAAATGCTTGAAGTTCATTTTAGGGGTTTTGTCTCAAGTAAGAAGGCATGAGTTCTTTGGGAAGGTGTAGCTTGTGCAATGTTGTAGATGGTGTGGTTAGGAAGAAATCCAAGGGTGTTTGAAGACATATTTGAGGATTTTCAAGGGATTTGGGACCAAGTTTGTTATATGTCATCCCTTTGAGCTTTGGCTTCACCCTTTTTTAAGGGTATTCATTTGTATTTGATCAATAGTTAATGGAGAGAGGTGATTTGAGATGTTTTCTTTTCTTCCCTCTTGGAAGACTTCTTGTCCTCACATGCACTTTCAATGTACCTTTTTTATAGTTAATTTATTTTGTTGTTGAAAAAAAGGTGGTGCGTCACACACATTTATATACATATATATTCAATATAGGGAAAGGCTGCAACACACTGTTGGGAATTGGTCCAAATTCCATTTGGATACATGCATTGGAAGGTGGATGCATTTGGGAGTTCATTAGATGGCTCATGTATGAGAGCTTCTATTTCCTCACATGATTTCCTCCTAGTGCACACATCTTTTTGGTTTGGAAATTAACTTCTGAATAAAACTATTTATTTCGGAAATCTACTTCTAAACACAACTATATGGTTCAGCTATATCTTTGGTTCGGAAGTTGATTTTTGAAGCAAATAGTTTTGTTTGAAAATCAACTTCCGAATCAGTTCCCAAAGAAATCACCTTGCCAACCAAAACTTACAGCTTCTCATAGAGACTGAATAACCCAATAGACACTACCCAAATCCAGTCGATGAATAACAGTGAAACCTCTCAGTGATCCTTATAAGCTTCCCTCTTGATTCATACATCAACTTGAAGAATAAATACCTTATGCTCAATCCTTACCTCACCTCCCTATCTCAGTAATTGTATAACCTCATATTTACAGAATATGCAACTAAAGCTCCAGTAAATGCAACACAGATGTAAGAAACAATGAATGAACAGTAGACAAAGAAGATGAAAAGACTTATGTGCAAGCTTTAGGACAACAAAACCACAGAATTTAGATAAAACGACGAAAAGTAGTAGAAAGACAACCATCGGTAAAAGAATGGACAAGGAAGATGAAGAGCTCTACTAATATGAAGAAAAAGCAATGAAAAAGAAAGAATCTTTTGAAGGAAATTCAGCAAAGAAAGGATGAAGAAGAAAACAAGAAGAAGATTCATGGCAGCAGATTACAAAGAAGAAGATTCATGGCAAAGTGTCACGAGCTGACAGTTTGACTTCAGCTCACAACTCTTGCATGTGGCGTGGAGCCCCAACATGGCGTGTTGACCCCAAGTAGTCCAACACATGCCCAGCACCTTTGCATGCCTACCCGCCCATGCTTGCATGCTAGTGGGTCTCAAGCATGCCTTGGTGACATTCCCGTAAATTCTAATATTTGGAATTTATTGAATTATCATTATTATGACTCCTCAAACATATGGGATGTTTCCTTGTGCCAGTCTGCAAAGGGCTTAAGATGATATTATAAGGGGGCATGGTGTGCTTCAGCCTGTTCCCCCAACCTGCGATGGGTTATAAGTGAGCAACCTTGGGAAACCAAAGGGCGAGCCTCTGACATACTATTAAGAGTTGTCTTTGGTCTCCATGTCGGTTTGGGAACCCCATGGACAGTGTCATCGAGGGGCATGAGTGTCGACACTGCGTGTCATATCCTAGCTAGAGGTTTAGGTACGCACTCGCTATGCCGCTCCTCGTAGCATATTGTGGTGTGGTCCTAGATCGAATGGATTGGGCTATCGAAGCGCCATCATTAAGGCATTGTGTGCTAACTCGTGAACATAGGCTTGGGTTCAACCATGAGTGGGAGATGTAGCCTAGCTAGCGGTTTGGTGACAATGCCGCTACTCGTGGGAACAATTGAATATCATGAAGCATTGCCATCATGCGAGGCACATTGTGCGGAGCTAGTGGGAAGGCAAAATGCTAGTTGTGGGCTATGGACATACATTATCATGCTCATGCTACACACTAGTGCAACGCTGAGCAATGGCCCTTGGTAGATGGTTTAGCATAGGGGTGAGATTATATTATGGTTTTTGAATAATTTTATAGTTGGTGGGATTTGGACCCTTATCTCTTGTTATGAAGGCAATGCTTTCCCAATTAGACAGTGTAATCATGCCTTTATATTAGAACGATTTTATAACAAGTACCAAAATCAATTTATTTCATTTTTATATTTATACGATTGCTTAACATCATTTTTTAAAGTCTATACTAAATCTTAGCAATTCTCAATTCGAATTGATTCACGATTCGCAAAATAGGATTTTGATTCATAAAACGATTCTCGATTTGACAATTATGCTTTCCACCAATGTAGGAGGACTTCTTTCCCACCAACACAACAATTTAGAAGCTGCAGTAGTTAATATTAATGGCCTGTTTATTTGCTAGGAATTTAATTCTTGAGAGTTGCAAATCCTAAAGAGTTCAAACTCTTCTTGAAAAAAGTATTCTCAAGAACTAAAATTGTTACAGTGTGGAGGCACTTGAGATTCAAAATTAACAATTATTTCAACAGTCTATTTTAGAAAAATGACATCATTATGTCAAATAATTTAAATAATTTATAATGAGTAAATTTACAAGTCAAAATGTCAATCCTCTGTCGCATTTTATGTAGCTGTTGACCGTGCCTTTCGTCTTGTTTGAATAAAATTTTTGGGAATTGGGATAGTGTTTAAACATAAATTCAAAGAAGGATAATGTGGGAAGTAGTGATTAAAGTTAAGACTTGCACACATAAAATGGGACTTCCAAAAAAAATAAAACCAAGAGTTAGAAATTGGGATGACAGGAGTAATACTTGTTAACAAACTTATTTCTCAAAAATCACCAAAGTACCATTGAATTTGACCAACCATTTGTGGTCCCAAGCTAATATATGTAATATGTGAAAAAGCCACCTTTAAAAAATTATTATAGGTTAAAATAAAACTAGAATATGCCAATAAAAATTCCTACAAAGTCATGACAAGCAATAAATAGCAATTCCAACCTATTACAGTCTATAAGCTAAAACTAATGCATTTTAAGGGAGTTCCAATATCTGCAGAAATTCTAATTCCCAAGAAACTTGTCAAACAAACTACAAGAGCTTTGCTAATGCTAAAGCATTTCAAATTTCTGGCTTAATTTCCTAAAAATAGGCACTAATTTAATTCTCAAATGACAATGGGTGGCTTAAGGTTCAAAT